>JAUYWH010000024.1:2824635-2850495 GCA_034779795.1 Ctenopoma multispine | reverse complement strand
CTATCTATCTATCTATCTATCTATCTATCTATCTATCTATCTATCTATCTATCTATCTATCTATCTATCTACACACACACTGCTCAAAAAATGAAAGGAACACTTTTTAATCAGAGTATAGTATTGAGTCAGTTAAACACTTCTGGTAGCTTTTTTTGACTGCTTATTAGTAGTTTTGCATTTGACTAGGGTCAGTGTCACTACTGGTAGCATGAGGTGATACCTGGACCCCACAGAAGTTGTACAGGCAGCCCAGCTCCACCAGGATTGCACATCAATACGTGCCATTGTCAGATGGTTCAGAAGGTTTGCTGTGTCTCCCAGCACAGTCTCAAGAGCATGAGGAGATTCCAGGAGACAGACAGTTACTGTAGGAGAGCTGGTCAGGGCCGTTGAAGGTCCTTAACCCATCAGCAGGACCAGGCCTGAATGTCTCTGACCAAACCATTAGAAACAGACTTCATGAGGGTGGCCTGAGGGACAGAAGTGGGCCCTGTGCTAAATGCCTGGCACCGTGGAGCTCGACTGGCATTTGCCAGGGGACACCAGAATAGGCAGGTCCAGCACTGGCACCCCGTGCTCTTCACAGATGAAAGCAGGTTCACTTTGAGCTCATGTGACAGATGTGAAAGAGTCTGAAGAATCTGCGGTGAACGTTTTGCTGCCTGCAACATTGTTCAGCATGATCAGTTTGGTGGTGGGTCAGTGTTGGTCTGGGGAGACATATCCATGGATGCACAGACCTGTACAGGATTAGACGATGGGATCCTGACTGCCATTAGGTATTAGGTAATAAAATCTTTAGACCCATTGTTAGACCCTTCTGCCAGTGCAGTGGGTCCTGGGTTCTTCCTGATGCATGATAATGCCCGGCCTCATGTGGCAAGAGTATGCAGGCAGGTCCTGGAGGATCACCCTTGGTCACAGCAACGGCAGTCAGTCTGACTTTGACTAGTCCACTCTAAAACCTTAATTTAGCTTTTACTGAACCATCCAGAGGTGGAATTCCTGGTGTGAATTTTAGATTATTACTATGCTGCATTACCCAAGTGCGCTTCAGCTTGAGGTCACAAACTGTTGGCAACTGTTGCAAAGCAGCCCCAAAGCATCACACTACCTCCACCATGTTTTTGGCTTAATAAAAAAATCATCATTTAGTTGGGTTATCTTTGTGTAATCATGCATTTGTTTGATGATAAAACTTTTTTAGGTGTGACAAATATGCAAAAAAAAATCAGGAACGGGGCAAATATTTTTTCACAGCACTGTATGTGTTATGTGTGTAAAGCAGCAACATGCAAATCTGAAAGCATCAGGCAGATGCCACGCTGGGCCAGAAATTGGGACAATATTAAACCAGCTTGTTTACATACTGATTCTGTGTGTGGGTTTCTCTTTTTTGGCCTTAAACCTTGATATGAAAAGTCACTGACAGGCTGACCTAAAGAGAAACGAAGGCGTCCCACAGTGTGCTGATAGAAAAAACTCTGAGGATGAAAGTTTAATTCTGTTGCCACCTCAGTTTTCTCCTGTTTACTTGCTCCTCCTCTGTGACATTCTGCTACAGACTGTCAGTGAGAGCAAAGTGGGGGTGGTATGAGGTTGCATCGTTGTTTGTTTACTTTGAGATGTCTAAGCTAGTTGAACAGCACACATCCTTAAGCTTGCTTTCCTTGCCCCCTCACAGCCCTCTGATTACCCTCCTGCTTTCAGCTCTGCCTCGGTGTCGGTGTATATATGGGTGGCTCTGTGCTTATGCGTGTATTAGCTTGAAGTGTGTGTGTTAGTTTCACTGAATGCTGATGCAGGAGAGCTGGGCCTTATCTTCGACAGCTCTCTGAGTCATGAGGGAGACCTTATAATCCTGGCTTTAGACTTGCTTGATCCTCAGTGAAAGCAGTTACTCACCCTGACTCTTCTCACTTCTGATCACGTTTGAATGTGACAATCTTGTTGTGTTCAGGAAGATAAGTGACACGAATTGTGTTTGTCAGAAGATGTTTGTATGTATGTATGACTACAGAGATCAGAGCAGCGACAGCAGCCTATTGACTTAAGTCTCCTGAAATTTCCTGTGTTGACATTTAAATTTCTGTGTGAGTATACAATACCTAAAGCTGGAGCACTGGCGCTCCTGCAGCGAACTGCAGCCAGAACACAAAACAGAGAAATGAGCGATCCGACGGCACAACAGAGAGAGGGAGAGAAAAGGACAGAGGGCACAGAGGAGAAAGTAGCTGGAGTAAAGTTAGTAGATAATGAGTTATTCCTTCACAGTTTGGTCCATTAGTTTTTCTGTTAACGCATGAAGCCAGTTTTCCTGTTAAAGGAACAGCTACACTCTCTTACCAAGAGGTTCAGTAGATAAGAAACAATTCATTAGCTTAGGCTTAGCATAAAGGCTGGAATCAAATGCAGCAACTAGCCTGGCTTTATCTGAACAAATTCCACTGCTACTTCCTAGCTGGCTCGCTCTGGCGTCGATCTTCCCAGCCATGAAATCCCGTTTAAAACCTCAACTTGTTGTTTTTGCATTTACAAGACACAATGTAATAATCAGTCAGCTTTGGAAGTTCTGCCAGGCATCCAGGCTCTTACCTCTGGACAGAGCCGGGCTTGCTGTTTTTCCCGTCTTAATGCTGAAGATAAGATAACAGATGCTGGCCCTAGCTTCATATCTACTGCCCAGACAAGAGCGATACTGATCTTTTCATCTAACTCTCAGCAAGAAAGCAAATAAACATATTTCACACAATCATCCATATCTTTTGGATTTCTATTTTCAAAAGTTGAAGTACTGTCTTAGTCACTTCTGTTAAATGTCACTATGTTGTCACTATTTTGAATAAAAAGTTCAAAAACTTCTAAACAGTGACTACAGAGAAAAGCTACAGTACATACTCAAAAGTGATGATTAATGCTGTAGAGACTCACTCAGACTGTAGTCCTGGTCATGGCTGTGGACAGGAGAGAGCTGGACAGGGGATAAATACTCCCCATCCCTCTCTCTGTCACCGTTTAGCTCCGTCCTTATTTCGCTCTTTTTGCTCAGCTTCCCTGGCAAGGTCTGGTACCTGCTCAGCTCCATGTTGGGATTCTGCAGAACATAAAAAATACAGTAAATGAGTCTTTTTTTATGAATTTAGCACCAAATTTAATTAATCACAAATCTAAAAGTTATTTTAATTATGTCCACTATCATATTATTATATTATATTTTCTCTACTTCTGTATTCAGACTAGTCTGTCTCAAATCTGTATCTTTCATAAGACAACAGCAGGGTCTCATTGGATTTGCTCCTTTGCTCTGTTGCACAACAGGACGGTGAACGTCTGATGATGTCGCTATCTGACCAGGCATCAAAGTCACCAGGGCGTTGAAAAAAATAACAGGAGAAAGGCCAGAAAAAGAAAAAAAAAAAAACAGCTGGGAGGCAGCCATGATGCCAAACACTACTGACAGCCACTTCAGGTGGGTCTTGGCCCTTTATGTGTCTTTGTGTGTGTGTGTGTGTGTGTGTGCATGAGGACATTGGTGTGAATTACTCACATTATTTTTGCTGCAGTGAAAGAGAAAACTCAGCTATGAACTTTCTTTCTCACACTGGGAACAAGAGGTCAGACGGAACCTAGAGCTTTACATAATTTTCTGTGCTACACACAACTTCCTGTTATCATCAGGTGATGTTTCACAGCTTTCCCCTAAGTGATCCAGAAAGGACCAGGTTGTGGCTAAAACCACTCAATATGATCCTCTCTGTGTTATGTAATTAACAGTGATGTATTGTACACATGTGCAGTTTGCGCTTCTTTATGAAACTACAGATTAGTTTGTGTGAAGTCGTGCTGCAGATCAGTACCTCTGGCCCTACGTCTGATTCACTTTCAACTGGCTGGATCTCTACAACCTACAGCCAACACAGACATAGGCGTTAGCAGGTTAGCAATCATGCAGACATATTAGAACAACAACACCAATGAGTTAGTGTATGTTTTGATCAGGGACTTAGAAAGCAGAAGCATAATGTTTGTAGCAGGTTAGAGTAGATAACTACATTATATGGATTAGATTATGTAACATGGAAGCAAATAAATGTCAGGAAACCACAGATTTAAATACATCAACAAACCTTTTGTAAGGATCCACTCTGCAGTTCTTCAAGACTGCTGGACAGTAACCTGCTCTGATGCCTGGAAAGAAAATCATTCCTGTGTGACTTAGAGTACATAGAGTCACATTTCATTTCATTTCGTGGCCTCTACAATGTTCATCAAACAGCTTCTACTCACCACGATCCGTTAAAGAAGCTCGTATCTCCGGTGGACACCAGCGACGTGTCCATGGAATTATGGATACTACGACAAATACCACACATGACGTAAGATTCATAATAAACTCTGGGATGTGTTGTGTATGTGCATGTGTGCACTTTGTGTTTATACCTTATATCCAGTTCTCTCTGGTAAGGAGATGAAGATAACATGAGTGGAGAAGATCCTCTTGATGACATCTGTCCACAGACAAAACACAAACTGTCTTTTTCTCATGTGTGATTATGTGTCGTGTAAAAATGTTGAATACTTCACACTTCGTCTTATAGATTAAACTTAAGTGGATAAAATTGTCCACTTTTTTTTGTCCAGATGTTTACACTCAATAACCCATAAGACAATGTGCAAGCATTTTTTTTTTTAGATATTTTTGCAACTTGAAATCTCATTGATCCATTTAGAATTAAATCTGCAACACACAAAAGAGTAGAAAAAAGTGAGGGACTGACTACTTGGTGATCTTACCTCTGACCTGATTATATCAGAGTGTGCTTTGTGTGTGATGGCTCTGAGTTTTAGACTGCCACTTAGCTCCTCTTCACTGCTCCCTGGTTGGTAAAAACAAAAACTTTACTACAATAAATAGGAAGAATGGAAGAGAAGATACCTTCACTGTTTTCTATGGTGCTGTTCAAACAAAATTTACAGCTCAGGCATGTAAGGATGTAATCAATACCCTGTGCGAGTGCCATGACCTCCCTCATCTTTCTGTACTGGCCAAGAAGGACGGTCAACTCCTCTATACGACGATCCTGTTCAATCAGCGGTACACAAATCTTTTAAAAAGAGATCTTCTATTTCTATTAAAACTCTTAAACTAGACATTTAAAACATGTTTTATAATATTTGTAGTTGGAAAAAAAGGTTAATCTTACCTTTTCATCATTGGAAGCCAACAGAGTCTCCATTCCCACCTTCAGTCTCTGGTATTCCTGGTCTATCAGAGAAAAACAAGGTGTTAAATTCTCATCTTGGAGTCACAGTAGCCTAATGTGATGCGTATCTGGCGTGATGCTGGCAACAGACATGACAGCCATGCTAATATCAATAAACAAGCAAAACAAATACACACTGACACCACAACTGTCCATACACCATCACCTGGGACAAACACTTTTTACAAAATATCTTAGCTAATAATAAAAGCTAATAAAAACTAATGTTCTCTTCTGAATTCCTTTAATTTCATTCAGAGAGATGAGGCGTACACTGGCAACAATACACATGATGAACACACAAACATACACGCACACACACAAAACTGTGGCAAAAGTATTTCAACATCCTTTCAAATCCAGAAGCTGGTCTTAAATGAAAACTCCACTAATTTGACTAATAAACATCAATTCACCCCTAGTAGTTTGTATCTTCTGTCACTTAATATAAAATAACCCAGATGACGTCACTTAGTGATGTCATCAGCATAATATCTTCAGTTAGAAATAAATGTACACGCAATTTTATACATTTATGAAGCAGGAAGATTTAAAAAAAATTATACTATAGCATTTGGTTGCATTATGGGAAATGCAGGAACCATACTATTGGTTAAAAGTCAAGAAATCTCAACTTTTGACCATTATTCTCATTGTCATATGCCAATACATTACTAAATTGCCAGAATAGCCCTTTAAATTATCAGGTCCAGTCAAAGTGAAAGTAAACTCTGACGTTACAGTATATAAAAAGATGTGATCTATATAGAATAAACAGAAAATATAGAGATATGTTAATCTTGTGTCACAGGTTGCAGCAGCAACACTTGGATTGGAAGATATTCCTGACCTGACTCGTCCTGTTTAGCTACATGTTGCCAATAACACAAATGTGAGACACTGAACTCAGAGAAGCTCTTTGGAAAACCATACCAGCCTGGAGATTTGAAAAGATGTAGAAACTTTGGGTGGTTTAGAACACCACACACAAACTGAAGCTCAGCTGTGGTCCAATCTTAAACCAAACAGTCTACCACCACCACCTCATTAAGCAGTCAGTACATTACGTGTCAACTACTAAATGACTAAAACATTCAACGTGGACACTTGTTTCTAAGTTTCACATTTGTTGAAATTTGTGCCAAAGGACTAGTCAATCACAGTGGATACTGCTGCGCTGAATAAATATTTGATGTCATGACATCAGTACATTCAGAGGAGTTTGGTTGGAAATCAGACCCACTACAACAGCACACCATGCCTTACATTTGTTAATCAGATGCTTGATATACACCTCCTCTACAGCAGAGGGCAGCAGAAAGTCAAGAACAAGTCAGGTACACAGCAGAGGAGAGAGGGACATGTTGATTAGATGTTACAGTAATCAGAGTTGAGTTGACAGACATGCACATCGCTGGCTCACATGTTTCATTTGCACTGGCAGATGTGGATGTGATGTCAGCTGTGTGTACCTCTGTCCGTGTTGTCGTTGGCTGTGCCGCCTTTGGCCAGCAGCTGGGTCTGCAGGCACTCGATCTCAGCGTCTTTGGAGGCCAGGAGCTGCTGCAGCTCAGACATTTCTGCCTGTGGAGGATGACAAAGTAGAAGTCTATAAAGTGTGCCGGTCTTCCAGATCACTGAATATCTAGGAGATGTGAGTTTGAGGCAACTGAGCTGTTTTTTTTATTTTCTACCATTTCAAACTGCTCTGCCTCCAGGATTTTGTTGCAATTCACATTCATGTTTTAGTTTGAATCCTCTCTCATACTCTCAGTGATTGTTCTCCATTACTTTGTTATGTCCATTTCTGAATAACGGTGCCACCATATCATACTGACAACATAATTCACACTGCATGTCTGGACAAACACCAAGTCCTGAAGTCCAAGGAGCTGAAGCTCTAACAGAGCCTGGGCCGATGCTTCACCATTCAGCATGACAATGATCAGAAGGTAACAGCCACAACAATGCTGGAGTGGCTTCAGGGCAAGTGCCTGATTGTTCTTGATTGGCCGAACTTAAACCCAGACTTAAATCACATGAAGATAACTAACAGTGATGCTGCCCATACAGTATGATGGAGCTTGAAGATCTTCCAGGAAGAATAAGGTAAACTGCCGAAATCAGAGTAAAAACCCTTACAAAAAATAAGCAAAGCTGTCTCTGAAAGGCTGCGCAGTACTGAATTAACAGGGTCCAATGTGAAAGTCACCGCACAAAGTGGACAGAAGCACAACACCTAATGTAGTAGAGAGTCTCAAGATAGTGTTTTATTATTATCATTTTAACATTTACCTGCCAACGTGTTGCATAGTCCTCTGAGATTTACTCACCAAACAGAAAATATGGCTACATTTGGTGTCACGGGTGTTAATTTCCCACCCAAGAGATCAGTCACAATAATAAGTGACAAAAGTGCATAAAATGTGTCTAAAACTAACTCCAAGTCAATCAAAATATTGAGCGTGTGATTTTCCTTATGCCTTGTTTCAGGAAAGTTATCAAAACACTCCTCAGGCCTCTGAGGAGTGTTTTGATAACTTTGACTGAAGACAAAAGAACAGCATATCACAGGGAACAACAGCTGCAAACAACAGGTGTCAGAAAACAGGTGTGTGTGCGCAGGATTACATGTTTATGGCCGTATGTTCTAAAAGCAAACTTAACATCTACAGCAGCTGCTTCACTCTAAAAGCAGATAAGCTTATGGATCAAAGAAGCTTAGGAGTCAATAATAGAAGCACAATAAAGACAACCCCCCAGAATAATTCAAAGGGGTTAATCTCAGTATGAGCTAAAATTATTCATTCTTTTGAGTCTTATTTTTATTTGAGTGTTGAGTGTGAGTCTGGGAAATGATTGGATGATACCAGCTCTGTAGAAACTCTGTTACACGTCCAAAAGCATCTTTCAACAGTTACAACTCTTCCTCAGTCAGTGTCAACGTGGCAGATCTTCTACAGCAGCTTTCAGTGGCAGCTACCTTTACTGTCTGTGTGTAACCGTAACACAGTAACATAAACTCAGCATAACCATATAAACAGACACTTACTGATGCACAGACATCACAATCACAAAGATTCACATTATTCATGCTAACTCTCAAATCAAATCAAAAATGAGAGGGAGCGAAACAACCAGAAGCAGAATCATGGAATTTCCTGCTTTCGTCATACGTACCTCATCCACATCAGAATGTTTTACTATATCATTTCTCTCCAACTGCCTCCAGTTCCTTCCTACTTAAAAATATGTCATTTGTATTCATAGTGTTGGCAACACAAGACCAACAAACAGCAACATAAATCAGTAGGATCAGAAATAAGGAAATTAGGAAAAAGTAGACGTAGGTGCTAAATAAGAACAGGGGAAGGGAAGAGGTAGAAAAGGAGGAGGACAGAGGTCCACGCTAATCAAAGTAAAGTAACACACAGTAAAGCAACAAGCAAGAAGAGCAGGAGGCAGAAGAGGAGCAAGAGGCGGAGGAAAAGGAGGCACCTGTGCGCTGCGCCAGCGCTCCTCCCAGTGCTGCTTCTCCAGCTGCGTGTGCTCGACAGTCAGCTTGAGGCTGGACAGCTGGGTCATGAGCGACTGGTAACACACATGGAGAGAGTAAGAGATAGAGAGCTGGAGAGAGACAGGAAGAGGGGAAATGACAGGGGAGATGTAAGAGATGTGGGGGAGAGAAAAGGAGAGCGGAAAAAAAGTGAAGGGTGAGAGCAAGCGGCAGAGAGGGGTTAATGGAGAAGGAGAGGAAGAGAGGAGGAAGGAAGCACTGTAAGCACAGAGAAAGCAACGGCAGTTCAAACCTCATTCAAATGAACCACTAACAAACAATGATTTAGAAGAAAAACGCTCTATTAGATAGAAACTAATCTCTTAAACCCTGATGGTCCAGTCTCATATTACGAAGCTAACAACCAAAAATAAATATGCCAGCTTGACTTGTGTGTAGAAAATGATATGATGTCGCTTTGGCTTGGATATTGAATTCAGTGTAATCATATTAAAGCAGCTTCTAAAAAGGATGGGACAAGTAGATAAATAATACAAATATAGAAAAGGTGTTTTTTAACCTTTACAAATTTTACAAGGAAAATCTGAAGAGGTTAAACAAATAAGTGAGACAAGCGAAGCACCACACTGTTTTAAAGTGATGGATTAAAGGACGGGGAAGTTTATTTGAAATCTTACTTCTACAATGACATTACCTCTCAACATGTTTTCTAACGAGCCACCTGCAGGTCAACAGACTCTGGTCTGATCATGATGACTTACTTACTGCTTCTTTAATGGTCTAGATTTCAGCTCAGCTTTTCTGTTTGTTTCTAGTCCTTTTCCTGTTTTCATGTTGTACAGTAGCTCCAAATCCACGGTCCAGTTGAGACGCCACTTTTTGAGTCAGTTTTAATCATACATTGGCTTTTGTTTTTTGGGTGCTTTGCTGCTCTCAAAACATGGACGACCTACTGTAAGTACTGGCCCCTAATGTCTCAAAACATGGATAATATACACTGCCCTGAATGCAGCACAGCAGAGCAGCTGTTGAGCTTCTGCTATACCAAACACAATGTTGCTTAACATTATTCCTGTGCACGAAAGCGAGGGCCCCAAGAAATGTCAGATTTCCAGGATACTCTATTGAATTTGCAGGTGTTAGGGAGTCACTATTAATGTGGGGGAGACTGCATCACCAGAGAAGAAGGATGTCTGCAAGAGGGATGGGTGGGTCGCTGTTTCTGAATCGTTGCAGCCCTAATCCACTTATGAAGTAATGAAGTGTCCTCATCAGCGTGAGGTGAAGCTGATGAGCAGAGAGAGGAGGAGGGGGGGTCGAGTGCAGGTCCAGCTGCTCGGTGTGACTGATTGGCTTAAACTAACCGTCCCTACTGGTAGCTGTAATAAATGAATGTTAGCTAACCTCAGCTGATGCTCAATGCTAACCTGTCCAGAAGACAAGACAACTCGTGGCTCTATTCATACAGGCGTTCCTGTTACATGTTACGTGTTGGTTTTAGAAGTTGAAGTACCTTGGTTGCTCTTAGTTTTCTCTCATACTGGCTCTTCTCTCCTTCCAGCTCCTCCACTTTGCTTTTCAGCTGCTTCACTTCTTGTAGCAAATCCTGTTGGAACAAACGAAACAACGCACATGTACTTTATGTGTCTTTTACAAAGATGCAGCAGCCTGAAACAGTCATGCAGCTACATTAACAACCTTATACACAATAACATTGTGTGAGTGTCAAGTGTCAGAATCAGCAGGAGATTTGTCGACATTTTTGAACTGTACACATGCCAGCACTTTATTAGGAGGGTATTCAAACACCAGGTTCACATTCACCCTGGTTATGGTCTCTGGGGCTGGACAGTACAGTGGTTAATATCGGAAACATTATCCTCCTGAAACAGACACCACAGCGTGCAGTTATCAACAACAAAGAAAAGGATGAACCTGAGGACCCAGAACAGGACTGAGAGCTGTCCTGTCACAAACCGCCAGCATCTGTCCAGTATTATGTAATATTATAGGAACTGTTACCTGACCCATCCGCCTGGTCAGTACAGGAGGAAACGGGCAGAGTAACCTTTGTTAGTAGAGGGGGGAAACCACTGTCATGCAAGCAAACCACCTCAAATCAATTCAAACCACACAGCCCGAACCCAAACCCAAGTTGAAAGACAAAATCCAGACTGGAGCTAAAATCTGTTTTTCCAAATGCTTCAAATACTTGAGGAGTTAAGGCAGATTCTGGTTATCATCTACCTGCAAACAATTACAGTATGCTGAGCTTCTTTCATAGGTTATAGCTTTGATTATTATTATTATTGTTACACTTTCTGGTTCAACATCCTCAGTAACTCCTCAAAAGTATGGATGTATTTGGAAAACAAAAGTCTCCTTATCTGCCAGAACCAGCGCACAGCATGACCCGCGCATCCTGCAGTACACACACAGACACTCTGCAGACACTGTACACGAGAGGCTGTTAGTGTGATTCTGTGGAAACTTCCAAATACCGGGAGGTGTGTGGACTGGTTAAAAGGGGAGAAGAGCAGAAGACAAGAAATGACGGGGGAGGAGGGGAAGATGAGTTCATCCATCAAGTCTCCCTACGTGTACAGTCTGTCCTCCATTGTTCGTCCAGGCGTCAGTGTCAGACATGCTCGGGTGTGAACAGGCTAGCCCGATCTGAGGGCCGCAGCCCTGTGTTTGGATGCCTCTGGGCTCCACCTGCTGGGCCTCCCTCTCCTCCAGGGCTCGCTTCTCCTGGATGCGAGTGCTGATCTCCTCCTGAAACCTGCACATCTGCTCCTGGAGCTCGCTGATAAAATTTACCACACACTGGGATGGATGAAGCGACATAGGATGGCAGACAAATGAAGGGCAGAGAAGAGGTGAAGTGATGACCCGACAAGGAGGAAAGAGGAATAGATGAAAGTCAGTGAGGAGAGGAGAGAGGAGGAGAGGGGTGGAGAGGCAAATCAGACATCACACACAGAACGTATTTGATCTCAGTCAGTGTTTCCATACGTTGGCTGAAAAGCAAAAACAAAGACAACACACTGGAACAATATACGGTATAACAAAAGTATTAATACATATTAGTACATTAGAAGGAAAATGTGTAGTGAAGAAGTGGCTGAACTCCAGGGCACGAAGAGGCTGGATCCTAAAAAGTTCTCGATTAAGGGGAAAAAACATCTCGTTAGACACGTCAGAGTGTACTGTGTGTGCTGCTCAGTACACGCTGAACATTAGTGAGGGTTCACCTTGAGTTCAGACAGTGAAGTTGGCATAATTCTGAACTCTGGCCATGCAAGTTACTGGGGAACTTGCCCTACATTTGGATATGAAGACACGAAGAACTGGGGAACCAATAGTCTACTTCCAGAGCCACAGCTGCCTCAGACTCAAGGTGTTCATCAGACACCAGTGGGTTAGTGTGTGTGTGGTGTTGGCATGGTTTCCTGAGGTGAAAGTGTTTGGCCCTCAGGAATGCTCACAGTAGATGCCGGCCATTCCTCCTGCCAGCCCACCGGAGCCTCGCAGCTGTTACTAACAACACACAGACACACACATGTTGTATTTCCTAGGCCTTTATTCTTATCAAGACAACTAACCCAAACCCTTACACTGACCTAAGACCAGTTCAAGTCTTAACACTCAAAAGGAAGGTTTTCACAATGACCTAACAGAACTACAACTCTGTCCACACAACTACACACAAAATCGATGACTTGCCATCGTAACACAATTAGTCAAACACCACCGTCATGCATTGTATATGCTACATATGAGTGCGTGTGCATTAGTCGCACAGACACAGTGCATCATTTCTACACAAGTCACGCATCGACTTAAAACTTTAAAACTTAAAAACCCTTTAAAAAAGTGTCAAATCTATCCAATTTGAATAACTGTGTAAATGCAATAAAAAATTGCACAGCTGATAACTTTTTCTAAATTCTCTCCTGTTGGACGTAAGATCTGTGAACTCAGCTGCTAAGAGTACTCTCTGTTTTGTTACTGGCCTGAGCTGAGCTTTTCAGAAGATGCACAAAAAGAAGAGTGGGCTCACACGCTGACAGTTACATCCTGCAGGGTTTATATTGTGAATGTCCTGCATGTTCACTTTATGTGTGCGCCTTGCAGGACAGAAAACAATATTTCTACAGTACATTCTGTCATTTTATTTCTTTCTATCTGTCTGTCACGGTGTCTCATCTTATTCCTCTGTTCCCTCGCTTCCTTTTCTGTCTGCTTCCTGTCCTCTCTCTCCTGTCAAGCACTCTCCTCTCCGTCTCTCTCTCTCTGCTGACTTCCCCCTGATGCTTGTGTGTACAGAACAGTGGCTTATGCGTGTCAAAAATGCTGGATCGTGTTTGTTCAGTCAAAGCGCGGCCCTGGGTGCTGGATGCCTTGTGATAGCTCTACACCTCCCCCCACACACAAGGGGCAGTCTACACGAGTTGCTTCAGTATCTTGCCTGTGCAACTGGGGAGCAGCTGGGTGTCACAATGAACAAAATTCACACAAAGAAACTAGTGATGACAAGCGAAGACTGCTCAACTAGACTTGGGTGACATGCGTGTCCATTTCTGTGTGTGTGACTGTGTGTATGGACACACAATTATTAGTCCATGTGATCAGTCATTGCACTATTCAAGGTACAAGAGAGCAAGTGTGTAAGGTTTAGAGAAATACTAGAGAAATCTAGGTAACATTAGCAATAAAACACTGCCACAATGCAGGAAAAGTAACAATAATATCCACTATTTAACATGGAGGCTATGACATATAGCTTTACATATTAAATAGAATTCCTAGACATACACATATCTAAATTATATGTATAATTTATATGACAACATGGCCCCCAATGCCCACCATTGGCTCGCTCATGCTTGGAAAGGGAAGGGTGGAGGGTGGGGTGTATTTAGATGGTTGCAATCCGCAACATAACCCCTCGATGCCACTGATCTTACTTACTGCACCTTAGAAGTGGATTGTAATAGACCCTTTTAGAGCCTATTAGAGAACATCAAAAAGGCGTAGGCACATTTAAGCAATGGAAGTAGCGACCTAGCGTAGTCATTTAACCAAAAGAACAAGCTGAGACCAGTATTACAAGAACCAAAATGTCTGCTTGTTGCATATTCGTAGCCAGAATCAATATTCCACTGGTGGAAGTTTTTACAGGATTCCAACTAGAAGTCACTCACGGTCTCTGGTTGCAGGCTAAAGGCTAATCCACTTTTACTTGCTCTATCATCTGTCTGTAGCTATGACATCTGCTAATTATACCAGTATACTGAAACAGTTAAATTCATCATGATAGCTCAGTAGGTAGAGCAGTCGTCTTCCAACCCTAGTGTTCGATTCTCAGTTCTGGCAAACTACGTCGAGGTCTTCTTGGACAAGACACCAAAACCCTTAAGTAGCGCTGACACAGGTCTGGCAGCTGTCCAAACAACAATTTCCCCAAAGGGATCAATATAGTATTAATAATATTATAAAAATGGCCTGTATGCATGTAGTTTCTCGAGTGTGTACACACTAGGTTTATTAATGAAATAGGTGTCAGGCTACTGAATACTGCCCCACTTACTAATGTCTTCTACCCCCTCAGTAACAGCACACACATCTACAACCTCGTAGTACAGGTCTCACTGTACTACGAGGTCTGTCACTACACTGGACTGAGAGGTGGGAATAACTTTGCAATAACACTGCAAATTATATTTATCCTCACTAAAAACTATGTACAATACTACTAAGGCTCACTGAGTGACACTGGACTTTTTCACAATATAATCAAATATTAATCATTTAAAACATGATTTATTAGGGTATAAATAGTCAAAAAGCATCTGCTTAGTCTAGACGACAGGAACATAAACAAGTCCAAATATGATTTGGAAGCAGCTAAATTGTGACTGTTGGACTAAAGTATGTTTTTCCAACTGAGCCCTGTCCACTTAACATAACTTTAAAGCACATTTTGAAATAAAAAATGCAGAAAGAATATATTCTCACTGTTATCTGGCCAACAGATCTGGCTGCAGTCCAGTGCTGGGTCAACCCTTCATCAATCAATGTGACTTTATTATTATACGGTTTTCATTTAGTGTTGACAGTAAGCTCTGGCTAAGCCCAGAGTGTGAGACTGGTCTAGTTGGAAAACTAAACTTGCCAGTCAACAACTGCAACGAGTTCAAACTTTAGTTTTGGCATCTAAGTCTTAGCTGTGCTATCAGGAACACTGGCAAGAACATTCATGCATATTCATCATTTTCATCCATCCATATCCAGAATACTATAAATACCTTAGCTGCCATCGATACAATGACCAGATGTGTGAACAGGCCCAGGTCACATCAAACACACATTCGCTCATTTCATATAGCATTTAATAAGATGCTGGTGAAAAGAAGCTTAAAACCCTCATGGCAGCAAAATAGACGAGAGTAAAAAAGCGACTTGCAGATAAGATAAGAGGGTCTAGATATTTTGTCTACCAAACATTTGTTTCAATCTGTGTTTTCTTCCATAAATGAGGGAAGTTTGTCTGTGAAACTATGTAGTTTGGTGGAGTTATGATGCATTACTATGACCACAGCAGTCAGAGGTGAATGCTGTTACTAATCCCTTCTGGCTCACTGCAAACAGAAAAACAACTGACATACAAATAAAAGAATTCACATATTTTATAAATAACTCCTCATGAAATTTTTTTCTTTGCTGTACACAATTCACAGACATGAAGAAAAACAAGTCAGTTGTCAGTGGAATAAACACTGTGTTATTGTGCCTTATTTCAACAACAACTGAACAAAAAATCTGCATCATCTTTTGAAGTTGTGTATTTTAGAGGGATTCATCCATCAGGAAAGTGACATGTGAGATCTCTGTGGAGAACAAACCACTGAACATGCCAACGTTAGTGCTGTTGGTTTACCCAGATGGGAACCAAAGCAGAGAGACACAGTGGAGAAAAAACACGCCTAAACTCCATTTACCATGTTAGCATTTAACACATATGATCATAGCACACATCATATGGTTACATAACAGAGCATTAGTGGGTAATATGAGCATAAGACCAAGAGCCTAAAGCTGGATTCTGCTTTGTACAGGCAATTACACAACACTGTGATATGCAGTCTATGCTGACCTGTATCTTTCAGTACTGTTGGCTAGAAGTCTAGAGTAAAAAGGCAGGTGTCTTCAGACAGCACAGCTGATCACCCTGAAAGAAGATTAAGCATCTGCAGCCATGTGTATGTGCCCAGCATCAAAAAGAAGTTTGTATTATTTTGAGGAAACCAGAAGACATAATAGAAACATAACATGTATTTCTTGCATGGCACTGACAGTCATACACAAAGTAAATGTTGCAGTGGTCAAATAGCACACTGATAGCACAGGTAATTTGTTAATCCCTGGATCTGAGAAGCTGCAGTTGCATTTCTGATCTTGCTGAGCTGAGCAACATGAGTGCAGTGAAAAAGACAGAAACCCACTGGTTTGTTTCATACCTCAGCCTTGTTCTGCTTTGTGTCCACTGAGTCTTGTGGCTGTGTGTCGCTGTGAGTTTCTTCCATGCTAACCAGCTTTAATTTGAGGCTGGACACCTCGTCCATCAAATCCAGCTTCTGAGTCTCCAGAGAGGTCCTGCTCATCAGCTCCTGAGGAAAAACACACATTTACACTGTGGGTTAGTTACATAGAAAACAACACCCAAACAACTTTTACAATCCACACCCTCAAGAACTATAAAGTACACATACAGATATTGGAAACAGCTCTGTGAGACGTCAGCATGTTACTCCACTCGGTCCAATGTTCTTCCCACACTGACAGAGCAACAGGGGGGCCTAGACCCCACAAAGCTAAATATACACACTCTTACACACAGACAGGCGAGCTAGGGACTCTATTAATATATCTCTGTGCTTCTTTGCTATGGGAGAGAGAAATTATGTCTAAAAGAGAGAGAGAGGGGATGTGAATGTTCTTTTTTCTCTCTAACTCACACAAAACATTGCCAACTCTCAGTGTGTCTACTGCTTTCGCTTCCTCATCTAAATTACTTCTAATCCCACTTCCTCTTCGCTAAACTTAAACTTAAGTTGTCTTGAATTGTTGAATTGAAGTCTCTGACTTCCATCCCGTTGATCCATCCTTGTCTAGATTAAACGTTGAAAATTAAAATATAATACTCCCGGTTAATATAGCCAGCTAGCATCAACTTCGTTCAGCATTTACTTCTCTCTTGAACACAGCCTATATGTATACTAGTATGAGAATAGTTTTTACAATAGGAAAATAACAACAGCTGGAGAAAGAAGCATTGTAAGAGCTGTGATGAAAACCCAAAACCAGTGACATCACCAATGACTACAGAGCAGGGGTAAAGGGATCATGATCTACCATTCAAAAACGACTTGATCAGCAGTATGGAGGCCATGCCACAAGATGCAAACCCTGTATCAGCAGTAAGAATTTGCCAGCTTACAATTTGCAAAGAAAAGTGTAGAGACGAGCCACAAGTTCTGAAACAACAACATGCTCATGTGTAGCTTGGTGGAGGAAGTGTCATGGCTTGGGCATGCATGGTTGCTTAAGATTTGTGTAATCTAATACAAAAAGTTTCATGTTGATGTTCAATGTATCTATAATAGGTATAAATACTATCAAATAAAAGCTGAAATTATCAACATTTGTCTTAAAATAATTGTTTTATCTTTAATGCAAATTAATTGGCTTTGCTGTTCCAATACTTTTAGAGCAGATAGTACAATTCTTTTTTGTGGATACAACATTAAACACATCAGGGACAGTGCTCTTTGACCAAAGAGGGATACCAGACCCTCCATATGGAAAGATGACACGGTACATAAACAAGCTGTGTCAAAGCCACAGACAGACACCTCAAACCCCTAAATCACTCCAGCTTACACCCTTGCCTCTACCCTAACCATCACAACAATTACAACAAAATGACTGAACCTAACTCTTCATCTTACAACACCATAACCCAGTTTTAAGTTGTGGGGGCTCACCAAAAAAAGTGTTGACTAGTTGACTAGTATTTCAACAAAATTTGTCCACACAAGGAAGACATGCTTACACACACACACACACACACACACACACACACACACACACACACACACACACACACACACAGTCTGCTTAGTGAAGTTATGGCAGCTGACTGTCAGTTTGTAATGTAACACCAGTGTCACTTACAGTGGGATAAGCTGCAGTCTTTCTTTAAAGAGGCTGCACTCATCTCCAGAAGTGAACAGTTAAATTTGACAGTGGTAGATAGCAGAACTAAGATCTGGACAAAGTTTAACTTAGAAAATTACTCACAGATGGCCCAACATGACTTCCATGTAAGTATTACTCACTAATTCCAGATCAAAATGTTCGTTCTTTTAAATGATTTTTCACTATCAACATCAACAATTTTACAGGAACAATCCTACTTGATTTGCCTGTTTTACCCCAATTGAGGCAGGAAGTGTAACGGCTCCTGTTTTAGACCCAAGGGTAGAATTAGGTTTAGGGATACTGTTGTGGTGAGGGTTAAGGTTAGAGCGCTACAAAATGTATTATGTCAATAAATGTCTTAATGGTGATGGCCATGTGTGTGTGTGTGTGATAAAGTGTAACCAAAATGTGTTTAAACAAAGGCACAGTAGAACATACAGTCACAGTATGATGACATGTGTGGGTGGATTCCTTCTAGAACTGCGTTCATGTACTGTGTGTGACTCAGATTTATTTCTTAGATTAGTTGTTCTCCCACCGCAAGTTGCAGTCCTGAGGCACTGACACATAATGTTAATGGCTGGATTGACTCCCTCTGTGTCTTTATTTCTCTCTGTGTTTCTCTTTCTCTCTTCTTTCAGTCACTACAGAAACTGTCAGTGACAAAGAAAGAACAGAACATCAGCACGAGCAGACATTTTGTCACCTCTTAAATCCTCCAAACTTGCTGTCTAATGATATATTGAGGAGATTTACTGTATAGAAAAGACAACGCACAAACCCGCAACCAAGACGGCTGTTGTCTTTCTTCACACTCCCTCTTCGTCTCTCTCAGCAGACACCTCATATCACATCAGCTATTTGACCAGCACGTATTTACTGTGAAATGTTACACATAGATAAACACACACACACACACACACACACACACACACACACACACACACACACACGCAACCCCAAACCGGGACAGACCTCCAACCTCCAAACTTACAATAACCAGTCATTAAGTATTGTAAATAAGATCAGGACATGCAGCAGGTGGAGATCTATGGTCAGTTTTGAGTTTTTCTTTAGCTATGAAGCTTCCAAAAGCTGCTGATGCAAAATCAATTTTCAATTACAAATGACGAAAACTCTGTAACGACAGTTTCTGAGGTGTTTTCACGACAGCTGTAAATCTGAGCTGATGGCATAAATTAATGGATTATAAAAGCAGGCTGGATAAAGATGCTGAACGTCACAGGCCTGGTGGGGTATTTATTTTGGGACTGTGGTCTTTTTATCCTGGTTGTTGACAATGCAGAAGACAAAGAGCCTGTTGAGGAGTCTAAACAGAAGCCTGATTCTCTGATACACAGAGCTGTGGTCTGTGTCCAGCCTGGCAGAGCCCATGGGTTTATCTCACTGGTGATGTCAAGCGAAACCACCGAAACAGCTTGAAGACATTCATTTTCACACTACTACTTTACTAGCATAAAGCTGACCTATAGCTTTCATAGTGTTGGGTAGAAATCTAGAGTGGTGTTGACCCAATCAGCTGCTGAACATGCTAGTGGCCCTGCTAAATTAGTAAACTTGTCATTTTCTCTTAATCTGACCGCAAACCCGACTAAAACAGCATTTTCCAGTGTGTAAATCTGAACATGTCGACTTGCCACACTACAGTGTCTAAAACAGAGTTATAGAAATGTCATGAAATGGATGGCAGCAGTAGTGACAATTCTTTCTAATACTTTGCATGTTCTGATACGTTCTCTGCTTGTCTGATGCACAGAGCAAAAATGGCAATAGTTAGTTAGTTAGATTAATAGTTAGTTATTTTCTTAGTAGAAGAATCAATTTTGTCAGGACTGGGGTAGAAATAATCTCAAACTCAGCATTTTAGATTGTACTGTGCTTAATGTACAGTAGACTAATGTATGGTCTCTGACTAAGTTGTGCTTTAAGCAAGTTGTTAATGTTGCTAACGTGTTCATAATTAAAATGCTAATGTGTGTAGGTGGTATAATGTTTATAATTTTCCACGTCTTAGGTTAGGCTTTTAGCATGCTAACATTCACACTAAACAAAAGATGACATGATACAGATGAAGCTGAGGGGATTGTCACTGTTTTGAAGGGGAATATGAATATCTGTTTGAAAGTTAGCTGCTGATTTGCTGTAGTTTCAGTAGTAACTACAGGTGATTACTTTTGTAATTTGTTAATAGTTAATACTGCAGATACCATATTTATATTAACACTTAAACACACCTTCAAACAATCTTTTTCTATTTAAATCCCTACCCTCTCTGTTAGCATGTTGTTTATTACTCAGCCAGGCGGCTCATTCTCTGTCAATTCCTTTCAGGCATGCTAAAAGGCTGCAGTAATGCTACACAAATACAGTATATAACTTTTTTCTTTAAGGGCCAGAAAACAGATAACTGCAGGACTCAGTATAATGCAAAGTCAAAATAGTGTTTGACAGACAGTCCACAGCAAATGGGATGTTAGACTTTGTCTAATCTAATCATGTAAGAAATACCATTGAGTAATATTGAGAGTTGATCTGTTCTGATCTAAAATCAACCTTAAACCTGACCAGCTGATGAGTCAGGAGAGGCCAACGGTATAAAGTCAAGCCAGAACATTCTCAATGAAAAACTGTACCACTCCTTTATTTACTCATTTACTGTACTACTTCACTCCTACAGTACTATTCATTTCTTTTGTTTGGCAAAAATGACTGTACTGCTAATACCATGACTTGAGGTCAGAGGTTTCACAAATAAGAAAACAGATTCCAGTAATGGACCCAGTTCCAAGCAACAAATAATAATAATAGCTTCAGTTGTCATCATTAAATTTTTTTCTTAATTGATAATGATCTAATAGTCGGCAGGATTTCTGGCATGCCTGAAATTGTGGCAGGTTTCTCATTTCCCACATGGCTACTGACAAAAGATCTACTATATACTGTAATAATGTTATTTTTATATTATTGAAGTAGTATTTCACATTCTGAGAGCAGAGCTGTAATCTGAAGAATGCTGTCATATAAAACTGAACTTCACTGTAATTTTTCTTCTTCTTTCTTCTTCCTTTTTTGTCGCCACTAGTGTAGTGTGTAGTGGTCTATCCTTTGGAGAGTGAGCTGAAACCATGTATGAGCTCTAAGGTTTTCAGATGTTGTCTTTTCTCTGCTATGTCAAACATGCATCAAGCTACCTTATGAACTATGATATGTTATCATATCTGATTTGCTGGTGGACCTGATGGTTTGTTGTACATTTACACCGTATGCGCCAGCATCATTAACTAATTTACATAAACTATGCTAACACGCTAGGTATCATAAGTAAGATTAAGTTAATGAAACAATGCATGACATCATTTTTTTCTTTACAGCATCAACAGTATCTATCAACAACTATCTGTATGTAAAAATGCTGAAGCTCTGAAAAATCAGACTACAACAGTCACTACTTGCGTGTGTCTACGTGTCTGTGCGTTCTACCTGTTGCAGCATCTCCTCAGTGGAGACCAGTTTCTGCCGATGTTCCTCTAGAGAACTTTCTAAATCTCTGATCTTCTCTCCCTGGGCCTCCACCTGGTCAGTCAGGACACTCACCTAATGGTTGACACATGCATACAACAGTATGTTAGGACACTCAGAGTGCTGAATGGACAGATGCAAAAAATTAGAGGCAGACTTAAAGCAAAATGAACTGTAGATACACATAATATTAAAAGACATATTTGGATGCAAATTGGGCAAATTACAAATTTTGCAATTTTTGAAGTGAAAAAAAATAAAACATTTGCAGCAAACAGACACTAAAAATGCACCTTTCAGCAAATGTTAATGTTCTGTTACTTTTTTTAATGCACTGTATAGCCATGCATGAAATGTTCTGTGCAGACATCATACCCACATCACCGTGTCCCCTTCTCTCGCCCTCATCCACACACAAACACACATTCATCCTGGCATACCTCAACTCCAAAACAGTCCACATTTACTCAGCAGTCTGTCACTCAGGAATGCACAACACATTCACTATAATCTCTGACAACACTTTCCCCTCGTGCCAAACACTCACACAATACGACTCTTCAAGTTCTCCTTAACTGTGCCAAATCTTCCTGACAGCAGCTGATTCTCTGTCACTTTGACTTGTATGATTTTACCCCTGTAGCAACATCCTGTCTCACAGCACCCCAGAAATAAAAGAAGTTTCCGGCTCAACGTGTTAGAACAAAGTGTTGTTACAGAGACCTGAAAGGTCCAGCAAACTACGATTAAACAAATTAATGAATGAGCAACTCTGTAAATGAGCTACATCTTAGATCCCCTGCCTGTCCCTAGCACCTACAACATGACCTTGTGCCATAATTAAAGCTGTTGAACAAATAAAAGATAAGGTATAACTTCGACATGATCACATAAACTTTAAATGTTAAAGAAAGACACCTAATGTTTATAACAACACATTCTCTTACCTGCCCTGTACTCCACTGCTGAGCCACACACACACACACACACAAATGGAGGTGAAAGTTCCCTACTTGGCTAGTTAAACACAGACTGTATACATGCAAACACACACACACACACACACACACACACACACACACACACACACAGAGCGAGGTAAGACAACACCTACTAAAGGATAGAACCACAAAAGGGACAAACTGTCAACTGCCAATTAAATGTTCTGTCAGGAAGAATAAGCCCCATCGACCAATCACAGCCGACGTCAGATGAGGAATGTGTGAAAAGTAGACATGTGTGTGTGTGTTATGATAACTTTAAAATCCAGAGTCGTCCAGGTGGGCGGTGCTACCTGTAACTTTAACATTAAAACACACACACACACACACACACACACACACACACACACACACACACACACACACACACACACACACACACACACACACTACTACTACTTAAGTTGGAGGAATGAAAAGAGACATTCTGGACATCCCAGCTGTATGAACCAGTTATTAAAGTGAAGAGTCACTGAGAGCCTCTTGACATCATGTCGTGCAGCAATAGACAGTATAATCTTCTGCTTTACAACGATGGCTCTGATGTTGAGAGTTGTACAGTAAAAGTCGTCAGGAAACACATGCTCAGACGGTTTGAAGGTGCCCGGACATGTTATACTATGAAACAACACCAAATAGCTAAAGTCCTAAGATTATAGGCTACAAAGCGAGTTGTTTTTCCAGTGAGGAACAAATCCTTCTACACAAATCCCTGACTCATTTACTCATTGTAGGAATACAAATAATTAAAACATTAACAGAGTACAACTAAATGCTTGACTTGCATGAGCTTACAACACACCATTAGAAATTTCACTCAGAGCCAGAACCGTCCTCCTGTTAAACTCAAACACACACAAACCATTTCTTTTCCAGGCATCACATGCAAAATTGGCCAACTTCCACACACCAAAGCTAAACATGCACTTCATCTTTTCTTCATCATTGAGTTCATTTAATATTAATGTTCTAGTAGTAATGCTCAGAAGACACACACACATACTGACCTGTAGCACCAGAGACTCCTTGTCTCCCTCTAGGCGAAGTAGTCGCTCTTGGTAGGTTTCATTGTTGGCTGGAGAACACAGGTTCACCTGGACGAAACACACATACAAACACAACTGAGTCCACTGTTTTCCCAAACATGTATGACTGAGTTAGTTTTTTCATGTGATTCGTTGTAGTTACATAAGTGATTTACAGTGGTCTTAAATGCATTTGTTTGAAATCTGTGATATATATTCATTACTTATAATGCAGCATCCACACAATGTACACTTCAGCAACACTAAAATGTATGGAATGTTAACACTGACAGTTTTGTGAATATTTATATTATGAACTGGATACAGTTAAATTTAGCTGGACGGCATCATGTTAACCATGACTAACGTCCAATCCAGTCCTCAAGGCCACAGTCCTGCTTGTTTTCCAATCATCCCTGCACTTACAAGCCTGATCCGGGCAATCAGCAGTGGGTAATACAGGGATAATCTGAAAACAAGCAAGAGAGTAGCCCTCAAGGTCTAGGATTGGATAGTCAGTGTCAAGAAGCAAGTTTAAATACCAATCTTTTCTTTTTTTAAAGCTTCCACAGTGGAGTGACTACTTTGTACAGGGATTTAATTTGTTGTCTGGAGTTTCCAACAACTACTGAATGTTTTCCTGTTCATCTGTTTTATCTCTGTGAGCCTGTGGCTGCTGGTGGAAGCTGCGCTGTCATAGATTTTCTAGAAGATCAGCAAAAAATGACTGACATCCGTTAGATGAATCACACATACTGTGAAAGATACTAGTGAATACTGTAATAGCAGAGATGTGAGAGTGTGTTCACAGAGCAGCTCATGATGCAGGGTTATCACGGATCTTCTGACTCGTGATTCTATTTATCCAAAAATAAATCATAAGCATATTACTAAATCATGTGTTCAGATGTTCACAGTACCACACTAATTTAATTAAAAGTGAATAATAATATTGGGTTTTACAGTACAACCTTTTCTTGTTTCTGTTTGTGTGTTTTGATGTGTATTTTTTCCCTGTATTCATTTATTTTTCCTGCCATCTATCAATCTATCTATATTGCTGCTTTTAACAGGAACATCTGAAACATTATTATTCAGTTATGGAGCATGGACATGATTAGATGTTGTAGAAGCTCATCACACTTCATGCTTTAAAATCCTCAGTTAGTTTCATTATAAATATATTCATGAAGATCACTCTAAAAAACAATGAAAATACACACAATGCGAGACAATTTGAGAAAAACTGACTGTCTAAGAACACAGGCTAAAGAAAATGGGAGAGAGAGGGAAAGCGTGCAAACTGGTAGTGAGGGCTTTACTGAAACCATATTAACTGTTTAACTGTTTAACGGTCACCCAAGTTTTCAAAAACAGCAGCATGAAACGACTTTGTCTCAACTTGTATTTTTTTATGTGTGATAATGCTTCATTCCAGTATGACTGGTATTGGTTTGCCACTGCAGGAGTTTTTGAAACGTGCTCTAGTCACAAACACTCCCATCAGGCTGCAGAGAAGCAGCGAGGTAACACAGCAGTGGAAGAGCCTGATAAAGAAAACCAGGCCTGTTTCTATCCATCTGTCAACACCTGGTGGACTGTGGTAGATAGTATAGAGGGAAGGAGATAGAGAGAGTGACAGAGCACAAGGCTTTGTAATGAAGAGCTACATTCTTATGCTTGATTTATGCTTCTGCACAGAATCTAAACAGGTCCTAAGTCATAGGCTATGCAGCATTTATACTTTTTATTTTATTTACATTTATACTGCACTGTTGTGTCTACGTCGCTCTACAATTATACCAACAAACCACTAGTTGGCGGTGGGATTTCTGTGGAACTGTGTTGAGTTTTTTCATCACGTTGGAGTTGGAGCTAATATGTGTTAATTTATTAGCAGTTAATTTTACTGAAATTAATGCAACGCATGAAATGGTAAAGAGTGGACCACTCACAAGGGGGGGGGTATATGGCACATCACGCTCTAGCAAAGGCAGCACCCACGCAGAAGCATTAATCAAGCTTTTGTGGATATTTTGGTCAACACTAATAAAAATACAATGATATTTTAAACACAGTAGTTCACTTCACATTCATTGAGTTCACTTCTCTGCAGAGCTAAATGTATATACAGTATATATATATATATATATACATATATATATACATATATATATCTAGAAGTCATGATATAGTCATGACTTCAGTCATAGTCAAATCATGTATATATATATATATACATA
>JAUYWH010000024.1:2734358-2815407 GCA_034779795.1 Ctenopoma multispine | reverse complement strand
CATGTCCCAAGAGCCAGTTTCGGCAACCGAGGATCGGAACGCCAGGGCCCCCGTCCTCGGCCACCACCCATAGCACTGCGCACCTGACCTCTATGGCCCCTCTTGCGGGTGGTGGGCCCACAAGAAGTGATGACAACATAGCAGAATAATTTGGCTTTCTTTTTTTCCCATGATTGATTATCTTTGGCTGCCTGTGGTGTCTGAACTGTAACTACAACACTGATATTTTACTTTGCTGAACGCTGTTTCCTGAACTGGGACCAATTCTTTGCTGTCACTGCTCTGCCTGCCATCAGGAAATGATATTACTGATGCCACTATTTCAGTTACACTGACAACAGCACCAGCATCCGAGTCATTAACCAGTGGAGTGCTTCCACTTCTATTCCCACAAGATGCTTAAGCAGCAGAAAAAAAACAAAAAACAACAAACTTGATCATGGAAAGCAATATGACCAACATATCTAAACTTTGTTGATAAGTGGCTCTAATTTCCCTGCTAGTGATTAGCTAATGTTATGGTTAATGGGATTTATAATGTATTTCTATTTGTGGTCACCGAGAACCGGAATAGCAAACTCGATGAGGTCAGTGTGTTTTTGTCAAACAGCAGTAACTTGATGAGTATCAGATCTAACAGTGGAGTCTGTGAACCCAATTTTTTCCACATGCACAAACGTGGTATGTTGATTCTCACGGTGAAATAACGCACAGCCTTGTTGTACAAAGGCTGTGCGAGAGGCTGGCCAAACAGATGCTAATATTCATTTTGCTGACTCAGCGCACAGATTTTAAAATCAAATCATAAAGAAAAAAGTCCTCATGGGGCTTTACTGTCGATACAACAATGACACCCTGTGTTTGTTACATCCCCATTTCAAGAATAAACACACTGCACTATTACACATTAAGCTTTAGTACATTTTGTATAATGTGATTGTTACGTTAGATCTGCCTCCACTTTGGTGGATCTAAAAATCAAATGACTGCAGACCACATTAAACATTTACCACACTGTTAGCTAAAGCTCTCTGGCCAAGGCTGAATCACAGATAGCAAACATGACTTGTGTTAGTTACCAAACCAAACCACTCACCGACAGCATCTCACCGTCTCCCTACTTGTGATAAACGTGGCTTCGTAACTCTTACCTGCAATGATGTCATCCATCTGCTCCAGTGCCGCCTCCAGCATGTGACTGGCCTCCGTTTCCATGGTGATGGCGGGAAGCATCAAATCTCAGATGCTGTATTGTTCTGTCGAAATACAGAAAGATGAAAAGTTACGGTCTAGTATGCAAAGACTGTTGAAACACAAAAACACATTTGTGAGCCAAAAATGACATCATCAAAAACTAAGCTGCTCATGCGCTTTGTAAGAACTCTAATGCAAGAATGATAATGTACTCGATCTCATTTACTTTGCAACTTTTAGAGTGAAATACAAACAAACACAGCAAAAACATACACACATAAGCCTCTAGAATGAAGCCTGGTCTTTAACTGGTTCTTGTAGTTTTAAAGCAGTTGAGTACAAGGAGACTGCTTTATTAACATGAATGCAGTGGTTGTAGTAACAAAAGAACTTTTGACAGTCAACTCTTCAAGCAAGCAGCATTAGAGAGACATTTATAACAAGAGGAGAACTAAGTGAAAATGTAGCTTATGGTGACATTTAGGGTGATTGTCTGGACTAAATCATGAACGATGAGTAATTATACATCAGGTATGAGCAAGAGTTAAATTGTACTGTTGTTGCAACAGGGGGGCTTTTTTCTTACTGCAACATACGACACCCTTCGCTAAGATTTGTGGATTTTCATCTATGTAACCCACATATTCATATTTGTCTTGGAAAACCACCACCGCAGGCAAGTATGAAGTGCACATGCAGTACAGCCAGGGGCAATTATTACACACATTACGCCTGACACCCGCACACAAATGCAAACATACACACACACACACACACATTTTTTATTCCTTAAAGTCATCACTGCCTCTGGCTGCCGCTCCACCTCCTGCCATCCTGCCTTCCTGTGTTTCACCCCACCCATCCTCACTGCTGTCATCCCTTCTTTGCCTGGTGCTCATCCCTTTTCTGTCATCTCTCCTTCAAGGCTCTCACCCCTCTGTCAGGCTGTCATGCCAATTATAGACCAATAGACTGCAGAAATCACAGGGAGGGATGGTGATGTAATTTACCAGTGCCTCAGGAAAAAAAAAACACCACCCCACAGAGCAGCTTAATGCTCATCCACATTAGCACTAACTTTCATAGCCACAACTCATCATGGCGGCTGACAGCGACAGTTATGACACACAGATAGAGCAACATGCTGTCTTTACAGGTCTCACGATTCTTACACTTTTCAGACGAAGCCTGCGCTTGCTGCTGTGACACGTGTGTACAGCTGCAGGTGTGTGAGTTCGGTAACACTGTTGTTAATAACTAGTAGTGGCTCCATATCAGCACTGTTAAGACAGAGGGTGATGGCACCATTCAGACACCATGACAGAACGACTCTGTTCAACAGCACTGTGACAGCAGTTGACCTCAACAGGACAACAATGGCTTTGTCTGTGTCTGTGTGCGTTCATGTGTGGGTGTTTTTGAGAAAGACAGAGTTTATAAGCAAGGAAACTCTGGGCTTTGCATGAGTGTGTGTGTTTCACTGTGACAATGCATGTTTGTGAAAGTGCTGCAAAGATCCTGCCCACTCCTTCCCATTTTATACAGTACAATATGTGCAACTGCTATGTGTGTGTGAGTAAATGGGTTTGTGTGTGTGCTTGAGGGGAAATGGGTGAGAGAGATAAAGAGAGTGGATGGTGTGGGTGTGTCTGTGTGTTGTTGTGATTTTGGATTATTCCTTGATACAGAAATGTGTCACGATGAAACTGTTTCACACTGAAAAGTTTGTTTAATAAGGACTGCAATAAAATTAACTTCTGGCAACAACCAATCGTCCAAATCAATCCAGGTTACACAGGGGCATCGTGCTGTATATAAGTAAACACGAAGTTAAAAGCAAGTATGTCCCCATCACTTACACTGCAACACTGTGTCTACATAAAAGTCGCAGAAAGAACTGTCAGTCAGAATGATGAATGTAGGTCATCCATGTTGTGAGGCGTTCAAGGACAGTACAAACTGTAGGTCAACCGTGTTCTGAGGCAATCAGGGACAGACCAGAGTGTTGGTCACCCGTGTTTCAGAAGTGCTCAGAGTCCAGTAGCAGTGTTTAAGTGTTTAAATTTGTTGGTGAAAAACTTAAGTATGAACTATTAGTCATTCAAAATCTAGATTTAAACTGAACTGTGGAATAGGAGAATTGTTATACCCCTATTTGCAAATGTTTGCAGCTCAAACATGAAAATGTGCTGCCTTCTTATATTTATATTTTACCATACGCACCTGCGAGTTTATTTAAGATACTCACAATTTCATTAGTATGTTGTTAAAGTGAGATTAAAGAAAAATAAAGTAGTGACAGCTACAGCCATGTAACAAGAATCCTGTATCCTGGTGTTAAATCCCATTACCTGTGTTCCTTGACTTCTCATTCATGTCTTGACTGTTGTAGTAACAGACACACCTTTTTCCCAGAAACACACTCCAGAAAAACAAGTTTGACAAACTTCACAATATGTGGCCAGTTTCTATTTAGCTATACCCACATCAATACTGACAGCTCTCTTTCCTAACTCTAAACACTTCACACAATCTGAATGAAAGGTGAGAGTGGTGAACACCTTGGTCATAAAAGTTACATTATGGATTAATCCATAATCTGATCAAGTATTCAGACCTTTCTGCACAGCCTACTCACACACATGTACACATGTACTGCACCTGTATGTGAGAACTGACAACAAAGCTACTTCGCCTCACTCCTCCAGCTCCAGCACACTAAGATTTCTCTATGAGATAGAGAAGCAAAACCTGAAGAGTGAAGAGGGAGATAAAAGGGAGGACATGAGTGGAGAGGCCAGAACATTAGCGTCATCCAGATCTCATCTTCTATACCTCTCCTAGTTCCCTGCTGTTCAACAAGCTGAGAGACTTGTAGCAACTACTGGGCTTTAATACAATGTTCATGAGCAATTTTGTTGTCCAGTCTACAAAACCAGAACTTTACGGATGTTTGTACTTGTACTTGTTTGAAATCCTTATCATTACTTACCGCTGATAACACTGACATATTAAAACCTTACTAAACTGGTTTATTTGACACTGAATACACCAGGAAAGCTACGTGCCATAAAACCAAAACAATTAGCTTAAAAGAAATCTCTGGTTTCATCACTGTAAATGATAACCTTTAAATTAAATGCAACTTCACATGCAAGCGTTATTCATGTGAAGGCTCGGACATTGTTAAATACAGCATATTAGTCAAAAACACAAGCGAGAGAACAGCTAAAAAAGTCTAATCTTGGAGCTATGTCTGAGGGCTTGAGCACTGGTGATGATCTTTTCTAGTGTATGACTGTGGGTAGTGTGTGATCTATGAACCGTGGCTGATGCATGGCTGCTGGAGGTGCAGGAATATGTAGTTTAATGTGACTCCCAGCACTGCATCACTCTTTGTTGAACTGCCCTGCTCTTTACTCTCCTATTTAGTCCTGCTAATGTGGATTTGATTCAACTCTGCTCTGTTCTCTCAAGGAAACATGGCTCTGTTTTCTATATCATTTGATTCATTTCTGCTTCGCTGTGCTCTGTGTTAAACTACTCAGTCCAGTTGACCTCTGCTCTAATTTCTGCTGTAATCTATTTTGCCTCAGAGTGAGTGTAATGAACTATAACACAAAACAACACATGACTTGTAATCAATGATCATCATGGAGATAGAAAACAGCAGTGTGTGCATTCAAAATCACTTCAATTTGTTTCTTTCCTTCCTTAAATAAACTCCCCACAACAGTTACTTATTTTAATGTGTACAATAAATGTAAGTTGTGAAATATGAAATGGGCCTAAACTGCAAATAAACAGTTGGGGGAAAACGTGTAGGAAATGAGTACAGCACAGCAGGAGAGACAAGAAGTCTGTTCACTGCACACACACTGACGTGGTCTTTCCATGTCTGAACTAGCAGACTGTTGACAAGAGTCACAGCAAGGATAAAGAAACAAAGGGGTCAAGCGAGTCAGATTATATTAAACAAATATTCAGAGCTCAAGTCTTCCAACAACTTTACTTTGGCCATTTATTTAATATTTTTTTATGATTTGTTTCTTTATTGTAACCTACAATAATTCATTGGATCTTATTTATCATTAAAACAAACTTGACAGCAGACGAATTATGACTTTCACAGAGTAATTATAGAGAAGCACATGAGGCAAATGAGCAGCTACATTTTAACCAGTACGAGCTGACTAAAGAGAAGTTTAGAGGGCTTCCATTGTTACTGTATACACACACCTGGCAGACATCCAGTACTACCACATGCCTGTAATGTCAGTTGCAAAGTAGCTTGACTTTAGTAACCATTAATATAACATGTTGCCCAGGGGCTCTAACGGCTAAGATCAATAGATAACATCTGTGAAAGAACTATCTGTATATGTTTGTTCTGAGAGTCAGAATGTACAAAAGTTAACACAATAGTCCATCAGTATTAACTCGAATTGAGTTCACTTACGCAACTCTAGATCTAGATAGAGTTGTAATAATTGCAGCATTAAAATATAAAACATGATGCAACTACATGTACCGTGAGAAAAGAGACATGCAGTGATTGAAGGGGAGAGATAAAGAAGCAGAGCCAAAGTGAAGAAGAGATAAGCTATAAAGAAATTTCACCCACAGGGCAGAGCGGCTTCAACACCAGCAAACAGCTGAGCTGATTGGAGCTGACACTGAGTGGATTGATGTACAACACTTAGCTCTGGACTATTATCATAAGCATAGCTTATTACAAATCATCAAGCTGACTTACTGTAATCACAAGAGGATGGAGACAGGCACACACAACTGGGCTGTATGTCAGCGTCACACAGTCATTCTCACATTAATTTCCCCAATGTCAGCCCACCATTCATTCAGTGAAGCTCCAGAGAACGTCTGCGAAAGATAATGTTGTGACAGCTAATTCAGAACAGATTGCAGTTTTTGTTCTGTAAAGGTTTCTCAGAGGAAGAGCAGCACGGAAGGCAGAAATATTAACCATGAACTGAAAAATGATGGGAGCAACTATTGCAGGCTATCGTTATTCGTGATTGTGAATGTTTTGGTCAAAGGTCAACCAGAACTCATCATACTGAAAATATACTGTACTGTACAGCGGAAAGAAAAAGTAATTCAGTGTTCTGCATCGATTGGTCATGAAATATGATCTGAACTTCAACAAAGTCATAAATATTAACACACTCTTTCAAAGCTTTCATGTCTTCTACATTCAGTATTTTTTGTTCATACTCACAGTGATTGTAAACCTGCAATATGACCTACACGTATTCTTCAGTTATGCAAAGGTGGGTTTTATTTCTTAATGAAGAAAGACAGACGAGAGAGGAGCATAGTTTAGCATAGTTTAGCATTCCAATTACAGTAATGGTCATATTGTTTTATCTTCACAAAAGATGGTTCAAGAAAATGTTTGCAGACACATCACAAAACACAAAAGATGACTGATGATGATGATTCTTACACAACCAGAAAGAATTCCTGGGGTCATTGTCTTGCTACAATCAGTCATCCCCAGTCAGTCATTGACCAGATGGAATGAGATGCCTCGCCAATGCCTCCCCAGATCATCATGTTTCCTGATGGTATTAGGTAGAGATCTTTTCCTTACCTCTGCATCTGAGCTTTGGACTATTTGTTTCTAGGTCCAAACACCTCAAACTAAACCTGATTGGATCTAGTCTCTGGACTTTTTAAAACATTTTAAAAAACTGAAGCAAAAAATGACTTAGGATGATTAATCCATTATTAGAATATTTATTTTCTGTTGATCAACTTTATTCTTGAGTTTTATGTTCTTTTCCTTTTAATTATCTTTTAATTTCTTATAAAATCTTTTTAAACCTGCAGTTGTTCAATACTAAACTACTAATTAAGATGCATAATACAAGACAAATTTACATGTTTGCATGCATAAGTTGTAAGTAAGTTTCCTTTTTTCACCTTAAACATAAATATAAAAGATGAGTTTTACCGTCAATACATTATTAAACACAATGAATATTAAGGGGAGTGAACTGCTAACAGCTAACATCCATGAGGAGAAGATATTTCATGTGCAGTTTGTTTTTGTAATTTACCTGACAGGAACAGAAGGTTAGGAACATTATTCCAGCGCGTTCACATATGTACAGAACCGAGCCAAGACATTTGGATGTGCATGCATTACACATGCAAATGACTCCTCAAAAAGGTATTTACATAAGATTACAGTTACATAAGAGTATCATGCTCAAACACACAATGACCTACAATGGCCAAAACTAGCTTGATGAAAGGTCATGATACAAATACTTCCTTAGAACTAACCAGCTGAATGCAAGCAGAGTTAAGTACCTGTCAAACACCTACTGAAAGGTGTCACTGTTTTAGCAAGGCTTTTGAAACTCCAGTATCACTCAAACCTTAACAAGGTCTGTGAGAACAGGAAATGCCAGAATGCGTGTGAACCTGTACGAGTGAAAAGAAGGGTTAAACGTTAACACACACACACACAAACACACAGTGTGTGTGAGTATGTTATTTCTCCTCATTTGGTTTAGCCTGTTTGGATTAGTGTCACCAGCCAGAGGCCAGACCTAAGCCCCAGGCCCTCCTGTCACACAGAGTAGATACAGCTATATCTGAGTGAGTGTGTGTGTGTGTGTGTGTGTGTGTGTGTGTGTGTGTGTGGGATTGGAGCCAAGCCAAGAAGAAACACAAGATTCTTCTCCAATTACCATCAATACGACGGGACCACTGACATTTTCGATGAGGACATTCCCTGGTTTGTCCTTTAGTTCAGCCACAACATCCACCTCCAGCTCTCTGCCTCTCGGTCTCCTTTAGCTGTAGTTTTTCAAGCAGTTCTTCAAAAACCAGCAACTGGTGGTGCTGTCGTTAATAATGATACTAGAGCTAGACTTTTCTTTTCGCTAGATATTTCTTTACATGCAAATGCTCCAGCTTAATTACATGTTAATATTTTAAAGCGGAGTCAAACTAGACATATTTAACAATTTTTGACTTTTCTAGTGGCTGATGAGTTAATATCGATTTTATTTTTACTTAAAATAAAAAAGTATTGATTGTTATGATGTGTATGATAATTATCTGATGAAACTAAGCTATGGTTGATTTAGATTTTGCACACAAACATCTCCAGGACTATATTTAGCGCTTCTACCTCACCACACTAGCTGGCTAGCAAATGATTGTTAGTTAGGTCTCATACATGGCAGTGTGTGTGTGAGTCTGCGTGTGTGATGAGCAGAGAAAAATTACTTTGACATTAGATGTTTCATGGCCTTGTCCACACACATCCACACACAGATGTAGAGCACTGTGCAGCAGTGAGAGCGAGTTTGTCAGGCAGAACATAACAACAGCCTCACATGGCAAACAGGTTCCTAGTTCTGGTTCTTCTGTATAGTTTTGTCTTGTTCCTCCTGTACCTGAAATCTGTAGCTAAATGCACAGAGCATTATTATATCACATCATCACATAAAAGTAAAAAGTTTAAATGTTTATCGGAATTTATGAGACAGTTGAGATTTGATACTCAAGGTGTAAGTGCATAAGCAAGAAGTAACCACGTCCTATTAATACACTGAGGTCTCTGTTACAACCAAATGTTTGATGCACAATGGAGAATTGTTGGAGAGTAAAGTTACTCCAAAACTAAAGTAGTTTAAGGAATGTTTTCTATTGCAAGTCTGTAGTTGAGCACCTGCTTCACTATAGGGAGACAAAGTGAATCTGGAACTTCCAGGTTGTCGTTCCAGAAAAAACAACATATTCAAAATTGTTAACCAATGGCCCAGGACCAATAAAGTGTAAGTGTATGTTTTCCTCTGCTCACAGTTATCAATCAGTTCACCTGAGATGCTAAAGTTGACACTTCATTCCCTAACAAGTTTTCATCATGGTGCGCATTTTCATCCAGTAAACGTTTCAAAATAATGTATGTGATGCAGTGAGGCGTTCAAAGACAGTACACAGTGTAGGTCATCTGTGTTTTGGAAGCACTCAGAGACAAATATCACCCCCCACAACGGCCTCCCACTTGATTAAAAGAGTCAGTAGTACTAGTCCTAACCAGTAAGCTATGATCTCAAAGTCTGATATTGTCAAAGTAATTCTTTATTGCTCAACAAAACTGAACAAATGTTTTGCTAAAGGTCTGCAAAGATTTAGTTCTTTAGTACTTCTATCACTAGTGGGTTCACATCTGCTCATACAAGAGCTTTAGTCAACGTCCATATACTGTAAGCTTTGAATTTGATTAAACTGACATTAATTAAAATTCACCACAGACTAGACTGAAACTAGGACGCCAATAAATATCCACACCCGATGTGATCGACTTCATCTTTTAAACCACTAATAAACCCAACTGTTTGTTTCTGCTAATGGCAAAAAGCAATAATTTCACAGCTTTTGTATACTGATGATATATGATAATTGTATTTTTTATATCAAAAGCCTGACACATGAGAGAAGAGATAGAGCCAATATTTACTGGTGCTGAACTGGAAATGTTATTATCAAAGACAGAAACATCAATCTGTCCTGCATCTACTCTGGACCCTCGTTATTTTCAGTGTGATGTTTTTTTTGCTGTGTAAAAAACAAAACTCCAGGAAAGTAATCACAGGAGGGTGGCCTGATTACATTAATGCCTTTGTCTGAACAGTTCTTTACTCATAACAACACAATTAAAACAGAAATTTGCCTTTTAAATGCCTCTTGTCCCACTTCCTTCTTCCTTCAAATTGTTGACCCAAAAAAACTAAAGGGTTTATTCTGAGCAACACCTGGAATAGGAAGTACAGCTGTGCAGAGGAAACTCTCCAGCCCATTTTGAAGCCCTCACATGCCCCCAGGCTTGGTCATGAGCAGAGAGCTCAAAGACCAGTGTCAGCAAGCCAGTGCTGTAAAAACAACATGTCAACACCACTTCATACACGCACATTAAAGACAGTCACAACCTCATGTGACAGCTGGGAACAACCACTCAGCGCTTTGCTGGAAGTGAAAAAACAAAACAAAAAAAAAACAATAGGAGTCACTGTGAGTAATCATGTGGGCAGTTAGATAGTAGACACATTGTACCACGTGTTGAAGCTGATGAGATGACACAGCAAAGCATCGTGGAGGAAACAGCCACATGTGCTACTGAGGCAGCTGAAAGGTTTGTGTGCATATTCAGTGTTTGAGGGCAAAAGGTCCACGTGCAACCAGTGCAAACAACAAATGACACTTGCATTGCCTCCATCTCCCATGCATGCAGATTTGCCCTCTACAACCAATCAGAAAAAACAGACCCTATTCTGAATTCATCATATATTGTCTTGACAGGAAGACCAGTGTCCACAATCAACCCAACTCTTTACGCTCAGCAGCCTCACTCCCAATATTTGAAAAATATATCCGTTGAAGACACAACTCCACAAATTTCTTTGCAAAGATCTGTTCCCTAATTGGCACTTACATCCAATCTCAGTGTAAAGTTGCTTTGGATAAAAGTGCCAAATGATACTAAATATAAATGGGTTGTATCACTGCCCGGCTGGTCATCTCAGGTTCTGGCCCGGAAGCTGCTGAGACCAGCCTCAGGCAGGCAGGCTCACTCTAAAACTTTAGAGCAAAGCTCCATACAAATATTATTTGCATGAACAAAACCATTTAAAATTGGATAGTTACTTTCTTGCCTGAAAAAGTACTGAAACTTATAATAATAAAAGTATAATGTAACTGAGCCTGGGTAAAGCTAGCTTAGCATTATCTTAGCAAGTAGCAGAGACAGGCCGGGAGTGCGGGTGGATGTGATGTTACCTTGATTGGTGATCTAATTAGCCTCCAGGCAAATTTTGTCTAAGAAGACCTGAAAAAAAATAAATACATAAGAGCAACACGGTCCTACAGTGAAAGCCAAGCATACTGAGCAGGACAAAATAGTGAAGTGCTGCACTTCAGAGGCCGGCGCCTTGGCTACAGGAGACTAGAGTTACACAACCTGCTAACAAGCTATCTGGACAAGAACAATGATAGATCACTTTACAGCATTATGTTACAGTTGCATTAACATGGCAACAGGCTGCATGTGCGTCAGGTAAATGTTATCAAGAAGCAGGTGCACACACACTTACTACAAGTCTGCTCAATCCATCTGAATCTCAAGCTCTAACGAACATACAGCTTACATCCCAAAAAATGTCAGGTAATCTTTATACTCAATGTAAATGAGAGCTCAATATTCTCCATTTTATATCAATGCAGAATTTGTATGTATGATTCCTGCAACAGAGGGCAAAGAAAAGACAAAATACTGACATCAAATTCAGATCAAATATTGACACCTGCCACATCTCCTGGAGTGAGTATTGGTGAACCTACTGTGAGGATTACATCCTTGCCTTGACTCAACTTCCAGATAGCACAGGACATATTTATGGAGAGGAACTTAAATAGCAATACTACTTATGTAGAACATCATTAAAAGACAGTTCTTTTTCCACCTGCTGGGTAAAGGACAGTGGCATCTTTAGCGTCACACAAAAACAACCATTCACAGACTCTGAAGAGTGAATTAGCATTGCTTAAGGTGTTATTTTCCATATGTTCCACAAAATAATGTCTAATATCAATGACATAAACACGACCACAGGGCTGCAAATAATTATTTTCATTGTCAGATTAATCTTTTTTCAACAATGTATATTACGGTTTCTTAAAGGCTCTGTAGTAGCCTACTTGTGCCAAGAAGTATCAAGAGTATTCTTTTCATGCAGTTTTTTCGTAGCATGTGGTCAAAATTATGATTAAGTAAATCATGATTTTAACAACTCCAACTATCCTTTGACCTCTCATCACCACTTTCTTTTTCACTTGTCATCCATCACTAATCCCTTCCTTCCTATTACCATTCCTCTTGTCTCAACCTTCCACCCTCCTGTCCTCTCAATCTCCTCTCGTCCTCCCCTCCATACCTACTTTAATCATTCTCTTTTTCCATCCTCTTCTCCTGTCTCCTCTGCTCATCACCTGGTCTTTTTGTTATAGTTTCTGACAAGTCAAAGTGTGGGATATGACTACAGCAGTGCTCACATGTCTAGTGTTGTATAGGGGAGTGTCATGTGTGTGGTTGTGTTAATGTATGTCTCATTTCTTTATACAACTAGAGCAGAGCAATCTGACATATTAACTTCTTATATGATTGCACAACATCAGTAACATCTTGAATACTTGTTTAAACTGACTGGTTAGTGTCACTTTTAAGGAATAAGTAATTAAACGGGGTCTTCACTTTGTGTGCTGGACTTCCTGTCCTCACCCCATCAACCTCTTCTCTCTCTCTCTCTCTCTCTCTCTCTCTCTCTCTCTCACACACACACACATCACCGCACATCCCTTTCAACATTCCACAAGTAAAACCTGTCTTCCAGGACAGACTCTGGTGTAGCAGGGAGAGTGAGGTTTTGGGGTGAATGGAGTGGATAGCTTTGGATTTCCAAAAGTTGAACACTGTAGCTTTAGTTTTTATATGTCACAAAGAGCACCAATACATAAACTGGGGAAGCTAAACCCAGAGAATGTTTGGCATTTTTCCTAAAGAGATAACTGAAGCAATCAATCGATTCAACAAAAAAGACAGATATCGTGAGTTTCACAAAGCTGTTGGAAACTACCTTTAACCGGGCCACACACTGCAATGATATGCTTCTACTTTAGTCAGCCTAACTATCTAGAATCAGTCAGTTAATCAATGACACCTTTATTGTTGACTGTTTGCGTAGCAGTTACACGTGACACTGAGAAAACAAGACCACAGTCAACATAAAGTACATAGAGGAGAAACACTTACACTTTCATCACTGAATATCCCTAAATACACCATAGAGATAGCAGAGGGTAGTAAGCAGTCTTTCTATCTGATTGGCTAATGACTGGAGCACACGGACCTCGAAATGCAAAGAATGAGAGCTGTCAGACAGGGTGGCAGTCTACATTGCCCGCATGACCCGCATGTGTATTTTTAAGCTTGGTGTCTATTACAAAAAATATGAAATATATGAGCTCAAACAAACAATCCAGCTTCTAATGCTGCTAATAAGTCTATGCTCACAGAACTCGGGTTACAAACTGTAACCAAAATTTTGTGTGTTCTTTAAACTTTTTTTGACCACGTTATAATTATCAAATAGATAAAAACAGAATATATTTTTTTAATTTCTTACCTACTGGAAACACTATTGTTGCTTTCCTCTTATCCGCTGTGTTCATGTAGGCTCGTCTTTGTACCATTTGCTCCACTGTGTGACTGTACATAAGGACGCAAGCGTGAGTCTCGAGTGAGGTTCGTGCAGTACTCGATGTGCTGCTTACACTACTCTAAACACAGAGTTATGCACAGATGTGGATCAGCAATGGAAGGAGCAGTCCTATTGTGGGTCTCCATAAGTCTAATTATTGCTCTGACAAATAACAATATAAGGTCAATAAACCATGTGCACACCATGGCTCAAACACTTACTAAACAAATTAAGGTTTGGTTTCCTCAGGATGAGCAAAGTCAAACACCTGTAGTGAGTCATCTATAATTCTACCTCCCTTCTTAATCAAAGAACAACAGTTCAGTTGGCTCAAACTGTGCAATGACTGCACTCAAAAAAGGATTAAAGCTGTTGTCAAGTTCCATGATGATACATTATATTTGCATATTTTTCCACATTATCAAGGTTTTCCACCAACACTACTTTCCTTAATCAGGTTAAACCTTAACCCCTCATACCTCACCCACTTGTGCTTTGTGCATCGCTGTCGTGTTGACTGTCAAATAAGCAAAAGTAATAAAAATACAAAATATCTAATCCATTTCCTCACTTTTTGTTTTTCCTTCCCAAATTCTACTGATGCCACAGAAGTACTCTTTATTTTCTTTCTTTCTTTCTTTCTTTCTTTCTCCTCTTCTCTTTCTTTCTTTCCTGTTCTCTCTCTGACTCCCCTCCTCTCTGCCACCTTTTGTCATTTCCTTTCCTCGCTTTCCCCCCCTGACAGCAAACCAAAGATAACCTCTAATAAATAATATTTCTTTTTTTGTCATTTTTTTTCCTGTCTCTCTCCCACTATCTTTTCTTCCACTCCCACAGCAGGCAAAGATTTTTCCTCTCACCCGTCTTCATCTCCCCTTCTTCCTCTGCATGTCTCATCGCCGTCAGGCAACAGTGGATTACCTCCAGTGAACTACAGCAGCGGGGTGATTAGCAGCAGCAGTTAAGATGACAGAGCAATCAGCTGAACCTCTATGGCTGCAGAGAAAACCACCGCTCTTGGTATTACACAAGCCCCTTTGATCACAGACATGAGTGCCATCATCTGCTGATCCGGTGTGTGTGTGTATGTGTGTGTGTGTCCATGTGCACGGGCATTGCTTTAAAACCTTCTCAACAAGTAGGTTAACAGCACAGTCAAAACAAAACGTTAGTATTGTTACAGTAATATATTTGTTACAAATTAAAGGCATGTATCTATTGCCACTTCACTTCAGCTTCTGTTTTTACTTCCTCTGTTGTTTCTAAGTGCTAATACCACTCAAGTGCCAACCAAAGCAGCCTTAATCAATTCACTGCCATCAGTAGCAGCGATGCCTTTCAACTCTCTCCCTTTTAAATGAGATTTGCAATAGAAAAGAGGCACAGGCCTGCTGTATTCAGTGGCAGGAGGCTCCTTTCGCTCTCTCAAGTTGCCAGTCGCCAGTGTTAGATGCAGCAGATGCATTAGCAGAGGGGAGCCACACATCAGCCTTCATATTCTTCCATAAGCATTTCTGCATCCCCTCTTTTTTTCTGTTCCTCCCACCTCGCCACTCTTTACTCATGCTGTCAGAAATTGATGATCTGCAATTACACAGCATGTGTCAGTGCAACTAAACATCATTTAACAGCCCCGAGCTGACAGTACATCACCGAGCAAGCGGAGAAGCACCACTGTCACAATAAAAGCATCATGTTTTCAATCTGGGACCATGTGGCTTATTACTTCATGTTCAAGTTCATATTAAATAGTCCACACTACGCCTATCCTATATGTGCAACACAACTGTTTCAGTAATGTTATTAGTAAAGGATTAGTTAAGAGGATTAAAAGTATGCTTAAATCTTTGCAAACATAGGTACATTCATCACAGACCAACATTAGGTCCTATTTAACAAACCAAACGAGGTCATTATTTCTCCTTAGGTGATTTAACCAATGTGTCAGAAACTCCCTTTTACTTAAAGAAAGAAAGAAAAGAAGAAAGAAAGAAGGAAGCATAACCAACTCCTTCAAATTAAAAGCGGACAATTACAGGAGGACAGCTACAACGTGTTTACTACAGTCACTTAAACAGAGCTGAGGGCTATTTAAATACTAAGTTAGGTCAACAGTAGATGTATCATTGTTAAAATATTTTTTTAATGCCCACATGAAATTAACAGTAAAATTAAAAGATATTTTCCAACAAGAGCAGCTTTTTACAGGAGCACACGCACGTTACAGTAATTAGCATCATACTGTCGTTTTACTTACGATATTCAACTCCTCTGAAGCTTCGGCGAAACAAGTCCTTTAATTCCCCTTGAGAGGGACAACTGAAGTTAAGGTGAAGACACAAACGCACACATGCTCCTGATACACACACACACACACACACACACACACAGAGACACACACGTGAAAACACAGTCCCACACACAGGCTGTCCTGAACCGCGGAGAGGCCCTCGCGTCTGCACTACTCGCTCCACTGTAGCGCGAGCTCCCTCAGCGCTCACCTGCCATGTGACAGGCACGATGCCTTCACGAGCTCCTCGGAAGTCCTATGCTCTTGTCTCGTGCGCTCGAGTGCCAGTCATTAAACTTATGTTGGACGTTTTTTCATTATACATATAGAACTTTTTTTTTTAACCTAAGGATTTGGTCATGATAAATATAACCCGCTTTACTCAAATGAAGTTATTATTATTTGAATCGAAACAAAAAACACGTGTAATTTTAATCGCCGTTTCTATATAACAAGTAACAAACAGCAACGTTTAAACCGTTTTCATTTCGTTTTTATTTTATTGACAGTACACGCTGTGGTTGTTTTTACTAATAATCTACTAATAATCTAGATTACCAAATTATAACATTTCCTACCCTGATTTTCAACAAAGTTGCAACATCAACCAAACCCTTACTTAAAATGCATCTGACTGTGCGTAAAGGCATCAAAATAGTTGCGCATTTCTAATATGATTTGATTTTTTAGATTAGATTTTATTTTCATCATAAAACATGTTCACCAAAAAGTTGTTCTTGTTTTCACTGCACGTAAAGGAAAATAGGGGAATGATTCTTAAAAAATATACTACGCAGAAGAGACAATAGAACAATATATTATGATAGTACAGGAAAGCTGATTTGTGATTATTATAATCTAGTCAATACCACTGACAAAAGTGAAAGGAAACATAACCAAACAATGTAGGAAGAAGAATATACTTCAATTTTACTTTTCTAGCCAATACTTTTTAAATATGACCCAACACTGCCATCTAGCGGAATTAAATATTTTCATTTTTGATGACAACGCTGTTGTCTGACGTTTGGTCACATTTTATATTATATAGTTATATAGTGTCATTTCTGTCTTGCATGTGGGGTAATAATCCTTTTTTAATAAAGATTTGTTGTTTATTGTGCAGATCCATTAAACATAATTTCCCTCCAGGAGGCTGCAACGTAATTCTCAATAAATAAATGATGAAAAAGATGCAACCACCACTATTAAACACTGTAAATTTCTATTTATTGGTTATTTGACATTTCTCATTGAATTAAGGGTAATGTCCATTATTGCAAGCTTTTCAAAAATTCAACAACTTGTTATGTATTGTGGGGCAGGAACATCCATTTCACATTGCTTTTGTCAGACAAACAAAAGTATCTGTGATATCATGTTAAAATGATATAATAAAATGATTTTTACATATCACATAATATAAGAAGAATAAAAAACAATAACCGGTAGCTTCACTGTCTGGAATCCTACTGTACATTATTCCCTGTTATTATGAACTGTGAACCATCCTATGAATACAACATGGCAAAAAAAAGAAAAAAGATCTACAGGTGGAAGGACAGAGATGTGTGAGTTATATCCTGGTCAAGAATAACTAAACACTGTAGAGCTACATTGTATAAAGTGGGAGTCAAAACGTGAGAAACAACAGAATGAAAGTGAATGTATAGTGACACCTACAGTGCCCAGTAGGTCAAACCACTGAAACTGGGTCACCACCCATTGCCTGTTTAGAAAGATCAAGACCTGGGATTGGCCTGCATGTTGTTGAGGAAGTACCAAATCTCTGTGTACGTTCAGTATTTTCCTGCTTAGTGCTCTTTAGAAATATCAGTGAATGCTTTATAAAAAGTAAATACTACTATGCTTTTTTTTGTCAAGTGGTAACTGCACATTCCAAAGGACAACGTGTTGGCATAACTTATAGTAATGATACTATAAGTAACTAACTTATAATAATGTGAGTAATGTAACTGAAAACACTGAATCAGATCCAACCACACACAGTATAAACACTCGTAGAAACAGGTGATGCATGGTGTTGATTATTTTCAGCATGATCAGTAATTATTGTGCTTCCTATCCACTCAGTCATTCGAACAAGTGAACTGTTGACCCAGCAAACAGGAATTAAAATAAAGTTTTTTTTAAGTCTTTACTGAAACTCTAGGTTACAGATTGCAAATGAAGTATGCATTATTTTTCTTAATCTTGACTGTTCTGCTAACTAGCAGGTCAAAGCAAGTAACTTTTATGCAGCCTAGATCTTAAAGGGCTCTGGAGAGACTGTTTGTGAAACGCTGTTTGTTGTTGTCATTCTACAGTAGAGGGAATACAACCATCACCAGCAGGAGGCGCAAAAACACAGTACAGGTAATTATACTTACTTGACCGTGGACTTGAACTTGACCCAGACAATAGATGTCATGGATGTCTTCATTTAAAAACATAAATGTATATTATTATTGTTATTATTATTATAACAAATTGATGGATACATGATACAAGTATGAAAGACTTAAAAAAACACAGTAAACCATTATATCTCAAATAGTTACTTTAAATGATCCTCTTCCTAAACAGTAAAATATTTTATTTTTGATGTGCATCACCCCTCATATTTCATGTCTAAAGGAGTCCACATACAATATATTTACTTGAAAAAAAATCACAAATACATTTAAAGTATCAAAATACAGTATAAGGTAATTAGGCACCGGGCCAGCTCGTGTTGTAAACCTGCCCACAGACTGACTCGTAATGCAGTGCTCTCCCTACACACACTCAGACACAAGTAGCCTCTGCATTCCGCTCTTCCGCGGCTCTCATTGGTCAAGTCACACGTCCGTAATATTTTCCCTTCCTGAACTCGTGTGCGATTGGTCGGGGGGGCACCTACGGCGGTAGCACAAACGCCATTGGTTGAAAAACTAGGTTAGTGGTCCGACAGGCATGACGGTGAAGAGAAACTGGGTCACGGATTGAAAATCGTTTATGTCACAGTTCTGTGAGCTTGCTATTACATATTACCCAGCGACTTTCAATGGATAGACTAATCTCACTGGATCCAATGTAAGTATACAATGAAAAGGAGCACGCGGGTTATCGCTGTTGTGAGTATGACTTTGCTGGGCTTTAATCCTTGATGGATATCGTCGATGTTTTCCCAGCGTCGTGGTCATGTCAGTGTGGTTTTCTAGAGCAGGAGGAGGGACGCTAGCTCGCTGGCCAAGTCTTGACAGTTAGCGTTCGTCAGCTAGCCGCTATATGCTAAATTCAGTCAAAGCGACTAAATATTGTTATGGAGAAATGATGGGGAAACCGCCCTCTGTGTGATAGTTCAGCTTAAGCTGTTGTCAGCTATCACCCGGGCTGTAAGGAAGCTCGCATAGAGGTAAGTGCCGGTCTGTGCGCTTGTTAAATGTTAACCAAACGTGACCTGCGAGCGACTAAGAGCGCAGTGCTACCTAATGCTAGCAGGCTAGCTATGTAAACAGGCCTCGGTGGGTATCTGGCACGCGATTTTCTTCGACAGCATCCGTCCTGCTGCGGTTACTTCAAAGCCCCCAACGCATAGTTAACCAGTGTCTTACAACGTTGTGGTCGCAGCCCCATACTGAGACTTGAGCTGTTTCGAAACACAGGCTTAATGTGATTGGTTATAAAATGCGGTGACACCGTGTTGGCAAGTGGCAGTGGAAATGTGGCGAGCGCTCGGTCTCTGCAGTCTCCGCAGTGGTTGCCAGAAGATGTTAGTGATATTGGGGCTTGGGGATTTGGTTACTGTCGGTGCGTCGGGCTTCGTCGACGCGTCTCGCTGGACGATTTGCAGCAGGGGAACTCAAAAGTTGAACTCAAGCAAGCAGACGGGTAGGGAGGGGGGGTTCCTGGAGGTCCCTCACTAAAAGAATGAATAATGGTTGTTTTCCATTATTACTTAATATTCTGAGTCATACTTACCAGGATGATCTCTCACATTTTTAAGCGCCCAGGGTTTGTGATCTAGTGCACATATAGTAGGGCCTTCATGTGAAAAATTCTGCCATATTTCTTGAGATATATATATATATATATATATATATATATATATATATATTGTTTTGATTGTGTTCCCGTTTCTTGTAAAATCATTCTCACAAGTCTGCCTCTACCTGTTATCAGCAGTTTATGTATTAACCTTTCTAGACAGGAAAAGACATCCGCTGTGAACTTCAGACCTGGTCCAACAAGTGGGGTTATTTCAGCTGGTAGACTGGTGGCAGCGGACAGTGGTGCTTATCAGTGTTGATGGGCTCATTTGACTGTGATAGCAGAAGTTTGTTGTGATGAGTCAGTAGATCTATGGTGAAGACGAGGTGATGAGGAAAGAGGATGTAAACTTTTTTTATTCTTCTTTTTTTAGCATAACCTATACTGTTCTGCTGTACCTTGAGATAAGTCTGGTTGGTGCTTGAGCTTTTTTATGTGGTTGTCATTTAGCATTTCCAGATCTCATAATGCACGAGCTGCACTTTTCTATTAGTTGTCACCCTATGAATGATCAGTTGTTGATTTATTATTATAAGCCTCAAAACTACAAATGTTTCTTTTTAGATGGATGGGTTATACATTTCTACAAAGACCCTATTCACCCCCACACAGGTGTTGTCAGTTATTCTGGCTGAGGAGACTTCATCTTAAACGTGTTGCTAGGTGGAGCTGTGCTGGGATTTACATGATGTAATCATAGTTAGTGTTAGTAAAAGCAGGGAATTAAGCACAGCACAAAACAGGACCGGAGAGCAAGTTTGAGAGTGACTGCCCCTTTAGAGTAGTAATTGTGCAGTTCTAACATGGAAGTCTGTACATATCCTAAAATATGTCAGAGGCAAAACACCTGTGGTGATGTTTCCTGGATTTGTAGGATGATGATATGATTCAACAAGTTCAACAGCAGAGCAGCTTCTTAATGACTTGATTAAGTAGAAAAATAAAATGAGCTTTCCTGATGTCCTGAAAGCAGGCCTAAAATTTGATAGTTTATATATTAGCATAGTTTCTGAGAGATGATCAGGATCCAGGAACGTCCTGGAAATATAAGTGGCCACCTGGCCTCAGCAAAGAAATATTTCCACAAAATACTGAGTTCACACGGATTAAATAAACAATATACAAAATGTACATTTGTGAACTTTAGTGGTTCTTTTTGGTAGTTTTTTTTATTCATTTATTTTTTTGCAGTTTTTCTTTTACAGTATTTTCTGAACACACTGATTAGAAAATAAGAGTATGGACATTTACTGTGTATATGGTCAGAACAGAGCTGTATGGAAGTCTGTTCATGAAAGCTTTAAGTCCAGCCTGCATGCCATGCACCCCTCTTCCCCTCTGCTCTTGTTTCCTGTTTCTCTCTAGAGTGTCTAATATCCAGAATCATAACCAGAAAGCGTTGGCAGGGCATTGGTGTGATGTCTAATACCTGATATGAGCTTTCTAAAGCCACAATTATTGGCTCTGTGCTTTGCTGGTACCAGTCAAATATATCCTGAGGCTCAGTAAACGCAGAGGTGTGTTGCATTGGAAAAATAACTCTTTGGAACCTGGAACTATTTTGTGTATTTAATTCAAACAATTAAAAGTGTGCAGGTTGTATTTTTATTTCCTTGTTACAGCAAACATAGTAAACATTCTTAAAATGCACTGTGTACTGCAACATATAGCTTGTTGCATCCCTGACAGGTGCGACAGCGTTTCCACCATTACAGTTGCTATTACATGTGTTTTAGTGACCTCACACACAGTACTGTAATCCCAAGTGTAGCTGCAGCAAAGTTCAACCCACATAGAGGTATAATCAGAAAGATTAACAGAAAACACCTGTGTGGGCATGCACTGTGCAGAGACCTAAAGTTACTCACATAGCAGGATGTTTTGAAGATAAATATCTTGCAGTGTATTACAGAACTCCTTGTGCTGTCATACTGGAGCTATGAGCAAAATATGCTAATCTTATTGTGAGTTGCCCTGTGATTTCCAACCCTGCTTACAGAGCACGGAAGCTGCAGTTTCATTTCACATTTCCAGTTGACTTTATGTTTGACCTCAGTGCTATTCAGCAGGAATAAGCTCGTTTGAACTATGTGAATGGGTGTTGTAGTAGGTTGAACTAAGCTGTCATTTATGTTTTAAATGTCAGTCTTAGAGTTTGTTTACACCTGACACTAAAATGTATTTCAGGTAATCATCTTTTCTGTGGACAACTTTATTTTCATTTCACCAATAACAACTGCCTTCTGTTGGTGGAAACTAGGGTTGCAGGACCTAAGAGTGAAAGTGTACGATGTAAAATGAAAAATAAAATGGTTTGAAGTGAGAAGTTGAGCCTGACAGAGATTGCTTAGAAAAAACTGCACTGGGCAGATTTTAATCTGAATCCATGAGTCGATGACTCATCAGTTCTAATGTAAAATAATGTATATTGTGTGTTTTACAGTACTGGGCTCTGAGCACTTGACTGTAAAACACAGGTAACCTACACTCTGTACTGTCCTTAAACACCTCACGCAGTGCAGTGGAACTGCTGCTAAAAAACAGTTTTAGTTTGTTAACTTAAAGCCAAGTCATTAGAAAAAAGGAAATATCAGATTTGTGGGATGTTGCATATAATCTGTGGCCATCAGGGAATCTAATTTTATAGGAAAGACCACAGTGGCAATTGTGTTAATAATAAAACTACACCACACTAGTGCTGTTGGCAGTCTTCAGTAATATGAGATCATCTCCAGTGTTTGAAAGCTCGGCTTCACCACGAAAATGTGAATAATTTTAAAAAGCTCCCACTAGAAGAGATAGACTGACCCAAACTAGCATGAGAATAGTTTAATCCTGGATCCTGGATTCAAATATTCTGCCAGTACCTTTAAATGGCTCTGCTGCACAACACTTAAATTTATTTTCCGTTTCTGTCTGTCTTTATTCATGAGAGATGCATGGAAGAAGTTTTCTCATTAAAGAATAAATAAATAAAAAATAGGATTCTGGATTAACCACCACTTTTAGCTCTGTCCTTTGTTAATATTTATTTCACAACACAAAATCTTGGAGTAATAACCAAAAGTATTTGTTGTAATAAAATATTTTATTTTTATTCTCATTGTTTGTCAGAGTGGAAGCATTATTGGAAGGATGGGAGGTTAAGATGCGTCCTGGATGTGTCTCTGGTTAACAATCGGGCTTGCCGCCTGCTTCCCAACTCTCTGAGTGGGTGTAAAATGTAGAACAGGGACACGGAGCTGAATTGCTTGCTGACTCACTGATGAAGTAGAAGTAGGTGGTGGATGGAAATTGAGGCTGGCTGGTTTGAGACCATAGAGACTGGTTGACCCAGTTTTCACTTCAGCACCACTTCTTTTCAGCATTCAGTCATGACATAATGGTTTTCCCCTTCGAGCCCAGAGCTTTGTCCCAGTAAAAGAGCTCACCCAGTATGTCCTGACCCAGCATTCTGCTGCCCGCTACTTTAGCAATGCCTCTTGAGCTTCGCATTTTGTTGTCACTGTCTATTAACCACCAAACTGTTTGTTCTGAAGCCTGTGACAAAAGCTGGTCACAGTTTCAGGGTGGTGTCATTCAGTTGTCCTTCCATTCAGACATTTACATGAGGGGTTAATAAAACAGAATTTCTAAATGATGGCGTGCATGCAAACATGTCATTGTGGATGTGTATCATCAGTATCATGACATGAGAAATTGTGATCTAACAATATGTCATGGAGGATATGGCACAGCCCTAATTTGCAGTTCTCTGACTTAATTGTGTTTGAGTCAGTTTTTTGCTGATTAAGTAGTCCTTTGTTTGTCTGACAGCAATTTGGTCCGTGCATCTGGTATACAGTATGTCTTTACATTGTGTAATACTACTACACTAAAAGAGACAGTAGCATCCTGGAAGCTATTTGGCACAATTTCAAAATAAAGGTGCTGTCAGTGTGTACGATGGCATCTAGCAGTGAGGTTTCTAAACTACCTAAAATCATAATCCTAATTTATTTCAACTTGTTATTTAGAAATTAAATGTGTTGAACACATAGCCCAACAGCTGCTTACTCCCAGTGTTTGTAACTATTTGAAGTCTCCATGGACCAAAAACAAACTAGCTGCACCTTTCGAGTCAGCGGAGATGACTCCAGTTACAGTGGGCCTGTCAAACTCTGGTTTTCTGCTTGGTGCTCTAAGTTAGAGCCAGTTTTGTCATGTAAATGTGATCAATATCTGACCTTGTCTATATTTTCTAATCTGTTTTCTGTGCACGTTAAGATGTAAAATTTATCACCTTCACCAGCAGTTTTCTCTTCATTTCTGTCCAGGTGCAGACAGTTCGTACCAGCTGCTTAGAGATCAGCTAATAACCAGGACCTACTGACCACTTACAACCGGATTAAACTAGATCAAACTGAAACAAACCACGCTGAACCAGTTCAGAACGGAGCAGACAAGACTGATCCAGACAATACCGGGCCCGTCCAGGAGGCCTGTTCACGCTTACTATCTAGGTAGGTTTAGGTAATACAAAATTCAGAAATGATTCTGTTGCCAAATAATTTAATGGTCTGACATGATTGATAGGTGTCAGAACGCACTGTGCATCACAGTCAGCGAGTTGATGATTATTTTTTTTTTGGATCCTTAGTTGTTTTCACCAAGTAGTTCAAACTATATGTTTGATGGTTAAAGTCATTTTTCAAGAGAAATGTCAAACGTGAAATTGCAGGTTTTTATGATTTGGTGCTCTTTGTGCTTTAAAAAAAACTATGTTTAACTGTTTTCTTGTATTTTAAAGATGACAGATGTTTTTTTCAGATTAATCAAGAAAATAAGTGGTGATCTCTAGTATTAAATATTAATCACATAAATTATGCGACCAGTACCGGTACGACTCCTCCACCCACAATGACCTAAACAGAGGAATTATCACCTTTCTCACTGTCAAACAAAAACTGAGAAATTATAGCTCTTTAAAAGTAAAGCTACACTTATGGATTACATTAGAGGGTTACCTAATTAAGTGGTCAGTCAGTGCACATTGCAGACGTCCCACAGATTACAAGTTTGCATATTTCTTAATATTACCAGTAGTTCAGTCATACAATTCTGTGCTATCAAGTGGGAACAGAGGTAACTAAATAAGACTGTTGGCTTCATTAATTAGTAGAGGTGGAAATCACCAGAGCCCACGATACGATATTATTGCGATTTTAAATGTTCTACAATATGCTTAGTATTGCGATACAATATATTGTGATTATCATGTTTTCTTTTCAACTGCAAATTATGTCCATGAAGGTAAACTTTGTCAAAATACATTTAATCTAATAAAAAAGTCCTCAGTCTTTCACTTCCATCATTTTTATTGCTGACTAACTGACTGTATTACAGTTTATTCCAACTTAACTGAATGCAAATATGTGGACTACTGTGTAATTACACTTATTTTGAACACTAAAAAGTTTGATTTGTTTTTTAAATTTGCATACAAAATATCAATAGTTGGTGTCGCGATACTATGCTGTATCAGTTTTTTCCCCCACTCCTATTCAGTAATGCATGCTACAATGTGCATCATATATCCAATGATGCTATGATATGTTTTCTGGTTATTGTTAGGGTGGCAGAGATCTTGTTGTGTATTGTTACGGCTGTGGCCTGAGGAGCCTAGGTAGCTAGTGCAGGTAAAGACAGGTCTCATTCAGTAATGTGCATGAAAAAGTTAATAAAAAATTATTCTAGGGTGAAATTGGGGTATTGGACATGAGTCATTGTAACCACTTGGTTAAGAACTGGTTGCTGCATGAAAAGTTTTTCTATTCATGCAGTTACCATGACAGTAGTGTCTTCCTGTTTATTCTGCCTCCACATATGACTACATGCTTCGATGTTTACCTCATGTGTCCAGGCAACTGTGTCAGTTTTTTTATCAGGGTTGTTTTTTTTTTCACTTTTTTTTTTTTTTTTTTGTTAAGTCGGTTTCAGAATGAGTCCCCTCCTGACTGACATTCAGCTGTAAACGTGATGTGTGTGTGTGTGTTCACAGTTGAGGGCTCTAGAGTGGATGGAAGGAGATGATTTTAACACAGATGCTGTGATGAACATTTGTGGTGAGTGTGATCTCATGACGTTCTTTCTTTACACCAGCAAATATTTTTTGACACATTTTATTTCCTTCTGTCAAACATATCACCTCAACACTTATGTATTTAAGTGTTTAATAAATGTTAAGGTTATAATTTTCACTCCTTAGAAGATGTTTGTCTTTTCTCTGCAGATGACCTGATGGCAGACCAAAGGATGGACATCTCGTCTACAATGACTGACTTCATGTCCCCCGGCTCGACCGACCTCATCTCCAGCTCCATCAGCACGCCGGGCATGGACTACACCCGCAAGAGGAAGGGCAGCACCACCGACTACCAGTAAGACCAGGAAGTAAAGACAACAATGTGAAACAAAATGAAAGGAGAGAAAGAAAACATAACTAGAGAATGAGGATGAATGTAAGTAATGAAAAGTGTATGATAAAAAGACTTGGATGTAATAAAGAGCAAAAGAAATGTCAGGGTGGGGAGAGGGAGAGGTGGAAAGTAGAGAAGTTCTAAAGCAGTGGGGGGAGTGGAGGTGTGGAAAAGTGAGAGGGAGACAAAAAAGATTGAAAGAGAGCGAGGGACAGGATAAAGTTAACTAGGATAATGATGACACGAAGATAAACAAAGCAGAAAACAGACACCACACATGCAGAATTTCTGTCCTGATACAGCTCATTACTGGTTATGGAAAACTTACAAACTGCAAAAAAAAAATCACATTTCTCAACACCTCAATGACAGAAACTGATTAATACATTTTTGTTTCTTTGCAGAATTGATGGCTTCTCATTTGAGTAAGTTCAAACATTGACTTCATGTTAATAGCTTTAGCAAAAGTTGAATTAATCATCTGAAATACCATTAGCCCCACAATTGATTTTTACACCATCAATTAATTATTAGACGAAAAACAAAATCACTGAACCCAATGAATGCTTTACTGAAGTGCTCTGATGATTTGAATGTATTTTCATGTCTCATATTTTCTGTCTTTTGCTCCTTTAGTGACATGGACCCAGACAAAGATAAACTGGGAAGGTAAGAGGCCAATATTACCATGGTGACAAAGCTATTACTTTAATCTTCTGTATGTACGTTTGTCCTTTTCACTGCTGCTCAAATGATCTGCTTTTCCTTTGAAATTGGACAAAGTCAGAGTCTTTTCACTTATTTATAATGACATTTAGGAAAGCAGATACTTTTGCTTGTATCTTATCAAGAGCCATCTCTTATGGTTTCACATATGTGGGTGTAATTTTATGAAAAATAACACTTTGAACAGTAGTGTAGATTTCTGCAAAATCTCTTACTCAAAAGAATTAATCAAAAGAAAACGTCAGTTCATAGATGCCATTTGATGATCCAGTTGAATTTGCACTCACACAGATACATACAGTTACATACAGCACACAGATGCATAACACTTATGCAGACAAGAAACTTTGATTTTTGAAGTGACAAACATACAGCAGTATGTGTAACTGCTGATGAAACTGATTAACATGCCAGTGGAACCACTGCAGCTTCACCTGAGTAGACGGAAGGCCAGGTCATACTGTTAAGTGCTATTTGCTTGCATAGGGAGAGGATTCAAAAATATTTTAAATGTGCACCAAGTCAGAGATACTATAATTGGTACCTACTAGTAGAACTGGTGGAGCTTGATTAGTAGGGCTGCTGTGTACCCCCAGTAGAGCACTACAGATTCACCAGCTGCAAATATTCTTTGAATCGCTTTGGGAGAGAACCAATAGAGATTTTCTTGATTGCAGCAGACAGTTGGAGTTAGTTTCTTACCCTTCACGAAGGAATTCTAAACTGAAGAGAGGAAAAGTTTGTCATTGCAATCTTAGTTTCGTGATTGTTAATTCTGTGTTTAACATGCAGTTTAATGTAAGTGGAAATGGATTCCCAGGAATCTGCACTTAGACGAGTACTGATCACAGTAAACACAGTGTTTGTGTACAGGAGAGTGCACAGGAGTTTTTATTATATCTGACTTGGGACACTAGAAAGAGCAAACTGCATTGGCGGAGTTGGAGGATAGAGTAGAGTATGCATGTAAATTCTGAACTCAATTTTTTTTAATCTGTCCTCAACAAGAAAATCAAGATAAAGTAGATTCCCTCCTGTGTAGCATGGAAACTTTTTCTGGGTGCAGAGCCAATGGGTGTGGTGGGAATTCTCCTCATTGTTCCAGTTTTACATAAGTGTTTTTTGTGAGAATGTGAAGAGGTCTAATCAAAACTGCGTCATATTGTATTTTGTATTACATCAGCTCTCACATTTGTACAGTCAAACCTAACCCCAAAGCATTACTCCTGTTACATAAGCACTGAAGCAGACAAGGTTGTGAGTTTAGCTTTGGCCTCATTCCCTTTACCAACCCTTTGCCTTCCTCTCACTGTCTCATACATCTAAATCTCAAGTCTAGAGTTGTATTCTTTATTGAATCTCTGAAATTCACATTGTTGGATCTTTTCATTTATGTTCTGACCCCTCTAATGTTTTTTTTTTTTTTTGTCTTTCCAGTGACCAACAGGGCCGCATTAAGAATGCCAGGTACACAAACTCCTCTTCATTATCTTTCTTGGTTGCCCTTCACCTGCTAATCTTTCTTACATGAAATAAATCACAATAAGTCAGTCTGTGAGTAAACCAGGACAGAGAGCTTTCTGTAGTGAACGTGTAGTGTAAAAGCATCTTTAACTTTCTGGTAAGAACACTTCCTCGTGTAACTGCTTCTGTTGCCAAGTTAAGGTGAAAGCTGATGGGATTAGACAAATAGGAGTTAGGATTTATTATTAAGGTTCATAAGGATACACTGAATACCATGGACAAATGGCATTTCATGTCCTATCTGTAGAGAGCAGCGTTTTCTTAGCATCATGCTAACAGTTTTTTATCAAGTCAGAGAAGACATGCGTTCTTGCCTTGAGAAATTTCAGGATTTTGAATTTGTAGAACAGGTAAAATGTAACCAACATGATAGTATATAGATAATTACCAACTTGAGAAAATCTGTTTATTATCTTTTGCTTCATCCTCTGCAGAGAGGCTCATAGCCAGATTGAGAAGCGCCGCCGGGACAAGATGAACAGCTTCATCGATGAATTGGCATCGCTGGTGCCCACCTGTAATGCCATGTCCCGCAAACTGGACAAGCTGACTGTTCTGCGCATGGCTGTCCAGCACATGAAGACACTCAGAGGTTAGGATGAACTAATAGAAAATATACCAGAGTAAGTGCTCGCTGTGTGAGTGGTAGATAAGCTCTGGTTGGTGCTGTAAGGAAACTTCAGACAGCATTAGGGAGTGAAAAAAAAAGTTGATCAAATGATTTGCAGCAAGGTAGAACAGGTTTATAGGTAAATTAACATATTGACTGCCTGAAAATAATTCTGTTAATGCCACAACATGCTTCATGCAGAGGAAAACAAAAATATTTTTGTGTTGATGCTCTCCAGCACTGTAGTGGGCGCTGTGGACCAGTCTACAGCAGCACGCAGTTGGGCTGCTGCAGCAGAAGAAAGCAGGAGAAGTTTTCATATGTAAACTTTGTACAGTGCATGTGCTGAGTTACACTGAAGCTCATGTTATTTTTGGTCCTATGAGCCAATGACCATAGTGAAGTTGTGTGCTAGCTGGCTATTATCATATCACAATAGAGACTAGCTCAGAGATACATCTGCAAGACTTGCTTGATTAATCAATTAGTTGACTCACCAGGAATCTTGATTTATCTTCTACCTCCTCAGATGTGACATTTTTCTGTTTTTTGTCTTGTATATAAGTAAACAGAATATCTTTGGCTTGTTAACTGAACAAGTGTTTTTGCGTGTACAGTGGCAAGGAAATGTTCCTGGTTTTCTACATAAATTGGTCATAAAATGTGGTCTGATGTTCATAAGTCACAAGTATAAACAAATTATTTCTAAGTTGATAATTCAGTCAAGCTCCATATTTTTATTGAGCGTATCGTTAAACATAAGTGTTGCTGGAAACATTGAGACATCACTAAACCTATCTTGTGCTAGCGAACCTGGAGTCCAAACAATGTAATGGAAGGACCTTTATACCTTTATAAAACATAGAGCTTAAAAAAGGCCTTATAAAAGGTGTGCTTTTCACACCCCATTTTCTTGCCACTGTACATCATCTTCACCTCCACCTCCTTTCTTGATGGAGATTGAGAAAATGTGTTCAGGTCACTCATAGGTGGAAGACTGGATGGAAAATATAGGTTTAGAATTATTTCAATAGTTTCAGTACTAGTGGGCAGCTGTGAAACAATTAATCCACAAACCAGGGTCAGGGGTTTGACTCCTGGGTCCCCCCCTTGAAGTCTCCTTGAGCAAGCACCCCAAGTGTGTGTGTGTGTGTGTGTGTGTGTGCGCGCGACTTGTCAGTGCAGCTGCGGAATGGATGATAAATAAATGATTGGGTATTGTTCATCAATACCTCTCCAAGTAGATGCATAAATATCTTCTTGCAGGTTTCACAAGAGGTTGGGGATCCACAATGTGTGAGCTTTGACTTGCTGGTGCAGTCTGTATACCCACAGGTGTGAGCCATGTGTTTACTGTTGTGTGCAGGTGCTGCAAACCCATACACAGAGGCCAACTACAAGCCTTCCTTCCTCTCAGATGATGAACTGAAACACTTAATACTAAGGGTAAGTGCAGAACTAAGAACTACAGTAGATGTTGAACACTTGTAGACATGTAGCACAATACTTTTACCATTAAGCCTATAATGTACTTGTTAATCTATTCAAACTTAAAATATATACAGCATTATAGAGCTGAGTCACGTCTGTAGTCCAGCATTTGTCTTAGGTTTTGACAAATTTTCAGGCACTTGAGTGCCCACATTTAATCAGGTGTTTTCTGTGTTTATTATTACAGGCTGCTGATGGTTTCCTGTTTGTGGTTGGGTGTGATCGTGGCAAGATTCTCTTTGTTTCTGAATCTGTCTACAAGATTCTCAACTACAGCCAAGTATGTTGTGTATTTAATCACTGGACATTTTCTGCTCTACATATCATGCAGTAGCTCACTATGTTGACCTTGTGCTTTTTAAGATAAAGTAAGATAAAAAGGATTTTCACAGATCAGAACTTCATCACCATGAATAATTTAAGAACTGGAGTAGTTTTTTTTTTTTTAAGCTGCTGAGTTTCTCTAAATCTTACTGATAACATGCTGATTGAGGTCTTGCGTTGATGTGTTTGCCAAAACTCTGATCTAATTTTATTAATATGCCAAGGTTTCTAACTTGGGCTTACATATTTATAGATCTATATTCCAGATCTAATAGAGATGATCTTTCAGTAGACCCGAGCAAAATTCTTACATGAGCTGGCGATTCTGCCCGTCTCAGCAGTCCAGTTACAAAATAACATTAACAAGTAGCCTTGCACTTTCCAAGAAAAAGACTTCTACTTCAAGTAATTTTAGTAGCATTAATTACCACACTGACTTGGAGAATTAAAGGGATTTGTTTGGAGAAGTAAACTTTTTAAATCAGTTGTTGGTCCACATTGTTGTATTTTTTTGTCCCCCCATTCTACTCTTACTTCATTCCCCTGTTTTTTCTCTCCTTTGTCTCATGCACTGTCTCCAGAACGACCTGATAGGTCAGAGCCTGTTTGACTACCTTCATCCCAAGGACATTGCAAAGGTCAAAGAGCAGCTGTCCTCTTCTGACACAGCGCCACGAGAGAGGCTGATTGATGCTAAAAGTAAGCAAGCTCAAACATGCATCTATTTTGCAGATTCAGGATTCTGGATAATGCTGCTCTCTTAAATCCTAATCTGCTTTGTTCTGAGAAGTGACACCAGGTGAAATGAAATAATTTAATTAGGGCCCTATGAAATCCGTTTTATTTTTTCCTAAATTCCATTCTTTCTATTTTTATTTTTCTGAATTTCATGTTTTACGTTATAATCATATTTATTCACCTAAAAAGTGTCTAATTATGGAGTGGATGGGAATAACTTCAACATAGTGCTGGGGTTCAGCAGAACATTTACTGCAAAACAAAGAACCTTATGTATTTCACATTAAAATATAGAAGCAGTCTTCCTTTGTAAAGTAGAAGTGCTTCACATTTGAAATCAACATAAAAATGTGTCTAATAAATAAACAGAGGGAACATCTGGAATACAAATCAGCTGATTTGTTTGTATGACCAAGAGCAGCTCGTGCTAGCTTGCTTCTTTTCTCTGTTTCTGATGTGAGTCTTTGACTGTTAGTGGTCGTCACGTGTTCTTGCGGCTGTGGCTTCTCCTGATTAAAAAAGTCGTTTGTATTGTTCTGCTCTAAGCGTAGCACCAAGTGTTGATTTACTTCAGTGGGTTAGGGTCAGTCTCACTGACTCTCTTCGTCATAGCTGACATTTTTTGCCTGTGTGTTTGTGTGTGTGTGGAAAGCTGAGTCCCATCTAAACAGGTGACGCATACGGGGGACTGCAGCGGCTGCAACCCATTAAAACGATTGTTTTGCTTTGCCCGCACATCGAGATCAGTGAATTCTACAACATTCCTCATTTAATACTGGATTCCATTTTAATGGTTCAATTCCGCGATTCCGTCCCGTGTTTTCTGGATCGCGGAAATCATAGGGCCCTATTTAATGTGAAATCTATGTTATATGGTGGTAATGTGTGTTGGTGGTCTAAAGCCATTTTTGTCATGGACCCATTTGATGAAGCTTTTAAAATCTGTGTGATTTTAATTTGACTTTTTTTACACTGATCAACAGGAAATGACTCTTATGTGTCAAAGTAATACAAAAATTACTCAAGGAAGTTGAAGTCTTCACCCATTAATATTTAGCTTGCAACTTTAGATGCAACTTTAGCTGACATTTGGCATTGATTCTGTGTATAGGTGACAATCAACATTCCACATCTGGAGTTTGCATTTTTCTCCATTCTTCTTTGCAAATCTGTCAGGTAAAACTTGTAAACGAACAGCCCTTTTCAAGCCACACATTCCGTTGTATTGAAGTCTGGGCTCTGTCTCATCAACTCCAGAAAGTTAGTGCTGTTTTAAAATCATATTTGAGTAGCCTTAGCCTCTCGCAAATCTCAGTTCTCTTGCAGAATATGTCAGAATTTCTCTATATTCTTGCTGTATTTCGTTTCATCCTTTACAGTCACACACTCAGGGGCTGCTGCCAAGAAGCATCCCCACAGCATGATACTGCCACCACCATGGTGTGCTTGCACCATGGTTTTGGCCATCTCTATGCAAGCATAGAGATGGCCAAAACATCACTGTTGGTTTCATCAGGTCGTAGAACCTTCTTCCAGCTCAAAACAGAGTCTCCCACAAACTCTAGCCAAGATTATGTTCTGAAGAGTCGGTCATCTTCCTGATCAAGGCCCATCTTGCACCTGAGCACAGTTTTTGTAAATTAGACATTTCAGATACTGAGTGTTTATTTTTTTTAAACTAACAAGAGTTTTAAGGATATTTTGCAGAATATAACCTCCTACAGAGGGAGAAGGACTGACAATGGGTGAATAAAGGTGTATTTTAAGACTGTAGCTGGAGGGAAAATGGATGTCATTCAATGCTTTTTTTCACCTTTTAGAATGAACAGTATCAGACTGATGGATGCATTATTAAAATGCATTTCCCAATCATGTTTTCTTTCTGTGTTTGAATGATAAAAAATATTGATTGTTTAAGATTAAGATATAAAAAAAAATTTACTACAGTTTTGAAACCTGTTCTTACAGTAGGTTATCTGTTTTGTGTATTTGCAGCTGGTCTTCCAGTTAAGACAGACATCACCCCCGGTCCATCTCGACTCTGTTCCGGAGCCAGGCGATCGTTTTTCTGTAGGATGAAGTGCAACCGGCCTTCTGTCAAAGTAGAAGATAAAGACTTTCCTTCCACCTGCTCTAAGAAGAAAGGTACAGTACTGCTCTGCTGCCACATGGAGGTAAAACTGGAGCAAATGTCACACAAATCATTATCCTGCTAGAAAATGCAAAGTCGTCTCCCTCAACAGCCCTGAAAGAAGCGGCTCAGTACTGTTCAAAGCATCTCCCCCATCGGTCTTTATCTTTGAGTGGCATTCAGGAGCTCTTTATTGCTCTGGGTTTTTTTCAGTCTTCCAGTTACCTTCTTATGAAAGCAGAAGCCCTGATTTCCTGGTGATCCTCTTTTTCTATTTTTAGAGGCACATCCTTATTAGAAGAAGGAATCACACTTCAGTTAGCACAAGTACATTTCCATTACACAACCAAGGTAGTTGGCCTCTTGAAGTGGCATAACAAGGTATTTAGGCTTATTTTAGGGGGGGCACAAATACATCTGTAAAAACAGTACGGAGAACGGTAATGTTGCAGGAGGAGATTGTTACTATGTGACCAGTTCACTCCCTTATCAGGAAAGACAGGAAATAAGCAACTCTGTTGAAATGTGCATTTTCACTTTGCGATTGATAAGAAAAACTCCCCACAGTCTCAAGTTGATGCACATGTGTGTTACCATGCTTACCTAATCATGTCGAATAGGTATTTATGCAGCCTACATTGATTGCTAGTTTGCTAGCAGATTAGTGGTTTTGTGACATTGCTTCCTTAATAGTTTGTGACCAGCAGATAAAGTAGTTCTATATGTGATTAATATCTGATCGCTGACTATGAAGCCAGTGTCAAAATGGTCAGATTTTTTTTTTTTGCATGTTGCCTTGTTGTCATCACTTGGCGTTGGAGTCTCACAGTACAAATGGTATAAAAACGGTAAAAAGTGAACAAATAAGAGAGCAACAGTAGCAACATAGCCCTTCAAAATGGCATTTCTAGTTACTTGAGAGCTGTTTTTCTTCAGTTCAGTGTTATTTTTTTTATGGTGTAGTTTTAGCTACTTTAGCAGTTTTTAAAGGTCCTCTGGCAACGTTTGTAGTTACTTAATACTATAATTAAGTATTAAGCAACTAATAATTAAGTCATTATGCATTTGGCTACAACTCATGTTATTCAGGCCAATATGAATTCATTGTCTGCTTTTGACATTCAAATCCAGTTTATTGTCTGTGCTGCAGTAACCAAGGAGCAGATATAACATATGGCTGGCTGCATGTGACACTGCATAGTCACTGATGGAGAGAACTGGGGTGTAAACTAAATGTCTCTAAAGCCACAAGAACATTTATAGGCCATTCAAGCACAGTCACGCAACACAGATTGGCAATGTCACTATTCATGTTAAATTTTTTAGTGGTTAGCTGAATTTCATTCACACAAACTTTATTCTACTTCTGATATTGTGTGCTGTGTTTTTTACAAAGAGTGAAAACAGATCTCAGTGATATTATAATATGACTGAACTTATCAGAGGCACAAAGTGATACATTCACTTTCAGTTTTGTGTAGATTCTTTTACCCATCTTTTACCCACCCTTTTTTTTGTATATCAACAAACAAGCCACACACACACAGAGATAAATAAATATAAGACACATAGAAGAAAACGGATACGGAGTGGAGAATATAATTAATATTAAGATTTAAGTTTTCTTTTCTTCAGTTAGTGGAGTTGTGTTTCTGTAGAATGACCACTTCCAATCGAGCTTGGTTTATATTTATTTTATAAAAATAGAAGCAACCAAGATTAAAATGAACCTTTTTTATTTGTATTCTTTGACATGGTGCTTGGTGAAAGCAGTTTCTGTCTGTAAAGGATTCATTTTTGCACAGTAATCACGTGTAAACCATTCACCTTTTGGCAGCATCACAGCGTAATATAGGTAAGGTGGACAACAAAAAAATGTAGGTGAAATTAATTCTGTGTTTATAGGCATTTAGTCTGGGGAATGTCAAACTGTCTGTAGTTACTGGAAAAAGAACATTAAACTACTTTTCCTAAAAGGTTTTCTTTGTGCAGTGTAAACTCACAGATAATTTATTGTGTTTATCTTGTGTTTAAATGTAATTAAAATAAAAATTAACAATTTTGCCATCGTGAGCTCATTTGCAGATTACAGAATTCCTAAAATGTTACAATACGTCCAACACAAAATCTCTTCTGTATGTAGTATATAAATTGTGTGTGTAGTGAGATGGTAGTACATTTTAACTTTAGTGATGATCAGTCAAAGCAAATTTATAAAATAAAGGAAGCAAACTAAATAAAGCTGGTGGAGTTTATTTTGTAGTTTCACCAGTTTAGTGTAAAGTGTTTAGTTTGCAATGAATGTTTTCAGCTCACCTATAAAGCTCAAGGAAGTATTAAATCTCTAAAATGGGGTTTTCTGAATTGTATAATAATGATGAATCAAACCAGATTCAGTCCACTGGGCTGTAAGAATCTCCCATCACTTCCACGGCATGGAGACGCAGATCGGTGGTTCCTATGTGTCTTCAGTTATAACCTCTTACACTCACGTTCCTTTCATCTCTCCACAGCGGACCGTAAGAGCTTCTGCACCATCCACAGCACAGGCTACCTGAAGAGCTGGCCGCCCACAAAGATGGGGCTCGATGAGGACAACGAGCCCGACAATGAGGGCTGCAACCTGAGCTGCCTGGTGGCCATCGGCCGCCTACACCCTCACATCGTCCCCCAGCCCAGTCTGGCAGACATCAGGGTGAAGCCCACAGAGTACGTCTCTCGGCACGCCATCGACGGCAAGTTCGTCTTCGTCGACCAAAGGTGAGACACAGGAGAGAGTGGGGGAGCCATCATACAATGATGGTGCTTCATTTGTGACCTAGTTAAAATGTATTTATTTACTTCAGTGCTGGATACTATATGTCAGATGTTCACTCTACATTAATTAATTTGTAATGATCCTGGGATGGCAGTGAGGAGCAAAAAAAACGCAACAAGTAAACATAACCCGCTTGTGTCTTGTTTTTTTTGTTTGTTTTTTTCCTTAGAGCCACAGCCATCCTAGCCTACCTGCCCCAGGAGCTGCTGGGAACCTCCTTCTATGAGTATTTCCATCAGGATGACATCAGCCACCTGGCAGAGTGTCACAGACAAGGTAGCTGCTGGGAGACAGACAAACGTCATGTTCTCTGTGTGTTTTTGTGTTTCTTTTGTACTTACTGTGTTAACCTTTCTGTTCATAGTGCTGCAGGTGAGAGAGAAAATCAACACCAACTGTTACAAATTTAAGATAAAAGACGGCTCGTTCATCACGCTGAGGAGCCGATGGTTCAGCTTCATGAACCCCTGGACCAAGGAGGTGGAGTACATCGTCTCCACCAACACTGTAGTGTCGTAAGTACAAACAAAAGCACTGAAACACACCTAAAGTCCAATTCTTTTTAGGTTAGTTTAGTTTAACTAGATTTTTGAGAGATTTAACAATTACATGAGTTTTTCTCTCCAGGTGTCCTATGATGGAAAGTTCCGACTACCCTCAATCTGCAGCCTCACCACAGAGCATGGACAGTGTTCTCACCTCAGAGGGTAAAATACTCATTGAAAAGTTACTCGTTTGAAAAACAAACCCACACATCCCCTGTCATTCACATTTTTTTTCCTGATTGCTGTTTGATTTGTAGGTGGGGGGAGGAGGGCGCTGCAGACTGTGCCTGGCATCCCCGGCGGCACGAGAGCGGGAGCCGGCAAGATTGGGCGCATGATTGCAGAGGAAGTGATGGAGATCCAGAGGTGAGAGCAGAAGAAATGAAAACCAGTCAAGCTGGTCAAGCTTTGTGCTCTGATGGAAAGTCTCTGTGGCCTCGTTTTTAACATGCAGTGGAATACTTCCGTAAATGAGCTGTCAGAAAGTGAGGCGCACCATAAGCTATTTACAGTGTAAAATAGGACAGTGTGTTCACACTATATTCTGAATCCAGAACGCTGACTCAGATAGCCACTGTGCTATTTTCTCCACTGATAGATGTAATGTGCACCTTATTGTCATGGCAACGCTGACAAATTCCTGTACAACTGTTAAAAATAAAATTCATGTAGGCCACATGCGTTGGCTTCTGGATTTTGGTACAGCTCACGGTAGCTGGAGCACATACCTCTGGTGATGGGAATGCGAAGTGTATTTCAGAGTTACTGCAGCCATCTGTTTCTCTCTCTCTATCAGGATTCGGGGTTCCTCCCCTTCCAGCTGCGGCTCCAGCCCTCTGAACATCACCAGCACTCCTCCGCCTGACACCTGCTCCCCAGGGGGCAAGAAGGTAACACACACGTTGACATGCACAGGACTTTTCAATGTTGAGTTACATGTACCATATTGTAGCTGAAGCGTAACTTGGTTTCCAATTTTTTCAACTTGTAGGACCATGAATCTTCCCCTTGTCAATCAGTCATATATTAAATCAGTAAAATGATTTGCTACCCTTTTATTTTAACATATGATTATTAGTAATGTTGGAGACATTGTGGGATGATATACATGTGGAGACTGGAAACGTTCGGCTCAGGCTGACGCTGATCTGTTTTCACAGTAAACTGATACGTGGGTGTATGTGTGTCATCTCTGTAGATTCAGAATGGAGGGACACCCGAGCTGCCGAGCACAGGGATCATTGCCGGACCTGATTCTGTAGGCTACCCTTACTCCAACCAGTCCATCATGAGTGAGTTAGACACAGATGCAAGAACCTCTTTACCGACTTAGCAGGTGTATTTTTTTTTCCTTTTCAAACATTGTTTTCTCAATAACCTCCATTCAGGTGACAACTCCCACCTGAGCATAGACATTATGGACGATCCCGGCTCCAGCAGCCCCAGCAATGACGAGGCGGCCATGGCCGTCATCATGTCCCTGCTGGAGGCGGATGCCGGACTGGGTGGCCCCGTTGACTTCAGTGACCTGCCCTGGCCTTTGTGAAGAAGCTAGAAGGGAAGAAGCTGAAAGAGAGAGAGAGGGAGGGAGAGAGAGAGTGTGTGTGACTCCCTCTTAACACCAGAGCAACTGATGGAGAGAGTTCGGTCAGGTTGAACTGTGGCTGCCATTTTTCCTTCCCCTTTGCAAACAACTACACTGGAAAAAATGGTCATCTTAAATGAAGCTATTGATTCCTTATTTGTTTCCCAACACAAAAAAAGAAGAGCCCTCCCCTGAGCGTTAGTGAGTACAGTTCAGTCTGGGAGGCCCTCCCTGCTCTTCACGTTTCACTCCTACTTTCTGATTCATCATTCCCCGTAGGTGGACCTGAATTGCATCAATGCGGGACGTTCTTTGTATAACAATGAGGTGTTAAGATGATCATTTTTTGCTCTTAGTTGTCTGTAGACACGGCATTCACTAACATTGCCGTAGTTTGGGACCTTTACTCTATAAAAAAAAAAGGTCTAGCAAATGGAATCACGAGTTACAGGTCTGTGGTGCTAACGTGTCCACCGATGGACTAAACTCAGTCCACCACTGGCTCTGGGCCCTGTCATTGCCAACCCCCGAACCAACACAGCACTCTAGAGACATTTACGGACTGTGGTTGAAATTTGATGTGGGCTGTGGGGGTACCGGGGTGGAGGTAGCAATTGATTTCTGCCTCTTGCCACAGCTCTCTCAACATCTCTAACTGTATGTTCAAGTCTCCTAGTGAGACGTTGATGCCGTAAAACCCGCGGCTGTGGTGCACTCCTCCTGAAAATGGCCAGCTGATCTCCAACACGGGAAATGAGCACGCAGCTTGGAAAAAGTCTTTTAGTCTCCAAATTCCATGTACATGTTTTTGAGCTCATTTAAATACTGACAAAAATACTATTTGAAGAAGCCACCTAGCTGCTGTTTCCTGAACTAACATGAATGTTAACAGCACTTTCTCCAAACTACTCTGAACATCATATTCACTAAGTTCTATTTTCACAGAATAGTAGAACAGGTTCTGTATTTTAGAGTTTAAAACAACATGATCTACCTAAAAGCCACCTGCAGCACTTCTGAAAGATGCAAGTTGAAAAGCTAACCCTAAGTAATACTCGTAAAAGCTCAGTGATTCATATAACTTGCTGAGTAGAGGTCTTCACAAGTCCAGATTTATGGGCCCCATACAAGATGAACCAGTACAACACCTATTCTTATCTTTCCAAAATAGAAGACCCTCACATTACATCACAGAGTAGATGACCCTCAGGTATTTCCAAGATAGATTAGATTTAAAAATATGATTTGAGTCAAACGGGCACAAATGACTCCCTGAACACAAGAAGCAACAAAAATAATTCAGATATTTTTTTATTTTTAGTGGGAGACTCATAATCTCACAACCATGACTGTGACTGAAGTGCCCAACAAACAAAAGATAAGCATGCCTAAGAGAAAATTAAGTAAGAATTCCCCTTTCAAAAACTTTGTATACAACACTACTATCTAGCGATTTCATTTTCTTTTCATTTTAATTTTTGTTTTCCTCATATCCGATAACACTGTCACAAAACATATCGCGATACTGAAGTGTATCAAGATTTTGTTACACCCCTGCTGATAATTGGGACCCAACATGTAATAAGAGCTGATGGAGCGTCTGCTCTGTTCCACTTAGTGCCAAAAATGGTTTCAATATGATCCCAGAAGCCTGAATAGAATTTGAAAGTAATTAGTTTAACAAACCTGAGTGGACATGTGAAGACCTCTACTGCTTTCTTTTCTGTGTGTTCCGCACATTTCAAGCTGCATAGTCTCTGGAAGTTTTCCCATTGTTGATAGCGAGGGCTTAGCGGGACAAGATTGAACAGCAGGGGGTGAAGCTCTGATGACTGTTACAATAATCTGACTTTAATGGTGAAATCAAGGTTAAGTGAATTTGGTGGGAGCAGCAACGTAGTGCGTCTTCGCGGTCGTTCCAGCCATGAAGACACACATTTCCCTCTCCTGGCATTTTCCCGCTGTCGAAACAGAGCAGCTCAGCTGCAAACCAAGACGACTCAAGTGCTCCTCCCTGAGGAAATGTTATTCACTGCCATTTTACTGAGATCTGCTCCTCACACACTGCTTACTATAGCTAAACATGTGCTGGGAGGCTAATTAGCATCAGCCTGCTAACATAAAAACCTGGTGGTCTGGGTCACAGGGTCTCCACTCATCTCCTCTACACAATCCCCCCACATAAAGCACTTGAGATGCAGTTAAACTGTCAGCTAGTTCCTGAAAAGGATTTGGATCAGTTTTTCAGCACAGTCCCCTGAGATGGTATTTATTTGCCTTTGATTGTTTATTTAAAAAATATCATCAGTCATTAGCATGTGGGCTTGAATTTAGTCCCAGACAAAGAGAATAGCAACAGGCCCTCTTGTAACTGGTTTGGCTGGGGTCGGGAGAAGCTCAAATAAAATACCTCTAGGGAAAAAAAGCCTGCAAGAATGGCAGATTTATGACTGATTTACAAAAAAACAATCCTACGTTCAATGTTGAATACGGTCTGTTAAGCACTTAATGAGACGCAGATGTACTGTCGCTACAATTAACTGTTGATACAAACTACCTTATTTAGCAGAGAGGGCTATAATGTAGACGGGAGGGCATAGAGTATAGAAACAGATGAACGTCTGGAGGCGAAGGTAGTCCAGCAGAGCAGGACAGAGCCAATCGACTTTCTCTAATCATTTCCTGTGACAGAAGCATCGGGATAGGATCCTTCATTTCTGTATCTGTTTTTTCTTCCTCCATGATGATGAGTATCCTCTACAAGACCTCTTCACCTCGCCAGCTCTCTGTTGCTCACAGGCCTTTATTTTGTCAGTTTGTTAGAGGTTGACATATGAGTCAAACTGGCTGCCTGTATGGACAGAAAATATTGCTTCTTTTTTCCCCAGAATGCTGACATTGCTCAATTGTTTGAACAAATTGTTAAAATTCTGTTTCTAGATCATGTACTGTAAGTAGGGGAAAAAACAAGACTCCTTGCTAGTTGTGTGGTGGGCGAGGCTGGAGTGGAGGAGGTGATGCCTGTACTCCACGCACCATCACTTGCTCACTGTCAATCAAATCTGATCAAAGCACACCCGCACAGTTTTTGACAGTTCTTAAAGTGTCTTAAAACAACGGTCGGGTGCCCCCTATTAACACTGAAACAAGTTTTACTTGCTGTAGCCACACCTCCTGTTGATGCAGGCCTCTGAAATAACCCTGCAAAAGTTGCTTCCTGTGGACATAATGGTGGTGCAAAATCCACAGTCCCTCATTTGGACAACAAAGTATCAAAAGACTTTTTTTTGTGTTTTTTTTTTTTTATTCCACTGTAAGTAATACCCACCTGCAGACCTCATTACGTCTGTTAAAAGAAGGCACATGAAAAAATATTAACTTTCTTTCAGTGTTCATATGGGCACCTGACTTGGGGAAAACTGTGAATCTGTCCTTTAAACCCTACCCCTTAAATTTAAAGCTGTACAACTAACCAGTTACAGAATGTCAACAATTTCTGCTTGATTAGTAAATTTAAAAGCTCCTTTACTGTAATTTGATACCAATACCTGAAGGGATGTGAAAGTTGTTGCAGAGCTCAGCAGACTGTAGAAAACTTAGATACAAACAGTCAATAAATTTTCTTTCCATACGGGCAGAAAGTCTGTGGCTGAAAATTTGGCAGCCCTTTTAAAATGACTCCCTCCAGACAGGGAAGCAAAATGGTGCCAGTCAGAGAGCAGGTGTCCGCTCCTGTGCTGTGTTATCCCTTAGTTAGTGGGAGGGGTTAGTGTTTGGCAAGGTTGCACTGGGCGACCGTTAACATTAAATAAATGCTGAGTTTAGGCTCTGCCCCCCTCCTCCAATCAGGCTGCAGCTGGCGAGGCCCCCTCTGTATCTGTTCTAGTGGTTTTTCTGTTTCAATGTTTTTACGCTACACACTACAATAAAGTGTTCCCCTTGTTGATATTCCCCCTCCCCCACCTGACAATAATGTATCAAATCTTTAAATATTATCATGTTAAGAGTATACTTTATGCAAATATATATGAGTATGATGAGTGTATTGTATGTATCAGCAGTGAAATATTTTTAAAATAAAATTATTTGTTTCTGTCATTCTGTGAATGTGGCCTTTTTTAGGTAGTTTTTTTTATTTTTATTAAGTTGTTGACAGTTTTACACCTGATTTGTTCTTGCTGTCAATCACTGCAGCCTGCTGGTATTTTTAAATGCTGTTGCCATCCAGATGCTAGAAGCTGTGCCACAGACTGAAGACTGCTGCTCTTTGTTAAGCACACAGCTGAATGGAGGTCAGTGAACAATACACTGCACTGCACACTGGAAGATGAAAACGTACAGTCATTTAAAAAAATAATGCATTTATGTAACAGCAACTTAATCTTCACAGTCTCAGAAACTTTGTGAGCTGATTCACTCTGTCGTTCCCAAAAAATAATTTAAAGCATGAGCGTACACTTTGAACATTGTGCATTAAATAATCATAGTCGCAGAGGAAGCAGCACATGCATATTTAATCTCTAATGTCCGTTCCTGAGTCAGGTCTTCATCTCTCCCAACTATCGAACATTACTTTCATCTAGTTCCAGACCACAGGTTTTGCATCTAAATGAGACTTTCTTCAGAGCCTCTGTTTTCATATCTGTTGGGTGATTTAAGTTATGTTACTGCACATACTGTATATAGCAGCTGTGCTTGTAATATGATGAGTAGTGGATAAAGTGTTATCCAGAAAATAGTTCAACTACGCTCAATCACAGCTTTACAATAACAGCTAGTCAGGTTGAGATTATTTGAACTACTTATATAACCATGCTTTGTATATTATTATATGATAAGTTCCTTAACAATAATAATCTATAATACAAAGTAATACAGTAAATTTTATTTTGGTAAGTAGGTGTTTTATTGTTCTATTAACATTTCAGATGTTTGTCTTAAACTACTGACTTCTTTTTAGTAATCACACTTTAACGAAGTCATTGTAGCACCTTGCATTCAAAATCTGCCGTATATAAAAATTGTTTGTTTGTAGGTAGCCTCCCCACCCCAATTTCTGGACATGACAATGTTCATGATTCAGCAATGTTATGTAAAAGAAAGGTGTCATATTTAGCACTTGGTTGAATCATTTCCATGCAGTCACTGTGAAGTCTGCAATTCATAGACATTATCATTTGCTTGGCTATCTTTTGTGGTAATGCTTTGCCAGCCCTGTCTTGCAGCCCTCTTTAGCTGATGCTCGTTTTGGGTGATAGTCGCTTTTATTTTCTCTTCTCAGCATGTGAAAAGCTGATGCTCAGTTGGGTTCGGATTCAGTGATTGACTTAGCCAACGAGGAAGTGTCCATAAGGTCTGGAAAAAACTCCATTGTTGCTTTATCAGGATGTTTGGGGCCATTGTCTTGCTTTCGAACTGTCAGTCAATGAGTTGTTGGGCAGAGAGGATGTGTTTTGAGACACAAACCAAAGTGTAGATCCACATTTCAGAATTCATTTTGCTACTACAATCAAGTTATATCAGTGAAGATAGCAGTCATAATGTACAAGCTGCAACCGCAATTTGGTGACTTTTGATCTTTGCTGGTTTCTCTTATTTAGACTTTGCTCTAGCCTTGTGATATACTGTATGTACAGTAACACTTGGATTCATTTGTCGGCGAGATTAATATCCAGAAACGGGTCTTCTTATTTTTGTGGCTAACTATCTTACAGTGTACCCCTTGTTTTAAGTTTTTGCAAACAGTGGTCACTGACAGACTGACTCTGGAGGAGTGTTTATGATCTGCAAGTTGGACGTTTAGGGGTTTTGGTTATATTTTAGATATTGATTTTGCCCATTATTGATGGCTTTCTTATTGATTATGAACAGTAGGTTTTGTTATGGCTGTACAGTAGTTTGGCTGATGTCTCAAACAGGTTCACGTTTATGTTTTGGTCTTTAGTCTGGTGCTCATTTTAATATACAGCTACAGCTGATTGAATAACCAGAGGTCTGAGGCTGCTGCTCACTACCTGGTACTTGCATTAAGCAGGAAATTAAATGCACCTTACAAATCTAAAATCCTGGACAAGGAACACAGCAGTTTTGCAATAATCTCACTGTCATCTAAATTGTTAATTTCTTGCTCCATCAAAACTATCTACTTAACTTTAGTACTTAAAAACTTTAAAGAAAGATCACTGACAAAGGTGTTGTGAATAACATTTATTAAAAAAACCTCGTGTTCAACATCTTTTCCGACATCGTGAGTTCACAGCAGCTCAGTCTGGAATGAAACGGGAATCGAGTGCAAATGTGGACAACAAAAAACAGTATGAAGTGAAGGAAAAGTCTTCATCTATGTTGTGTAAAACAGAAGCTTAATGCCTTCATCAAGGCCTTCACACACACTGGAAATACCGTACAGGACCCCGAGATTACCTGTGAAATTCACGACACACACACTCACAGCTGTCACTCATGCTTCAATATAATGTAATACAGTACTCTGTCTATTCACATGTGTACAGAATGTAAGTGAGCTGTTCTCAGGTCAGATAAATAAAAACACACAGGGTGAACCGAGGTGAGCAAGGAGATCTGCTGATGTGCTTCTATCCATTGCTGGCTGCTGAACGGATCTGTCGTTCCGAAGCTGCAGCAGTGTTCTGCCACTCAGGAGGAGGAGGTGGAGGGGAACAAACTTTGTGTTCACACTCCAAGAAGTGTCACTAGCTCAACTCTGTGCTTAGTAGCTGTTTGAGGCAAAACATGTTTCTGTGCTTCATGACTTTGTTTCTCTGAGCTTTTTCTCACAGTCCATGCTCAAACTTTTAAATCTTTCCTCTTTGGTGGTTTCAAGCTGTGAATTCAGCTCAATGCGATGCTATTAATAAAAAAGCACTTGTTGCTGGCAGTGTGAACACAGGGACAGAGGGTGGGTGGGGTAAGGTGGGGGTGATGTGTGCAGCCAGTCTCATGCGGAGGATGACGGTGTGTCGGGGTCCGGCTCGTAGTGGTAAGTGGCCTGAGTGTGATTGTTGCTGCCATGCTGCTGCTGCGGGGCACTGTGGGCCAGGCTGTGTGCCGCCTGGCTCAGACTGTCCTGAGCCTGCTGGTTCGGGCCCTCGTAGGACTGTGCTAACTGGGGGGCCACGATGTTCTCCGGCATCTGCCCAAGTGCCAGATGTTGGTGGTCGCCGAGGACCGGCTGTTGCGGCAGAGTGTCCAGCTCGTCCACCTGCGGCCCAGGAGGGTGCAGGACCACCAGCTGGTCCTGGGGAATGTCTGCAGCAGCTGCAGCTAGGTTGGTGGTGGACTTGGACTTGACGCACTGGAAGTCCACATGACGGCTCTTCCCTTCTTCCTTTTCCCAGGACATGCGGATGAAGGGACGTTGGACATAGTTGTAGATGACCTCTGGGCGACCTCCGGGACGCCGCTTCACTTTCTCTTTGTAGGTCGGGTAACCTGGAAGAAAACCAGGACCAAAGACTGATGAAGCCAGACCCAGAACAACATTTAAGGACATTCAAGGTGGATCAGAGCATGACATGCTTTACATTCATTCATATGCTAAGAAGCTAGCTTATGCTAAGCTAGTCTAGCTTGGCATAAAGACTTGAAACAAGGAGCTAAAAAGCAACACAACCAGGCTTTCAGCAGCTCTAAAGCAGACAACTGCCCAGAAGTGATGTTCATGGCCAAGAAACAGTTGCTGTCAAATGGTGAAATATTCCTCTAAGTATTTTCATGTCAAGAATAGCACATTTAGAGAACATTTTATTTTGTTAGAGTTGTTGTGGAAATGTTTGCCTCACCTTCAGCTCTTAAAGTGTTTGCAGGGTAATGACATCATCACCAGTGTGTGCCAAATAAAAGTTTGCAATGTGACCCTGACAGAAAGCTGCAGTGTTTTTTCCCCCCTCAAGAAGTGAAACTGTTTCCATGACCTACAGATGCTGTCACTCTACACTTGGGCTGGAGATAAAACGGCTAAGAACAAGAATCTATAGAAATGAATTTCAAATATTCTTGTAAAGGAACCAATTTAAATGAAAACTCAGGATCTCCTCAGTTCATATGGTCCAGGTTCTGACTATAAATACATCAAATTCGGAAGAAGATGCTGTACCTTCTATTCCCAGACGGATCTTTTTCAGTCCTCTGTCCTTCAGCACAGACTTGGCCACGTCTCTGTTCTCTATGTATTTGAAGAAGCGGTACAGTTTGGTGCTGTAGATGACTGTTGGGAGATGAGAGGTGTTCAGGACATAAATTCACCAAGCTCTGCTCGTAAACCTTCAAACTATACAATATACCATCATCTAACATAATATTATGCTGCTGCTGCAACACACAGTAGGCTAGCTGAAAGCTATTTTTAATCTGATATCTGAGGTGGACGCGGTGGTATCAGATCATGTGACCTCAAATAAGTGGACTCCAGAGAATGAGAGAGAGCAAATAAAGCATCAGAAATTGTCTAAAAAAATCTAGTGAGAGCGCAAATGTGAAGCGTGCCACAGCCTCAGGAAGTGATCACGCCACAGTAACCTGTTTTCATAACAGGAGACGTCTTAACCTGGTTTCTGGTAACTGGAGCATGACCTGCATCAGATTATTCTGACCCAGCTATGAGGCTCACATGCTGCTTTCAAAAACAGGTCACCTGCTTTCACCTTATCTAGGAGAATATAAACAGAGAAGGTGATGGTAATCTTACTCTGGGAGTACTCCTCTCCCATCTGTGGGGGGTACTCTTCATCCCAGTCCACCACGTCGTCGTCGGTTAGCACCACCACGTGACACTCCCTCTCTCCACTCTGAGCGCTGGCCACCATCAGCGGCAGCACCATCTCCTCCAGGTAACACTCGAACTGACGCCGGGCCCCGTCGTTAGACAGCTCGTGCATCAGGGCGCCTGAGGGAGGAAATGATACTGCTCTCATGTACTTTTCCAACCAGGGAAACTTAACAGTGCTTTGGTGATACCGTAAGGTTAAATTAAAGAAAATTTATTATTAGACAGAGTACATATAAAATACTTATGACTATACCTAGAAATGCACTTAAATGAAATTACAATGATTTAGGAGACATGGCAAATAAACAGAAAAGTAATAACAGTGTGTTAGATCTTAGTGATGCAGCACACAATGAATTTTGATGGTGTTGACAGATGGAGAATGTCAACAGAGACTTAATTTACAAGACAACACCACCTTTAGGCGACATCTTAATATTGTTTTCTAGCTGTGGAACATATCTAATGAGCCTCTGTGCAGACCAAACCACTGACTACTTTCAGAAGTCAGTCAACACAGAGGTGTTGCGACTAGGTAAGGTCATGAGGATTGTGAAGTAAACACAATTATAGCTGCCTCGTTCTCTCTCTCTCTCTCTCTCTGTCTCTCGTGTCTTTATGGCTGTTTGCACAAAGTTTATGGCTTTACACGAGCTGAGAATTGAGAGAGTTCATGTAAACAGTAAACAGACCAATTTATCCCCACTACAGTGCAAAGTATACTTCTGAGCACTGCAGTATATTTATGAAAAGTCTGGATTCTACTGCAACTGTTATAACATACAGTATGTACTGTATTTATGAACTTAAATTATGTGTGTCATTTGTGCTGGTTTATTCAGATCAGAGACTGATTGAAATCAGTTTCATATTAAACATTAAAACAGAAACTAATGATTAAAAAACAAAAGAACATCCTGCAGTTAAAGGAATGAGACCTGCATGCTTTAGTTGGTTGTGCGCCTGCATAACAAGCATTAAATCTCACAGCTAATCATGACCTACTTAGAGCTTAAAGCACACACACACACACACACACACACGGGAGCCTGTGCTCCTCCCACACACAGACACAAACAACAGACAGCAACATCCATGTGCACAATGTCACAGGAGCATCAGCTATGAATTTCAGCGAGCTACACTGAGGTAAACAAACAGCTACGTCAGTCTTTCTCAATAAGCCAATCAGAGCATTTACAGTAATAATGTCACGAGCTGTGTCTACATCTAAATAACAAATGCACTACATGACAGTACATCTACTGCTGTCTAGAATGTGACATTTTATAAATGAAATTTGGTGGTAGAACATACAGTAACACAGCAACAATGGAGGATCGCTCCTGCAAACTCACCAAACTCGGTGCATCGACAAAACTAGGAACTACATCAGTCTGCATGTCTAAGCAGTTCAGAGAGCTGAACAGGCAGCATACGTGCACGGTATACTCACTGAGGTCTCTGCACTTGATGGTGCTGTAGTTGAAGGAGATACAGAGGTAGTCACATGCCTCCCTCAGCTCAGGAATGGAAACGCCGTCAGGGCAGCGGATTATCCCCGACTTGTAGTAATCCTGCCATTGTCAGCAGCAGTACACACACACACGCGCGTAGAGAAATTAAGAAATTAGCAGAACGGCCAGCATTCACACACATATGTAAGCACTGGAGAAACAACAAGATGCCATTACTGATGCTGCTTCGCGCACACAGGCTGCAGAGAGAGAGAGGGAGAGAGAGACGAAGAAGAGGAGGGAGAGGGATGAAGAGCGAGCGGTGATGAAAGTTAAATGTAGCAACAGCGACGTCACAGGGGGGAGAGAGAAAGCACAAGGGGGAGGAGGGCTAGGAAAAAAAACGCTGCCAACATCTCCCTCCCTCCCTGCTCCACTTTCCCTCGTCTCTCTCTGTGTGTGTGTGCTGTGCAGCTTGTGTCAAAGGAAACACTGTGAGCGGCTGTATCCCCGGAGAGTTTCCACTCGTTCAGGGAAACATGGCAGTTCAGACACTTCCTCTTCTACCTTCATACCACACTCACTCGTCCTGTGTCCTTGGCTTTTGTTTAATGCCAAAAGGCAAACGCACTCTTGCCATAATCCATTAAACCGTAACCACAATCAAGCACTTATGAGCTATTTAATGACGCGCTCACAAACAGCAGAGGCAAAGGCAGAAACCATGTGGGAGCATCATATCAACAGAAAGTAACCAGGAATGCTTTTGATTGCTGATGTGCTGCCGCCATGTTTTGTTTTCCTGTGAGCATCATGTGATGTTCCTGTCAGCACTAACAAACATGTTCACAGCCTCTGTGCTCCAGCTGCTGCTACATCAAAGACGTTTCAGAAACATTTGGTTCATGTTGGTTTTCAATGAGGACAAAAGTCAGAAGATATGATTGAAAGATGCAACTAAGTGGACCAAGCTGACATCAGAGAACTAGAGCCTGTCACGTTGCTTGCTCCTGGGCCACAAAGTGGCTCTACGACATACAGTAACTGTCTATACCAGCAGATGGCAGCCATCTGTTTTAGTCATTCACAAAGGAAAAGAAGATGAAGAACTACGACTGCAGACATACAGATCATAAACAAAGCAGCACTTGGCAGCGTTTGCTTACTATTTTCACATCGCTTTCCCTCATCACAGACGGTTTCAAGTTTCTTAATTGCAGATGAGTATGTTGTGAAATAATTCATGGTTTTAAATTTTCGGATATAAAGGAGACAGGAGTCTGGCTAGTGCCAATGGTGTGGAACATATCGCAAATATTAGCCTGCCAGACACTCCCCGACATAGAATAACTGGCTGTCGAACGACCGCCAGCTTTGTGTGTCATGGCTGAAACATGCATTGGCGGATTGTACATGTACATGTACTTGAGTGAAAGTAGAAGGCACAAAGTGTAGAAATGCTTAAGAGCACTAGCTCTGAATGATCAATGTCACATAAATCAACATGATCAAACTGAATTATGAAGAATATACTGTGTTATTTATCATGTTTGGAATCTAATTATAATTTGAATTACTTTAAATTCTACTGGGTGGCTTGTTAATTTCACACCAGGGATTAACAAAGTATCATGAATAGACTGTTGCATTAAATACAAGAACTGTATGTAGGCACAATTTAAAAGTGTTCCATCCACGGTCGTATTTATTAAACTGATAACTCTTTTGTACATAAAACCTTATGTTTAATCAAGATTTCTTTTCAAATGAGCAAAAAATGACCTTGTGAAACATAAACCACTAAAGCAAGTCTGGAACTTGTATCGTTACATGAGAACAACAGCAGATTTACATAATGAGGTCTGATGTCTAACAGGGACTTGTGTCTGGAAAGCAGACAGATCATATCAAGAAAAAGACATTCAAGCCAGCAATGTCCCATCCTACATAAAGTGTTTACAGTGGTACATTATAAAGCTGTGTTTTACACTGGTATTGTATTATGACAAAAAAACAATGTTTTTTTATTAGCAAATCAGCTTCATTAGTTACCGTATGGTTTGATCTTTCTGCCACAATCTCAGTACAAAAAGTCTTTTAACAGCAGTACTTAATACAATGTAAAGGGGTTTTTATTTTTCTCATTTGGTCATATGGATGAAATATAGAAAAGCAGCTTTAAAAATATCTAATTTAAATGTTAGGGTTTCAAGATACTTCCCTCTATAAATAACAAAACCACAGTTACCGTTCAAGGTGACAATAAGTCCAGAAAATATATAAATAACTCCAGCTGTTATTTTAAATGGATAAACTTGCCCTTTTTAATCAGTCTACACTCAATTATCTAACATGGTAATTTTTTTATAAAATTCTTAATTCATTACAAATTATAAAATTAAACCATTTATGCCCTAATCCAGTATTTTCTAAAAGCTCTTCAGTAATTACAGTCTTTCAGTCTCTACAAGCGTCTCACATCTACACTACCAGTCAAAAGTTTGGACACACATAGGAACGACCATGTTTTTCATGAAAAGATACATGTCTTCAGTTGTGTTACCATGATGGTTCTCTAATGATCAGTTATCATTTTAAATGAATACATTAGCATTAACAAACATAACATGCTATTGGAAAACAGTACTAATGTTTGCAGAATGTAGGTCTCTGTACGTTTATGTAACCATGTATTTATCCCATGCCCAATACTACATATTCTCACCAGAACCTCACCAGGCTCTCCAGGTGAGAGGAAGGAAAATAATGATGTTGCAGTTTTACAATGTCATTCCCTTTGGTAAGTTTTACATTCTTCAGTGACTGCAATTGGCTGCTTTTTGTCTAAAACCACATCATCACATAAAATAGGCACTAACACTGAGATGAGAGAAGAAGAGGGAGGGTAAAGAAAGAAGGGAGTGAGGACACAGACAAAATTAGAGAAGAAGAGGAAGACACTGCAAAAAAGTAGGAAGAGGGAAAATCAGGAAGGAACTAAGAAAATATAAAAGAAAGAAGAAGAAGACAACACATAGAAAGTGACATGAGAAAAGCCAAAGTCAACTTCATTTGCTTTCTCACCAGGATTGCTCTGAAGACAGTGCAGCTGATGCCGTCTGCCACTTCAAACTCTCCTTTTTCATTGGGTCGCGTGAAGTTGTTGTCCCGCCCAGAACCAAACATCCTGAAAACCAACAGTAGAGTGTAAAAATGGCTGCTTCTGTAACATTGATGATCTTATCTGTGAGGTTCAGAACTGAAATGATACATTAATGAAACTGAAGATGCTCAGGTTGATCAGCGTGTAGCCAACATTGCAGCAGGTTTAAATTAAAACACATCTGACATCCCACCACACAATGATATAGAACGTTAATCCCTCAGTCATTACCTGCCCAGCATGGTGTTAGGTTGAGCTGTGAAGATGGCAGGATCCACCACAAATCTTGTATTGTCCACAATAAGTGTCACTCTTTCTCCCAGTCTCAGTCCACTGCGATGCCCCTCTTTACTGCTGAGGTCATACACATAAATCATATCGCATGTCTTGGAGTGGTGGTCAACTGCAGGGGCACACAGTGAACGAGGTACGTGTCCTCCACTTGGAGATCCACCGACGTGGGAATAAGGAATAGAAACCCTTGGAGGACGTGGACTGGAGGATCTAGAGGACGAGCCTCCATCACCACGTTCACGGTCTGCGGGAGAGATGAGAACATAAGAAAACATCAACCTATGTTTCAACTAAAATGCATTCAGTGCATACGTGGCGTTAAGAGATGGATACTATGGGGACAACTAAATGTCTCCTCACCATGCTGTCGAGTGGGAGAAGTAACATTCCTGATGCAAGGAGTCAGCTGACTCTCTCCTCTCTCATGGGACGACTCACGCGAGCGATCGCTGGAGCGACGCCGTTGCTCCCGGTAATGCTCGACTCCTTCTCTCTCTCTCGCTCCACCTGCAGCGCCGCCACTGGCGCTGGCACCGTACAGACTCATGGTGCTGATCTGCTGCTGCTGTGGCTGGTGGCGGTGGTCGTAGTCCAACACTGACAAACCACACTGCCCGTCACTGATGATGGAAAGATAAGTAAACTGTGAGCAGGTCTTTAGTCTCTGTGAAACTTAAGTCAATATGGCACAACCTTATTGTAGCAACTGTTTTTGTTCAAGCTTCACAGCACCAAAGACATTTCTTGAGACAATACAAGTGATGGATATAACAACTGAAATGGAAACATACTCTTGAATACCAAGCTTCAAGCTTTGCTTTGATTTCATGTTACAATAAGATCTATTAACTGCACAGACTAGTTCCTCTAGGCACACTGGGAAACACACTTGCAGAAATTGCTCAGCGGGTAAAGGGTGTGTGTTTTTTTTCGAGTTGATCTTTAGAACCAGAAGAGATCCAGTAAAAAGTCTGCAGTCAAGTCATGTAAACTCTGACAGGGCCTGAGTGCTGCAGAAATAGGATTGACACCAAACCAGTCTTAGTCTGCAGCCACACACACAGACACACACACTGCCCCAGTATCCATTAGTGTATCCAAGTGAAACAATCAAGAGTGAGTGGAACTCACTAAGGTTAAGAACAACCAACAGAAATGGTCCGTTTACTTGCCCCAGAGCGTTGCTTGATGGTTAACAGTAACCAAACAAGTGATGCGTCCTGGAGTGGTTCTCTGTAATTCAGAGTTTTTCTTTTCCAGAGGCAGACAAGCAGCCCTGAGAGAGCAGTATTGCAGTATCAAGTATCTGCTCTCCATTTTAGAAAGAACTTACTTAAACATGCAAACACACAAATATACAACCTGACACATGCATAAATGTACAAGATGTGCAGAGTAACACAGCATGACAATGCCTAAAACTGAAACATGTGTAATGAGATGCACTGGCTCAAAACAGTTCAAATGCAGTTAGAACCAGAACAGACATTTAAAATACATTAAAGAATAAATGTTTGTAATATTTAACATTTTTTAATATAATAGAATTGAAGGTTTGTAAAAGTGCATGTGACTGTGTTTTCAAGGTCATCTTATTTAGGCTGCAAGTAAAGTTTGAAAGTTATGTATCCATTTTATTTATTATTATAATTGTTAGTATTCAACATTCCCGTTTTTAATGCAGTCTTTAACTGCAGCACACTGCTAAAGCAATAAAAGCAATCACTGTGAGCAGGAAGTCAGGTTCAAGCTCTACTTTGACTGTGACGGTGCAGCTGCATGTCTGATCAATGGTGTTGATCTTATGAGGCAGAAACGCATCCAGGTCTTAGTAATGAAGAGAGCCTCGTCTCTGGAGAGGAGCTCCCATTAAATATGCTAATGACCATCTACTGTACACTGTGGAATTGGAAAGATGAACAGGAAACAGCAAAGGGAGAGAAAGAGGTTCCCTTTTATTATTTTATAAAAATGGAGTCAGTGAAGTATAAAGGGCCAGAGCACTGCCTCCTACTCCACACCCTTAACACATAAAGCCCTGTCCTAGTTTACCAAGTTAGATTTGGTCATGTTGGTTTTATATGCTGTTAAAGTAAAAAATAAAAGAAATTAAGTCTACGTTCTGGCCAAGCTTCAAAAACTGTCGATATAAAAGATGCCTCCCTGGATACTGACAGATCTCAACATGCTGGATGGCTGAATAGCAGCAGATGTGAGGACTATCTGGACGGCTCACTAACAGACTGACTGAGTGGTTAATGAGCTAACTGTCTGGGTGGGCAGACCCTGACGGAGCAGACTGGAGCTGGAACAAAAACCAGTGAAGTGGGGGCAAAATTGATCAACAACAAGGTGTGATTGCTGCACCTCTAACGCCTCAGTCAAGGTCACAGATTCATTTTTGTTTGGCGGCACCAGGCAGTCTTATGACACCAAAGACTCAATCAAGTAGAAAAAAGAACAGGAGAACAAAAGATGTATCTGATTTACAAATGGATTAATAATGCCAGAATTATAAATGGCAAAGAAAATCAATGCATGTGCTGCTGGTTAACTCGTGAATGCTGAACTCTGTTTCAGAAATCAAAGAGCAAAGACCCTCATGTTTTTTTGTTTACAACATGTCAGCCTTACAGTGTAGCTGTCGAGTCTGGCAATATCGCTGAAGATGAGGTTCAGCACAGCAGCTGAAAAAAGGTGTGCACAGATGCACACGCATGGCTCTTTCTGGCTTCAACTCTCTCAGCCTATACAGACAAATATCTGTCAATGAAAATGCAAAAACCCCACCAACTGAACTATTATACCAAGGTTATATATTAAACTGATAGCAACACTGCCATAAACAATTAGGTCTCCTTTGTGGAACCACAACAAACAAGCAAGGTATGACTGTTTATAATTTGCTGTGTTGTCTGTGGTCACACTAGTGTCTGACACAGCATAAATATGTGCTTTATCTGCAATGAGACTTTAATGCTTGAAAGAAATGGGATAATAAAAACAAAAGCGGGTCCTGCAGCCGAGCAGGAAGGCGGCCAGTGGCCAGACTAGCAGGGTAGAGGGAACAAAGGAACTGAGGAGGCAATATTTCACTCAGGGCAGCCAGCTCCTCTCATCTTTCACATGGCAATGCAAATCTACAGCAGCCAAGATTTCACACAGCCAGACAGAACTAGGGGGCTAACATTTCACTTCCACGTCCAATTTCCTGTTACTGAGCACCACCCCCTCGACACCACGATTTCCCCTTTGCTTTTGCTGAATAGGCCAAGAGCCTGTAGTGCTTACAAAAGCCCTGTGTGAAGGTTTAGTGGGTTAAACACAAGTCAAGTTCACCAGCCCATCGAAGACACAATAACTCACAAAGCTGCACAGCGCCCTGGCAGGCTATTAAAAGCACGAGGTGAGAGCCCCAACGGGTGAGGGTCCCATCTATTATTTAGGGGCTGCTGACACGCTGATGGGCAAAGGCAGGGAAAGCTGCTCTGTGCAGCAGTCTGGGTTGAAATACAGCAAATGGATGCTGAATATAATATAGGAACGGGGAAATGTGCCTTTATAATAGTGATACTAACACCATCACTGATAAACATTTAAATGTATACAGTCTATTTTCTGACAATATTTCTCACAAAAGACTGCCACATATCAGAAGATATCACAATTTCCTCTGTGCCGAGTACCTAAGAGTCGGACAGAGTCCCATCAAGAATACACTGATTCTCTTTCTAAGGCAATACTGTAATTCATCAAATTATAATCAATCATCACGAAGCGGACACTAATAGTGTGCACATGTTAAACAATGGCACAGCTTCTTTTTCGGTGCCTTAAAAGCCGACGTGCACCTACCGGTCAGAATTAGAGGGCCAAGTGAAGACAAAGCAGCAGGGGATGAGCTGCGGGATGACAGCGGCACAAAAGCCTTGCGCTCCTCCGAACAAAGCGGGCTTGCGGGCAGCTTCAGCATCCTCGCTCATTACTTTCCAACTTCATCAGCATCGTTTCACACACTCGAGCCGGACTTAAACTCGGCTGCTAAAACCCCCCCGGCCTCGACCCAAAGCCTTTAAATGTGTCTCACACGGCGAGGGAGACGCGGAACCGGCGAGTCTTTCAGAGTCACCGGAGGGACCTTAAACTGTGAATGGCCGCGTGCTTGCCTGAATCAGAGCGATGCTGCCTTCACGGGCTCCTCGTAAGATCCCACTTCTGAGTGCTCAGTGCACAAATGGTGTGCTTCTTTCTTAGCAATATAACGCCACTTGTCTAGTACCCCAAATCATATGTCATATTATATGTCATGCAGATCTGCACACTATGACCTGCTGATGCTGCACTAAAGTGTATGATTGGGACTGTTCTTGCAAACGGGGCGATACTGTCCCAGCAATTGCGAAACGTACAACCTCATCTGAACGCAACATCTAACGGGCACTTGCGCTCTGTCTGCGAGACTGTCGAGGGCAGTTTATCCTAATTAAAGCAAGCACAGAAACACAAAAAGAACAAAAACACATGAAAACGTTGGAAGTAAGGGTGAGAAGGAATACCAGTATTTTCTCATTGTTCCCTTCATCTTCTTTGACATCAACAAGCAAGTGCAAAACGCAATCAGTCTGTCATCTGCCCACAATATACGCAGAGGACAAATTGTATTATTTGCTGCTTTTAGGTCCCTGAGGAACTGTACAGACCATGTCACCTTCATGACACTAGGAGACTCCTACAATAAACAGTACATTAGCTCTGCCACGTTACAGCATGATAATCACTCAAATAGAGTAAGTCATGCTATCATATAGTAGAGATCAAAAAAGATATTACTATTGTCAAAAATTGATTTCTCCATCACCACTGACAGGAATGTCCTGTTATCATTAAAAGCTCACCTGCTATCACATTTAGCTTTTAGAACAATGGGCACTACACTGTAAATTATTTTACACTTCATCCAACTTAGAAACACAAGTTCCCCTGCTGCTTTAAAAACATGACACAACAATATTGTTGTTATTCAATATTGTTTTGTTAAAAAATGCTAAATGTTAAACCACCTAAGTTAGGTTAGCTGAACCTGAACATAAAGAGTACAACTACAAGAACTAAAGTTAGTTAAAAGTGTACTAGAGTTAGGAATGAATTCAATACTAAAATTCATCATTGTTAGCATACATTTTATTACTATAAAAAAGCTACTATTAATACTACTACTAATACTAAAATAAGACCCAGAAAGTTTCAACAGAAAATATCAACATCAGCAACAGCTATAAAAAAAATCTCAAAAACACTTAAACAATGCATGCTGAGATGTCTCCTAGCTTTTAAAAAGTTAATTTATCGAGTTTGAGTTTAAAATATGTATTTAGGGCATGAAACTAATTTACTGTCCCCATCCCTTTGCAGATTTTAACCAAGAGTGTGGGCAAGCGCAAGTTGATACTACTATATTCCTAATGTTATAAAGCGCAGGTCTTCAGATAATGCTCGCAGGGATTAACCATTGTAACATCTGTCGGTACCACAACTTAACACAACAATAATAGCTGTAGTGTTTTTCCATAATGTGGTGGCTGAAATTAATTCACATGACTCACTGCAGAAATTTCAACCCTCTTTCTAAGTGGAATAGGTGGATTTTGGGAATGGTTGTAATGTACTTACAATGTGCTGTACAATTAATTAGTAAATAGATGTTCATACAAGTTAAGATTAATAAACAGAGGCGTAAACATATGACATGGTTGTGACTGAAATGTGTTTAAATCTCAGCAAAGAGCGTTTCAGATGCTGTATGTCACCTTAACGTTTAAGTGTTAACAACGTGCGGGTTACTGACAACACACTGCGTCTCTCCACAAATCTAACAGCTAATGTTCATTTTCACTTACTGAAATTGACCCAGTTTTTGCTTTTGAATGAGGCCGTGCTTTAACTTTTCAACGGTATAACGAGCAAGAAGACTGTCTATATGGTGATTTAAGTAGTGTTCAGAGCGGCTAAGAGGATTTTAGACTTTTTTGTCGGCTTGTCATGTTAGCGTCCGCTAAGCTAAGCAATGCCAGTCGTTACGTGGCTCGTTAGCTAGCTGGCTCTGACAACAAGAGTTTAAATAAAGTAATATTACCTCCTTGCGTTACATTCCGACTTCACGTTTTGTCCGGTTGATAAACAATTCGCTGTACACGCCAAAGAAATGAGTAGAGAATGAAAAAGACAAGTTTTCGCAGAAACTCCTAGCCTAGCTACGAGCACCGCACTTCGCTGTGGACTCTTTGTTTTGGTTTGAGACAGCGGAGATCACGCGAAACATATCGCGAGACCCCCACCCGCGTGCACACATGCACGGACACACGAAGCTGTTTTATCAGAAATCTCCAGAACAATAACAATACAAAACAATAACCTCACACTAGACACCAACCTTAAAAGAAATCTAGTTTATTTATTCATTATTTACAACTGACATACAAAACGGACAAAATGGTTGTGATTACTTTAATCATGTTGAATCACATGTTGAAGTGCATAATCTATCAGTCTATTAAATATAACTTTATGGATCATATAGATTATATAAATAAGCAAATTATTGCAACTAGGTCCACAGTGAACTCATATGCTAGACTATGGGCTATAATTTACACTGCATGAAACTAATTTGAAAGTCAAAGGAATGGTCACTGATATGGACATAAACATCACTGGTCCAGCTTTTTATCTTCTTGAGTTCAGTGGAGTAAAATAAATAACTTACAAGCTTTACAATTATTAGAAACTACAGCTCTGACAAAACATTTGTGTTATCAAGGCACATGTTTCTTCATCAGTGTCATAAATATGAATTTAATTACAAAAAATCTAATAAATAAAGTAAAAATATTAAATAAATAACATGAAAGGGTACTATAATGAAATAACGCACTCTGACACCTAGAAATGTTTCAAATGAAATAGAAAAATAGAAAGTAGCCTGAAAGCCTGTAAAAAAATGTAGGTCAAATAAAAAAAAAATAAAAAAACCTAAGGAGCTTCTCCAAGAAGTTCAAAGCGTACTGGATCTCCTCTGGTGTCAGGTCAGGAAGGTCCTCGGGATGCAGCATACTCCTTGCTTTGTCCACCTCCGTGCTGCTGTCCCGAGCTGGGGCGGTGTGGATGCCCCGGAGCCTCATCTGCAACCACTCCCGACGCTCCTGCACCTTCTTATGTTCCCTGAAGTTGTGCATAAGCTGGACTTCACTCACTGTCCTCTTCCTGCTCACATGGTCATGAGATATATATTTAATTTAACAGTGCAAAACAGATTGTACTATATAATAAAGTACTGAACTTGTCTTGAATGTGATTTAAAAAAGAAACTAGGAAGTGAAATTACCTTAGAGGGCGTCCCTCACAGAGAGTGGAAAGTTGGAAAATGCAGAATGAAATTAAAAGGATTTTATAGTCCAGATTTGGCATATTGACCTTGATGTAAAAAGTTTTGCATGTGGTATAAAGTGAAATCAGTCGGGTTGTGTGGTTAGCTCCCATTAGTTAAGATGAGTCACTGGACTACTTCAGCTTCCTTTTATAGCTCCTGTGGCTGTGTCCAGCCATTGATGAGCTGCCCTCATTATTACTGCTGATGTCACACCTCCAGCTCCTGAAGGGGGCAAGACAGGAATGACACCTCCTCTGATCTTGAGCCGTTCACCACGTAACATCACACCAAATGAATGGCTTTTCATGTTGAACCCCAACACCCACCGTGCACACACATACTCACATGTGCATGCACCAAAATGCATTCCTAAAAAGGAAGTCCTATAATTCCCTGACATAAACCCGTTGATTTTTTATGGAACTTTGTGTCTGATTAAATTTTTTCCAAAATGACACTTTTCCAAGCAATTGCACTTCCTGTCAGATTTTTTATTCTGCATGCTTCTCTTTTTTCATTCTGGTTCTGTGGGCTGGTGGCCAGGTCTATTAGTTCACATCTGAAGTGACCTTTTTTGTCTGAATCTCAGCCCACGTCACAACAATAGCACCAACATTTGGATGAATTTATGACTCTCGCTGAACATTAGGGAGTCTCCGTGGTTACACAGGCAAGTTCCTCAAGAATTAACACTGTTTTAATGAGTTTGTCCTCCAAAAAAGATCCTGACGTCACAGAAAACACCCTGAATCAGTGAGTAAGAGGGAGTTCAGGAGGTGTGTCACTGGGTAATGTTGTTGACGTCACTATCTTGGACATGACCCGTGTGTGTGCGTGTGTGTGTGTCACCTTCAGAATATGTGAACATCTGCAGAATCATAGCCTATTCAACGATGCTGAAAGGTTATGTGGAGTCCACCAGGAGCTCAACTGATATTTAACACATATAAGAAGAAAAGATGTCTGTGTCATAGGTTTTATGTGGCGAGGGCATACAGAGAGATTACAAGAGATCACACGTGCATATGTATACAACGACAGTATTTTCCACAGAACAATGTGTGATGTGTGGTTTTTAACCCTCATATTTCCCATACCAAATTTGTTCAGAAGGGATCGTGTAACAATCAATGTGAAGTTAAAGAGTCACTTCACAAAATTTTGTAAAAATAATAACATGCATTTATCTTTGATGAGACTAGGACAGACATGAGGCCACAGTGAGCTCAAGATGATTCTGTAATACCCCTTTCACAAAAATGCACGACCTCAAATCTAATTCAACCATGAGTCCAAGCGAACATTTGTGCCAAACCTGAAGAAATGCTGTCTGATGTTCCTGAGCTAATGTGTTCACAAGAATGTAAAAGATGGAAAACCCAAAAATATTACGCCTCCAGCCACGGCTGTCACCAGCAGGGAGACCTGGTAACATCAGAAAGTAGACAGGTAGTTCATGGTGTCTACAGGGTGATCAGTCCACATGACCACATGGCTGCTCACACACACACACACACACACACACACACACACATTACGTAACGACAAGGGTATGAGTTTTCTAAATGTAGCAGAAGCTGAGAATGGCAATGTTGAGACATGACAGCTGTAACATCAGAACCTTTTAGATTCAGAGAAAATAATTGAAAATCAAGACTTTATACTGTAACGCTAAAGTAAGATGTAGCAGAGTCATTTTATCCAAACTAATTTCAGAAATAAAATCTCCAATTTGAATTTGAAGAGGTGATCTTCTCTGACAGGTTTACACATACAGCACTGATTATCATCCTCAACAGTGCTTATACCTCCTCCTTCTAAATGCATTTCAACTAAACATCATTTTAAAGCTCCTCCTAGCTGTGAATGATCCATCGGTGTTCTCTCCATCACACTGAAGGACGTAGCGGTCAGTTTTTAACATACTGGCTCTACAAGATTTACGAGGATTGTGTTGGCCCTTCTATTGCTTCTCTGTGATACTATTACAGACTACAGTGGCCACCGTTTAGATGACACCCTCTGAACATAGGTTCGACCTATGACGTAAGCTTCTAAACCTTGACATCCTCATTACCTCATGTCGTCTCAATGTGTGCCAAGTTACATATAGCATGCAAAAGCAAATACCTGCACGGGAGCAAGACAGGAGACTTCACAAAAAGTTGTCCCTGTCATCCAGCAGTCAAGTTCATACTGAACAGGTTGAACTTGTTATACTGTACCTAAGCCACAGAGCTATGTGGAGCTGTATACAAAAGAATTTCTAATATGCTGGGTACTGCATTTAACATTTACAGCTATAGCAAGTCAGATGCATCTGGAAACCAAGCTTGTTCCCTACATTTAAGAATAGCTACAGGGGAGTAAATAAATAAAAGTGGATTGGTATTTCATGGTATTTGACTGTTATAGGTAGTGACAGCATACCTTGACAGAGGTGACATCTCACACCCCACAAGCAAACTCGGAGAAAACAACAGTTGCGTCCAGTTTACCTGAATGTAACTCAAATTTTTGGATTTTGTAGAAAAAGTATTGCAATGAACAATGAAAAGTACTTGGTTGGTTCATTGAAACTGAAGCTGCAGATACTGATGAATGGGACGACATTATTAATACAGTTTCTTACATTATCACTGTTCAGAGAAATCTAAAGATTTCTAAGAACATAAAGAACACATGCTTTACAGACAGTGACTGACAGGATTAACTATATGACTGAGCACACGTGTATGGTATGTGTTGCATGCAGTTCATAACTCTCTTTTCCCAGAACTGACTTATCCTGCCTCTTTAGACAATACACCATCATTTAACTGCCACTGACACCATCACATCCACCCATTACTACAGCATGAATCCCCGTCATGTAGCTGAAATGACTGCTTTGAACAGGCGTTGGCACTTTCCACCAATTTCACAAATTTTATCAGAGTGGGTCATTAAACGCAAATGATTCATAAGGTAATTTTAAATGGCCTGACTGCTGTAAAGTAGGTTTTTACAAGCCATCACATTCTTCTTCTCGTCCTCATACAGCTTGCTTTAACGCGATAACTCTGCCATGAGCATAAAATGTGTAAATTATCAGCAAATCAAATTTTATTCCACTTGCTGTTTTGTGCCGTCGGTATAGGCATGATCAAATGACCAAACTGATCGACACAATGGAAAATTAAATGAAAAGCAATCACTCAGTCTGCCTGCTGTACACCCTGCAGTTTTATGTCCCCAAAGTGTTATTAGTTTGTCCAACCTTTCAGTAAATGCAGTCTCTGTTGGAGACCACTTAGATAAATAAATAAAATAAACAAAAAAACTGCTTTCCAATTGTTGAGTTTATGTCGCTCTCTGAAACTGAAGCCACTATGAATGTTGTCCTGAAATCCATAAGAACAGTATAAAAGGAAAAATGTAGGAACATATGTGGTGTTAAGTTTTATTTTTGTGCTCTTAGATTATACACCATTAATGGTGTGATTTAATGATGGCAGTGTTGGTTGGTCAGCCAGATTAGTCCAGACATGAATATCCTAACAAATACTGGATGTATAGCCACATACACTGTAATACTGAATCCTGCTGCAGATGATGGCGACCCCTGGACTTTTCACCTAACGCACCAGCAGGTCAAAGTTTTCACTTATACATCAACATTAACAAAATGAGATTTAGACACAAAGTTTGGTTCAGGTATTCATTTTCCCCAAAGGATGAACTGTAATAGCTTTGGTGGATCTGTCCTATCGTAATGAGGAGAAAATGTGAATTCTTTCTTTCATTTTGTCTAATATAAGTGTATACAGAGTGTAATAAAGTATGCTTATTACCACAGCTGTAAACTGTATGTTTAGGAGATATTAAATTAGCAAATGTTAGCATTACACAGTAAACTAAGGCCATGGGCAGGCCTCAGACTTCAGTCAACATATAGCACTATATCTTCTGTATATCACTGTCTTACACACAACTTAAAGTTATATTTTTAGTTTTACTTGGTCTTTAATGATCAATAGTATAATTTACTGTTTACTATAATTTACTATATGTGAATTTCACATACGTTGTTAGATATTTTGCTAAATTAGTTCCTAATTGTTCTACTTAATTGTCCCTTTGGTCATTGTGGCTAGGAGGAAAGAAAGAAAGGGACAATATGGAAAGAAAAATAAATACACATGTACATATACTATTGGGGTTTGTTAAGGTCAAGTTTGTAATATGACTTTGACAAAGCCACACACAGGCAAACTTTCCGTTACATATATGTGAGCTGCCATCTAGATTGCGAACATGACGAATGTGGAGAAAGGCAATATAACACCTGAACACCAGACACAAAATGCAACTCCATCCCTCCATACCCTCTCTCTTCCTCTCTGAGCCTTTATGCTTTCGCTGCCTGCAGTTGCTCTGTGTGATCACCATGGCAGCAGAAAAGTCCCTGTGGATGAAATTAAAATTCCCCCAACAGGAGTTCTCTACAAACACAATGAGAATATTATGCTGAGGGTTTTACATGTACCTTATAACTGCACCAACATGAAAATGGTTCTGACAGATGAAGTTATTTCTATGTAGGACTTCAAATGCAGATCATCATAAGATATGCAGGTACTATCTGTATTTTAGATGTGCTATTTAAAAATATTCCAGGGTCCATATTGTTCCTGTTTCATGGTTTCCACACCAGTGTGCAAAAATCCCCACAAGAGAGTGCAGAGGCTTGTTAGTGAGTTGAAAAGGCTACAAATCACAGCTTGTGGCAAAGTAGTTACTGAGTCATAAGCGTTAATAACCCTATCAACCCCCACAGATGTCTGATGGTCATTTAGTGCTGCAGGGCAGAAAAGTCTTACTCATAACCTCCTTAAACCCCCAGTCAGACCACAAATAGAAAACAATTTTCAGTTTGAATATGACAGAACAAAATGTGTTTTCAAAAGTATATGGCAACGTTTCAACATCAAATTTCTGTGAGACTTTAAGTAGAGTGTACCACTGTGCTGCCCCATCAAGCGTATTCTCAGCAAATTTCACAATAATTCATTTATTAGAAGTGAAACATCAAATCATTCTTGTGAATGTGATCAGTACAGAATATAAATACTCCTTTTAGTGACAGTATAAATTTAGGCAGAGCCCTAGTAAAGTATACAAATAACTGCTGATCAGGGTAATTTAAGCGTTGCTTAGATTGTTGAGACGATCAAATGGAGGGCTGACTCATAATGTTGCCTCTTAGGGAATGTGTTCCCCTGCTGAACCTGACCTCTGACCTCACAAGTTCACATCTGCAAGTTAGAGGGTACAACACAACGAAACACAAGTATTAATACAAGTGTTTGAACGCTAACACTGTAAGTGGTTGTATCTGCTTCCCAGAATTAGATATTACAAACTAATTCCTGAATCAATCCTGTGAGATTTCAAGGATGGATATTTGTAGGCAGGAGTAATGTAGCGCGCAGGCTAAATGATGTTAATAGGTAGGAAGGGAAGATGTTACAAGATGTAAGTCACATTATGCAATTCAACACCTCAGTCATAGTGTTAAATTGATCAACATTGTCTGGCACATCCTGTTCTCTACAATTGTTGGCCCGAAGCAGAGAGTGCTGACAAACTTTCACACTCTTAGAAATCTGTCCTACAAAGACTAATTATAACATCACACATCAGAACAGAGTAAAAGCAACACAGTTTCCAGTGTAACTGTGAACTGGATATGTGTTCTCGTAAGAAAACACTGAAGTAGTAACTAGATACAGTTTTATTGTGTATGTCATCCTACAAAGACAAAAAGCACTATCTACATATTCAAACAGTTGACATCTAAAAAACTAAAACACCAGTGTTTAGATCCTTTACACTGTAAACCTGACCAGACCAAATAAAAGCATTGAAAATGTTACAACTAAATAAAAGTATGTAAGTATAATAAGGAAAATGTACTTTCAGATGCCAAAGTAAAAGCCCTCAGTGCAGTAAGAAATTTATTTTATCTTTATATTATTATATAAATTGAAAAGTATATTAAAAGTACTTTTACTGCTGTAGTTTATTGGAGCTATTTTTAGGTATGTATTAATACAAAGCTGCTGTGATTGTTCTAATATTTGATTTATTCATTTTGCAGTTCCTACATACATTGTTTAAAAATGGGCTGAATAAATTCAGTGCAGTTAAAAGTTGTGTGAATCCCTCTGACACATGGTAGAGCAGTATAATATGGCAAGAAAGGATAATACTTAAGTTCAAGAATTATAAATGTGTATTTACTGTAAGTAAACTTACATTCCATGATTAGAAAGTAGCTTTTAAAGCAAGAAAGCTCAATTTACTTGAGTGACATATACACTAAGTTAAACTGCTAAAAGTAACAAGCTTATACATAGGTTTCAATAGCGATGGTCTATTTTTGTATTTATCCTATAGTAAAATGAATGTTATTTTGAGTGGTTAGGACAGCCTGCTACAAATAATTACTCATTTAAATGCATTTAATTTGAATTAATTAATCATATAACTTGACATATTGTGCACAAATAAAGGCGTGATGGAAAAATACCAAGCAAAACAAATACACAAACAAACTAAATTATATTCAATCAGGCATTTTAGTTAAATGGACATTATGTTCATACCGTATTTGCCTATATGATCCCTGATCACCCTGACCCTGATGTGGGTTTCAGTGAAATTAATGAATCTAAAATGACCTCAAATGAAATTCTGTGTATTTACAGTTTGTTGGTGACCTGAAAAGTTTTAAAAGTATATTAACCCCGAGTCTTGATACATTCAGGTACAAACAGGTCACTTTAATACCACAATATAATTCCACTTTAAATGCATTAATGCTGTTTTTATTTCATCACCACTCAGTGTCTTGACTGATTTAGTTCTAAAGATGAATAGCAGATGGTATATTCCGACATCTAGTGGTGAAATTGTGATCAGTTTTTGCAATAAGGTACATAAGGTAAATCCATGAACTCAACGACCCCACGACTCTTCCTGGCCTAGCTTAACTACACGCTTTGTTTAACTTGAATGTAAGGCAAAGTGAAATGCAACTGTAACCTGCTGGCTGTGACCCATGAACACTTGAAAGACAACTGAGAGTAAAAGACCGAGATGTGTTCTCTCCAGTCGTCGGAAAACGGGCCTTACGAGAAGCACTTGAATGCAACATGATTTCTACGCGGCAGAGACGGTCTCTTTGAAGTTGAGTTTGCCGGCTGGAATTGGCTCTACACTGAGGTAATAACAGCAGAAAACTTTAATGTGTAATGACATTTTATGTTACAGTAATTCAACTACTCAAAATAACATTTGGTAAAAAGCAAATACAAGTAGTTACTATTTTTCCTACTATTTGAACAGGCGTAAACGATGCAACAGGACAGAGAGCTGTGCTAACAGTAAACCCCGGTGTTCAACGTATTTTGCTGAAGCTATCGTTGTTTTTCTTACAATAGTTTTCAGCTAATAAATCAACCAGAGTGTAAAATGTGTAGGAACATTTATTTATTATTAACAATACAGGTAACCGCAAAACGACGCCGTCATTAAACTAAGTGGCTAAAGTGGCTACATTCACATAACGTTACAGTGTTGCAGTTAGCAAACCTTTTTTCAGGCTATAAAAAAAACCCACGAACTTTGACTAAGTAAAAGTTGTAGCTTAAAACATCTCATAGTATAAGACAAAGGGTACATACAAGTACGTCACCCTGTTATGTTCACTGTTTCCCTGGGTACTATTGCATGTAGGAAGTGAGTACCTAATGTTCTAGTTCATACGTATATAAGTATTAATTGAGCATTAAGTCATAATAATAGCTCAATAAGAGCTCCGGAAACCATGCTGTCAAAGATTTTAAGTAAATACTTTTTAAAAGCAGGAGAGCTTTTAAGGGCGCTATGCAAATGGATTACGTCCTCTGGTCCGACCTGTTGTGCCCTTGATATCTCATGCATAGTCTTTACTGAACTGATTTTTTGCTAGATGTCAAGGTGTAAAAAAAAAAGTTAAAGGAGTGAAATCTCATTAAGGATCAAGACATCAACTCCTCTGAATCACTATAAAAGAGCACATACATTTATCTTTTTGAAGTGATTGCAAACCGTGCATGTCTGGGTTTTTAACAGTTAGCCTGAACAAACAAGTTATCTGATGTTGCCCACATGGGTGTGGAAAAATAGTGATACATTTACATTTACTCATTACCCATCAAATTCCAAGTCTAATTAAAAAGTCCTGCTGTAAATTTTGGTTAGAGGCTGGTATTTGTGTGGCTGTTGAATTTATATTGAGAGGCGACTCTAAAGTCTAAAAAGTCTACCATCATTGATATAACTCAACAAATAAAAGAAAGCTCAAAGGGATCAACACTTGAACAAAGCATCAGTGGAATAGTATGCAGCACCTTCAGTGGGCCAGTCAGCAGCCAGAAGGGAAAATAATTGACCAATCAGCATCTAGAAAAAGTGGGAGACGTTAATGTGCCAAAACAAACATTTTTCATTTGTCCCTGTAAACTACTTCGCCTTTTTTTGTTAAAGTTAACTTGATTATTTAGGTTTAATTTTATTTTCTGACACACATTAATAACCATGAAAGAGAGAACAAGTACACTCATGGCACTATTAGTTTATCATATTGTTATATTGTCCACAATAGGACTTTTACTACAGAGCTATGGTGGACATATAACAGTAGAATTGGGCTCAGAAACAATAACTGTAATGGTGCGCATGGTTGGTTTAATCAGAGTTGGATGCTGGGTCTTAGCTGCAAAATGTTAAAAAATGTAAAGCCGTTAATGCAACAACATGAGACCTTTCCCTCAAGTGTATTGCTATTGCATGAGTATGTTTTATGTAATAATAAGATACAGATATAATGAGATAGCCCAACCATCGGCCCAACTTTGCTTCTTTTCTTTTTATTAAAGATAGTGGACTTATCCAAGTAGGTGTTAAGCTCAGTGGGCTGGTAGCTCAGTGGGCTCAGTTAAGCGTCAGACTGGGATGCAGAAGGTCGCAGGTTCAAATCCCAGCCTGACTCCTAGCCCATCCCCTACCAGGTGTGTCTCTGAGCCAGACACTCATCACTAGCTCCATGTAAGTCGCTTTGGATAAAAGCGTCTGCCAAGCAAAGTAAAGTAAAGTAAAGTGTTAGACTAATATTCTCTTTTTGTTGAACAGAGTCATGAGCGACTGTGAGGACTTCTTTCTGGAGTCTTGGATTTCACCTGGTCAGAGTAAAAGAAGAAAGAACAAAATGAGGATGAAACACAAAAACATTGCCACGAAAACAGATGAGAGCATAAAGAAAAAGAAAAAGAAGAAGAAAAAGAAAAACACAAAATGTAAAGAAGCAATAGAGGGAAGGAAGGAAAAGAAGAAAGGAAAGAAGACAAAGCACCTATCACTAGGGTTAGACAACGGTTTTATTTTCACACAGGGTTACTCAGGTTCATCTGTCCTTACTGTTAAATCAAAACCTGAAGCATCACATCCTTCCAGCACTGAGCACCTGACTCAAGACTCCGCAAAGAAAACTAAAAGAAAAAAGAAAGTGGCATTTGATCTATCACCAGACTACATCCCTGTCAAACGTCCTAAATTTGTTTCTTCATCCCATAAAGAGAACATCCTGCCAAAGAAAGATGTTGTGACAGACACTGACAGTTGTTCTCAGGTCACAAAAACGCAGCACAGCCAGACTCAGTCACATGATAACGACTCACAGTGTACTAGTGATGACATAAACAGCCAGGACCTTTTTATCACTCAGAAGACATTCAGGACATTTTTCTCCGAACCTTCCAGTGGTGAAGCCAGCGACAAAGCAGACGATACAACTTCCCAACAAGCAATCACACAGCAAGAAATGGATCAGCACTCGTCCGTGGTTCAGAAACATGATCTAAAGGACTTATGTTTTCATCAGCATCACGGCAAAGTCAAAAGCCTTCTGGTAAAGCCAAAGGCAGCACAGATAGTCCTAACAGAAGAGGAAAAAGAAGAAGAAGAGGACTTTGACTTAGTGCAGCAGAATCCCAGGAGACAGGTGGAGTTAAGCACAAACCTCACTGCGGAGGAAATAGTGTGTGGCGCTGTACATGCGAAGCCCAGGGAAGTCAGTCATTACCTGGATAATCCAGTTGTGATAAAGTGCTCCATGGATGTTAGAAATACAGACATGCCCTCCCAGCCTCCTCAGGCATCAACAGCAAGCATTTCCACACAGACAGAAAACTTCTTCACTGCTGAGTTCTGCTCCTATCTCAGCTTCCACCACAAAAGTGGAGCGAGTGTTCGTTTTGAGACCTTAAAACCTTTGGACCTGAGTCTTCCGCGAAGGGCCAGAAAAGACCTAGAGACGTGTTTGTCAAGGAAGATGTCAGAGACTGAGGTCAAAGTTGATAAAGTAAAGTTCAGTGAGCAGAAAGCATCACCTTTACCAGAAGATGTGAAAGAGAACGATCACAAAGACTCCAACCTGCGTCCATCTTGCTCTTCAGAAAAGAAAGATGGTAAGGGTATGAAGAAGGAGCCTGCGGTTCGACAGCTGTGGTGTGTAAATACACAATGTAAAGGTGAAAGTACTCCGAGCCCCCCGTCAGAGTCTGAGCCGAAGTCTGTGGACACAACCTCCAGTGAGGACAATGAGCCTGCCTGTCGCACTGGCAAGCTGGACCTGACCCAGGTGAGAGCACATGACCCCTCTACACGCAGTTTACTGCAGCTACACTGGTCCTCAATCATAAAACAAACAGTTTTATGTTGAAATGAAATAAGACAATTATAACAGAACACTAACAAACTGAAGACTGATGGAGTATCATATACAGTGCCTGGAAGACAGTGTAAGTTACTGTGTTGCTTTTGTGTCGGAAAAACTGAATCTGAATAATTTGTGATATAACTAAAAACTAAAGGCACCATTTGTGTTTGACTTCAGGTCAGAGCAGTCCAGATGAGACTCAACGAGTCTTTCTTTTTCAAAACAAAGGGAGATGGACAGTCACCCAGACCCGAGTCTCCCCTGATGATGAAACTCGTGCAGAGCAGAGAGATGAAGAACAGGAAGTGCCGCTGAGGCTCATACAGAAGAACACAAATAGACACTTGGCATTAAAACAGCAGTTAGTGATTGCACCTCATTTTACAGATGATCCCAAAATTAACTACTTAACTCTAAAGTACAGATGAGATATTTGTGTAGTTGTTATAGTTGTCTCTAATTAAGGTTGGACTAAGGTTTTACATACATGTTCATGCCAGTTCTTCCTTTTAATGTCAGTTTCAGTGGCAGCAATAGTTTAAAGAACATTTTATGACATATAATTGTAGTTCTGAGATTTGTCTGTTCTGTATGAAAACAAGTATCAAATTAAAGTTCTTATTTATTCTGCAAGGACAGTGGTCGACTTACTGCACAGTCTGTAATACATAAAAAAATCCTGAAATTACCTAAAAAGCACACGAATGCAAAGGTTTGTCACTCACAAATGTTTAATGGTACATTTTTCTAGTTGTGTCTGAAGAGCTTGATGCCCATCCAGCTCCAGAGGTGGAAGAAGACATAGACAGGGATGGTGACCGGCAGTAGCAGGCTGTAGAAACACAGACTGTTACTGCTGGTGCAACCTTGAGGGAAGTTCTCATCCACAGCAGCGGAGTAGAACAAACCAAAGAGGGACACTATCGGAACAAGTCCCACCATCATGGACAGGGAGAACATACTTGCAGACGGGTTCTGACAGTGTATTCCCAGGATAGACAAATATTACTGATGAGATATATTACAGTTACTTTTATTTAGATGGCGAGAAAGAAGTGTTTGGTGCAGTTACGCAATATGATGCTCGAGCTTAGCAGGATGTGATTACAGGGATTGAGAAGCACTGAGTCATTCAGTCCAACAGCATTTAAAAACACCACAGTCTGTTGTGTCTAGTGTTGGGTTTGTGTTGCGATTGTGTTTCTACTCTTGTGTTGGTTTGCTCGAGGCCTCCGGGTTTTTCTGAATGAGTCTCGCTTCCTGAGGGATCATGTTTGGGATTCCATCAATGATTGGATAGGCAATGCCAAGCTCCTCGTTGATCAGCTCATTGGTCTTGGATTCATACCTGGAGAGGAACAAGAGGAAAATGAATTGGTTTGCGGTGCACACTGCTCTAAATAAAACTGAGATGTCTAAAGTAGCTGCAGAGTGCTGAAGTCATTGTGTTTCCCACAACACCTGAATGCAGCAGCTACTGCACAGAAATTAGCTGGTGCCCCATTTGATCTCAGTAGGTGTTACACCAAATTCTGTGACCAATCAGATTCTGTAACAAGATTTGGACTTAAAATACAAAGAAAGTGATTTATATCTGCACCAATCTGACTAAATTACTGGTAAAAATACAAAAAAACATAATGTATTTCCAAACACTGTCGAAGGAACGGATGTATTTTATTTACCATGCTTGAGTTACCAATAAACCATTGGAAACTTAGTAAAGAGTACAAACGTATAAGCATCAAAATATAGTTTAAGTAACTAAACGTACAGCGATGTTGCAGCTGGGAAAGGAGCTACTTTTAAATCTGACATAAGACATTTATTAGTTGGCTGATATTGGTGTGTTAGTTGATTTCTTATAATGAATCTGCATCTGAGTAAAAAGTACAAAACTATAGTAAAATTATCATCGAACTGAAACGTAACGTTAATCACACATTTTGATTAGAGTAAACTGGTGTTCAGATGATTGTCTCAGACGTTTATGTAACACAGCTTTAATTTGACTCGCAAGTTTAAAAACGGGGTCAAAATAGTTGCTAAGCAGCTTTTGGACAACATGAACATTTAGTTTGTGTTGCAGTAGACAGAACCGTCCTGTAACTGCGGACTCCAGCTTCTTTCCACTTCTTAAATCTCCTTTAGCTACTAAGCTGCGCCTGTCTCACCTCAGTGGCTTCTTGGACAGAGGACATACGAGGAATTCAAGCACGGCAGTGTCAAAAGGCTGCTGCACTTCGTCCTTTACATCCGTAAAGCTCCTGACAAACACGGGAGCGACTGCTGTCCTTTGTACTATAGGAACATATTTAACACAGCGGCGAACACGAACGGTTTCTGTCACCAGTCTGCTCAAAACATTCCCAAACATGACCACACTGTTCACCCGGCCACTGCAAACTGTGGAGCAGGAAGTTCCGGTTTCTGTGTAACCGAAATGTAAGTCAACTTCCGGTGAAGTGGAAATAGTTGTCAATAGTTCCGCTTACGAACATCTTTAGCAAGCCTCTTTCAGAAAGGTATTTGTATCCTAGAAGAAGAGTCTGTTTGATCACAATGTATGAGATGAGATGAGTCTTGAAATATATCTACCACCAAAAACGTTGTCCAGATGAACAGAATCAAATTTCTAGGATTTCCTCACCTGGATTAATGAGCATGCATCGACACAAAGGTATTTTTGTAGCCGTTTCAAACGCTGATCTCACCAATTATTTCAAGATATCATTCATGCTATATTCTTTTTTGTTATTTCTTGCTTTGTCCGTTAGGTGGCAGTGTTGTACTGTTCAGCTCATTTAAGCTCATTTACGTCTGAGGTGACTACAAACACTCACTGGACACCTCACCGGGTACACCTGAACAATCTAATACCATCCACTACAGCAGCTGTGTCACGATGCTTTAATTTCTCCATTAAATTAATTTATTGTATTATTTATGTCATAGAGGATGGTGGAGTTGTGGGCTACTGCAGTGCATTATTATCAAGGTAAATGATTGCATTAGATTGTCCAGGTGTACCTAATAAAGTGGTTCGAAAATTTAGGCTGTGATTGACCAGGATATGAAATGAGAAGAGGATATTTAAAAATATTCTTTACATTAATTTGATCAGCTAGACTACCATAGTCACTTCATTGCTTCCACCTATTGTTTTTATTAATAAATGTCACCTTGTATGTGGGTATAAAAAAGAATATATTCTACAATATTGTGTTCTATTTTCTAATAAAGTAATAAAGAGTAATAAATTCACAGATATCATATCACTCCAATTAAGTGGAAACTAATAAAGTTATGTATCTATGCATCTTTCACTGTTTGAACAGTAGTTTCAATCAAGCCCAATAGATGTTGTGTAGATGATTTCCAAGCAGGTTTTATATATATACAGTACAGTAATATTGTCTGAGAGCCTGGTGGCAGCTAGAGCAGAATGCATTCTCCCATCCATATGGCTGAAGATATTGTTCTGAGACTTTCTTGGCAGTGGCCCAGCTTGTTTTAAAACTGCTTCTAGCTGTAATATATCCCACTGCTCGGTACATGACAGACCTGCTAATATAGTTTTTTTTCACCCTTAGCTGCCAGTGATTGAATACAGCGGTGTAGCACTATAGCTTTTTTCGTTGGGTCTGTTTACTCATGAGAGGTATCCATCATCTCGGACATATTCCACAGAGCACTGGGGCTCAAATAATACTGAATGGGATGACATGTGTTCAGGCTGAAATGTACAGCACTAGAGAACAAATAATAGTCTAGCTGATGGTTATTATTGATTTTTAAGTGGAAACTGAGATTGCTGCTTTGAAAATAAAATTGTATATAATTGCATACAGACACAAACAGCATGCTCACACTTTCACATACAGTTATTTACTATAGACTAATTTACTGTAGACTTACTAGGGTGGGTTCTGCTAATGGTTAGCCAAAGAGATGCAGGGATGTTTGTGTTTTCTTCTGGAAATAACCAGAGTCCTGTTCTAAATCACTGTGTTTGAATCCTGATCAACAGCACAACAATCAGTTTTAGTGTCTTTCAACCATTTGTTCTGGTTTTGTATCATGCAACTTTATTTAATTTATGGAAGCCATACACCAATTCTGTGCAGAAACGCTGCACAAGCTCATCTCAGGTAGACAGAAAGACAGAAGCATTTTGTTGCCAGATGACTCCATCATTTTAGTTTGTTATTGGGAAAATCGCTGGTTTCTGGTGGATGAAAAAGAACATCCAGAAACTAGTGAAACTGCAGATAACAGCACTGTTCTATCACAGCTCGTACTTTATTTATGTACAGTAAGTCCTCTGTCTATATGATGACCTCTGGATTGTGTGTTAGGTCAGTAATTGATATTAGATCTTTGGAGTTTGTAGTGGGATGCTGTGCTTGCCAAAATCATGTCGCAAATGTTGGGTGGATGCTGACTCAACAATAACTTTGTAGGTCACTGCTTCATTCTGATGTGTTGACATCAACGATGCACATCAGAGTACAGTAACTGACGACAAGCGATTGGCCTACTTTCAAACCACTAGTCAGAGCGTCCTGACTAATGTCTCAAAAATAACTTGGAGACCAATACAAAAAAGCCTCAAGCCTCTCGTGTAGCAGCACAGCCCACTAACTAACAGGCCCAGCGGACTTGGCGGGGACGTCAGAAGATCCCTGCCAGGGTTCTTACAACACTAATAACGTCTAAGCTTTCTGGGCATGGAAAAGGATGGCAATCCCTCTGCCATAAACACAAACGCTATCCAGCACAGTGTTGCCTCAAAGTGGCTCAGTACAGTCGTGGGTGTGTGCACAAGATCCCGTGTCTCAGCTTGAGAGCCTTCTTATGTGTTATATTTCCCACACGTGGTGAATTTTCAGCATGCAGGAGATCCCCGCACCAGAGAGACAGAGCTGTGTTTGAATGGCAGGAGCACAGGTGTTGCACATTCAGCAGCAGCAGCAGCAGCAGCAGAGTGAGGGGCTTTTTCTCAGTCTTCATCAAGCCCATGCCTCCCACTGACATTCAACAGAGCCTTCATCAGTCCCACACCTCTGTTGACCTTTTCAGAGCTGTTCACTTGTGCGCAGATATCGGAGTTCTCTGTGACGAATCCTCCTGCCACCTCGGGCTGTGTTTTTCAGGTTTTCTCTCCTGGTTTGTACTGATGAGACATCGCCAAGAGTCAAGAACAGAGACAGGCTCAAGAGAGCTTTCACAGCATGGTGGTGACGCCGCGTGTATTTCTGTTTCTGTTTTATAGTAATGGAGTGAATCCGTCAAGGCTGCATACCTTCATACAAGCGTTCACTGCACAGTACAATACTTCCTCTCATTAGTCTAATTACCATTGACCAATTTACAGAGTTTATAGCAATGCTAAATTATCCTTCCCAAGTTTCCACTTTAATAAGAAAGTAAAAGCCTTAATTTTCTCATTTTATTATCTCATCTTGTTTATAGAAATCCACTTACAAGTCCATTTCACAGTGCCTGAAGTCTCACCTATTCTAGCCTGACTGCAATGATGACTACTACTTTAAATTTCATAACGACTCTACACACAGAATTAGAATAAAAAATGCTAATACGATGTATTCTTGCGTTTCCTACATACCCCCCAGATACTTACCCACTTTTTGTAAAATTGAATGTATTGGAACAATTCAAAGTCATTCTATTCTGAGTTTGAGCTCTGATTGTTTCCTTGCTGAGTATAGGTTTTATCCAATTAGAAACAGCAGATTTTTTTCCTGCCAGGAGAGCTTTCGTTTCCATGCTGAGATATTGCTGATGTAGCATTTGCTGCTTCATCAGATAATCAGGTCCCCAAGGACTTCCTATTCCTCCTGCCTTTTTTACTGAAGAAGAAGGAAGCATGTATGCACCCTTGCATCCTTCTCTCCCCTTCCTCCTTTTCTTCGCTCCACGTCCTCGCTTTTCCTCCCACACTCCGTCCTTCTTCCACTCAACACATTCCGCTGCCAACAAAGATAAAAAGCCAGGCTCTTTCTAATAATCTGATTGATGGACAGGCACAGATCCAGTGAAGTGGTGCCCTTCAATTAGGCCTCTGTGGTCACCTGGCAACAATGTTAACGAAGTGGACCCTTCAATTAAGTCTCAGCGGTTGCTGAGCAGAAGCGTGAGCCAATGAGGTGTGACCAAAGGTTGATGCTGCATCATTACCGCTCCCTTCAAGGCCCAAGAGTGCCTCGCTGGCTTTAATCACTCAGCCACCGTTTAGTGCTTCGCTGTGTGTGTGTGTTTATTGCGCCTCACGCTTACGGCTCATTGGATGTGTTAGGTTTATAATGCCTTTGATGTTATGAGAGGCTCTGCGACTTGTTTATGAGGTGTTCATGGTAACTCCTCCAAACAATATAGGTGCAGGGTTTCAGCTTTTATGACAAGTCATCCATAGAAATGCTTCGTCGTTTATGGAGACAAAGCATAAAGCCGTTTTGATGCCTGGGCATGCTCATGCATCACTGTAATCCTTTAAGAAGGCGCTGTGTTAAAGGACGGATTCCTCTTTAGCGAAGACAGAACCTCTCTATAATGGTATCTATTAAAAGAGGGGGAGGCAACGAGGGGAGAGAAGTGAATTAAGGAGTGGGAAGGAAGACGTCTGAGTGAGGAGGAGTGAGAGGAAGAGGGAGGGAGATCAGAGAGGATAATGACAGAGTGAAAGAGGGAATGAGTAGGACTGAGAGAAAGTATCTAGCCAGCTCCTCAGTGGGCTAACGAGTGAGTGGGATGTTGCCTGGAGGTGATAATTAGTGGATTCTCAGATGTTGTGAGGTTGCACGGACCCATATATTTGCCCCTGGTTTACATTTTTACATTTGTATGCACAAGTCCTGTGCAAATGACATATTTAGTTGATTTATGCGGCAAAATAAATAAATTCACCCCCTGCAGCAAACAGACATTAAAAAATGAACCTACTTGAAAGGTTAATGAACTGTTACTTTTTATTTCATGAACCTCTCTGCAAAAAAGGGGTGAAAAATGACTAGGTGTAGCATTTGCAAAAGTTTGGGCTACTTGTATAGTCTTAGAAATTCATGAACTCATCAGGACTTAACTGACTTGTCAGAACATGTAAGACGGGTCAAGAATTGTCGTGACAACTCCGGCGCGGATAACTTCTGTGACTCTTCAAACCCTGCAGTAACAATCAACAGTAATTGTCTCCTTTAAGTAAGTGACTGAGGTTCTGAAAATGAAGCTGCAGTAATTGATGCCTACGAACCAGGGAAGGTTATAAAAGAATATCTGAGTGTGTCTGGTCATCATGAAATGGCAAATGAGAGGAACTGTGGAATTTCTGACTAGTTCTATGAGACCAAGAAAATGTTAAGTTATAACTGCACGTCTGATGGGTAGAGAGGCAAAGAATGACCCCATATGACTGCAAAGTCACTACTCATGTCAACTGCAGTTCCTACCCTCTCATCACTCACTCGTCTTTTGAAGTAGTGCCACAATAGCACCTGAGATGCAAGATCTTTCTTGTCATAGAAACGGTCAGTTATGATTATGAACTCATCATGTTTTGCCTACGCTTACCTCTTTTCCACCAGGCCATTTCGAGTAACGATGTGGAGCTTTTCAGCATTTCTACAGCAAAAGAACTGGCTGCAGGAAATGTTCTTTCAGAGCAGCACCAACTCTTGCTGGTCTTGAATCAGGAACTGCTTATGTCAGGGACTGGGGGCTAGTCTTGTTGGCAGTTATTGTTACCCACAAGACCAAATGAAACATTTTTTTTTTGGAGACAGTAGTAAGTAAACAGACAGCAAACACCTGCTCCTACTGGGATTGATGTTAGCTGTGCTTAGACTGTGCCATCTCATACATGTTTCATAATGGAAAGCTCCTAAGTTCAGACCTTGAAAAATGCTTGAGCTCCAAGATACAAAAAGTAACAGATGACTTAATATGAAAAGACACACAGTCACACAGAACTTTTTATTTTGCCATCATCATTTTTTATTGTTGGTACTTATAAATATTCCGTTTAAATACACTAATAAAATAGCTTGGACATTTTCATGACTTGCTATGTTAACAGCTTCCCAAAAACTGAGATACTTTTAAAATTTCAGGATCTACAAACCTGAGCCACAAAAAGAACAGAAGATCAACAGAAGGTTTGGTAACAGATGCTACACAGTAGCTGATAAAAGACATACAGTTCCAGTCCTCCACAAGTTACCACTGCTTCATCACTGTGTTACTGGTGCCTCAGTGGGATGGGACTGAGAAAGAAATACATCTGAATGCATAATATACAGATTAATAATGAATCGGTTCATCTTGTTTATGTGTTGAATTATTTATAGGGATTGTTTAGGCTGAGGTTTTGAATAGATGGGTGTTTATTTCAAAGCAGGTATTTAAAAAATGCTTTGACAGTGCGTAACTTTTGGAGATCTGTAAATGTAGAACTAATTATTTAGCAGTAGGATTTGCAAATGTTAAATCAGCAACACACATAAAAGATACACCCACACTGTCCGATACTTTATGCCACAAATGTCCAGTCTGTATGGAGTTATATTTGTGCCTGAATTCTGTGTAAGTGAGGAATTTTAAACACAGAGAAAATATATGTGCACATAAAAATATATTGAAAATGGAAAGTATTATCACACAAAGAAATTCTATTTGTATTAAGTGATAATGGTTAAATCAAATGAGTTTTTCGGCAGCACTTCAATGCCAAAGTTGTGGATCACATACGGTGAAAAAAATAGCTCTGCACACGAATGTAGATGCATACTTGACTGATGTCGTACCATTCAATGGCTGTTACCTGTTGTTATCACCATCATCCATGCACCGCATCATAGCAACCTTAGTAGGCTAATATCATGCAATATTATGCATCACTAACTTGTTCAGATTAGGCACAAAAAATATAAGATTATGGTTAGGTTTAGGCATACGTAGGTTAGGGTTAGGAAAAGATTGTGGTGTGGGTTAAAATTCAGAAACAACTCTGAGCACAGTAACAACAATATAGTTGTCTCATAGTTTTTAAGTCATGTCTTTTGTCACTTCCAGGCTTGTAACGGTTTTGTCAACTTTAAATTACATCACCAAATGCCGCTCTGGAGCCTGCAACACTTACTGTGGCCACCAGATGACTTCATTTCCCACATCTCGCTCATAACAACTACATGAGTAGGTCGTAGGTGACCTACTGGAGCAGAAATATTGGTGTGATAACAACTCTCGAATTGGCTAAAAATGAAAAAGATTTTTTTAAAAACATTTATATGTGGAGGAAGCTTTATAAAAACACTAATATTTACCATAGTTTCCCAACAAAAGATTTCTGATCTATTATAGTCACATGAACAGAATTAAGGCACATATTACATTCCATAAGTCAGACCCCTGTTTAACATTGAAAAATATAGTAGCATGTCTTGCCCGTTTTTCCTGGGAATGATGATAAAAAGCTGTACATCAGAGATATGTTAAAATATCACTGAACCTGCCCACAACCCTCTTTGTTGATGTCCAACTGTTGTTGAACTGGTGACTACAATGGTAATAATTGAGAACAAAATAAAGAACAAAAGAAAAGAAAAGACAAAAAAGAAACACACACACACATTTTGTATTTACTTGTTACACTGCTCAAGGACAACAGCAGCAGAACTGTAAAGGTAAAATTCTTGGATGCTCGTCCACTGTTAGATATCATCCATCTATTATGGATGATATAACATCCATCTGTTCAACCTGTTCCTTTTATGTTACTCATTATCTGATTGTGAACATTCATTCTGCAAAATTCAGTGAGGGTGTCTCATGTTCCCTTCAATGTCTTTTTTAAAGCCCACACAGAAGGGGCTTGACCTTATTGCAGCTGTGTAGGTGGACAACATAATGACAAGCTGGGTCCCATTTCAAGGACAAAGTGTTCTTTGGAGAGCTGAAGGCTAGCAGCGGGAGGAGTCATCAAAGTGCCATTGGGAAGTCTGCTGCTTAACTAGAGCTGTCCTCAATATCTAGTATAGACATACTGCATGTAGTCAGAGTGTGCAGTTCCACCACACCAAAGCAGCACCACACCAGAGGGTTTAAGCTGCAATACCTAAAGCATAATGTGGTTACTATTTGATGAAGCTCAAATATCTCCTGTTTCAAGTAAGATTAACTTAACATCATAAAAGATCTTTATTATATATACAGTACAGGTCAAACGTTTGGACACACCTTCTCATTCAATGTGTTTTGGGGTGGGCTGGACCGCAGAGTGAAGGCAAAGGGGCCAACAAGTGCTAAACACCTCTGGGAACTCCTTCAAGACTGTTGGAAAA
>JAUYWH010000024.1:2718639-2729827 GCA_034779795.1 Ctenopoma multispine | reverse complement strand
CACACACACACACACACACACACACACACACACACACACACACACACACACACACACACACACACACACAGGAATTACCATCAGTAGGTGCCAGTGTTTTATTCTTACTAAACATGCTGAATCTTGCTGCTAACTCTGAATTCTGTATAAGAAAGGTTAACTGCGCCACCTATATAAAATAAAAGTGGACTTGTAGAAGCAGCTGTAACACAGTCATGCTCTCCTTGAAGCTTTCAGCTCTCTGAAAAGATATCGATTCTCTCGGTTTGCTCGTCTGTGTGCTCAGCTGCCTCTGCACAGAGCAGTTTGTTCACATATTGGCCGGCTGCCATGTGTAGGTGTGATCACTTGACAGAACAAAGTGTGCACACTGACACATACAGCACACACACACGGACAGTACATGATCACAATCACACATACTCATAGAGAGAAAGAGAGAGATAATCTGTCACAATTATCCTCCATTTCTGCTGATTCCAGATTATCAATGAAATATTAGAGCAGGTCGTTGTGTTAGGAAACGAGTTAAATCCTCTTTGAATTCTGACGATCAACCAGTTGCATTCTCTATGCAGAGTTCAAGTCTTTATAAGAAGCACTTTCATCAATATGATTCCTCTCGTGATCCAATCAGCAAGTAAACTGTCGTGTCAGAGAAGGAGGAAGAAAAAGCCTCTTTAACAAGAAATGAAAAAACCTTTTCTAATCATGGTTTATTTTGGCTTTGCCTTGTCTGCAGCTGGGGACAAGAGACAGTTTTAGATCCTGCATTAGCTAACTGTGAACACTATCAGTCAAATGATTTTGATGCTGCCATTTGGTAAAAGCATTTTGTTTCACTACCCATAGGATTCAAGACTTAATCAGTTAGTGACAGTGAGTAGGATTTCCTGGCCGTAAAACAGATTTACCTTCCGCTGAATGAAATATATCTTACATAAAGTCCACAACACCATAACCATTATTTTAAAGCTGCTCTAATCAATGATTATCTTTTTACAGTGGATGAAACAAGTATGTGTAATGAGTAATGTGCTCATATTCACAAACAAACACTGAAGAAACACCATCTACCATCAGCTCCACGCAGCATTTTTGTGTGTTTTTCTTCTTAGTTTTAGTTACATGGACCTCAGCTTTATTGTTTTGGTTCACTCCATGGCTCCCATGTTTCCTCGTGGTGCAGAATTAAAATGTGCTGATATTTCCCTGTTGAGGTGAAAAGTCTTGCGATATCAGTACATAACAGAAACGGACTATGAAATTAAGATAGAAGATTTCCTCGCCAATTTAAAATCAATTGTGTGGCAGCATTTTCGGAACCCACTGTAAAAACAATAAATGGCATCAAAGTCAAGAGTAGACAAGACGAAGACAGACAACGAGGAATACGTGAGCGCCATAAGGAAATAGTCCAGTATCTCCTCTCAGCTGTTTCAACACGATTAGCATAAATCTTGTAGTGGCACCTGTTTTGACGACGGGAATGGCGGCCCACTTGACCTTAATAACATTCATAAACATCTACTCCTCAAACCAGACTCATGAGAAGCCAATTAAAAATCTGTAAGGTTTATTAGCTTTTCTTAGTGTCAGTTTCAGTATATCTTCACACTGAATAGCAGAGGATTTGAGGACAATACAGACTTGAAAGAAGAGTGAACATTGAATGTCCATTCAAAACATACTGTAGCTGGACACACAAACTAAATGAATGTGGATATCTACTGTTTGTGTAAATATAGCTGTAAAGCTGTTGGTTAACTTTATAAGGTTATAATGGTGGGAAAAAAGGCACATTTAAAGAGCATTGTGGAGCATTGTGCTGTCAGAAAGAGCATTAGTTCTGCAGTACAATGTCTGACATTTTCAACTTTTACACTGTCTGCTGCAGCAGGCCACTAATGGGACATTAAAGGAGGAGGAAGTCGTCATGGTGAAGTTCACTGAAGACTCTTACTGTACAGTACAGTAAAGGCAGAGTCATTAAAGCTATCACTATGATCTTTCTTGCCTCGTCTGCTGAAAACCAGTCAACTGAATTTCTCTAAGTCTGGGACTTCCTCCATAACGTCCAACAAATGTACTTAAAAGTCTGTGCTCTACCTCTTAGCTTCCCTATGGAGAAGAGATCAGTCTGAGCTGAGCTGAGCTATACACACACACACACACACTCATTCTTACAAACCTTTACACACATTTGCACGTGTATACACACACAGACAAATATCTGGCATTTGTCCAGCACCTTGTCCTCAATTCAGCAGTGAGTCTTACTGCCATTCTGCAGAGTGCAGAGTTGGACCACACTATTGAGTCCCTGCTATTAAGGCGGGAACACTAGTTAATCAGTCGGTCAAACAGACAGTCAGCCAGAAAGCTATCAGACAGCCAGTCAGCCGGTTGGCTGGCAAACCAGGCGATCTGTCAGACAGTCGCTCAATCATCAAGCAATTCACTTCAAAAGATGTGGTGAGTAAGAGCACTGTGTGAATACAAAGACTGTAGAGAACTGGCACAGCAAGCATGAAGTCCTTTTGCAAATGCAATTCATATAAAAGCTAATCTAGATGAGCATTTCATGCTGAAATACATCCATTTTATCTTTACACAAGTGGAACAGCAGAGAATCGTGTTGGCTCTCCACTAACTGAGACGCCACAAATTCCCTTTATTTACATCCCTACATCTCTATTCCTCCACCTACAGATGAAAACAGAACTGTAGAGCAAAACCCAACTGCCACCCTGCTGATATTTTGTGCTATAAAGCATGACGGAGCAGCAGGACTCATAATTCATTGTACTTTGTCCTTTGTCTTGTTTCTGGGTCTTTTGTGTGGCATTTGTCTTCCAGGGCTGCACATTATTCTGTCATGTATGAGGAGAAGAGTGAACATCAAAGAAAACTAGTAGTGGGTTTGAACAGTGAATCCACCACTGACAAAACTACACCCACATACTAATGTCTAGTATTGGATCAACAATAAAAGTAAAGCAGCAATTTTCACATGAAAGCCATTCATTTTTCCTGAGGATTCTGGATTCGTCTTTTTGGTTCCTGTCACAGCAGGCAGTGGTTTTGCAGTGGGAGAAAGATGGATAAAGCTATTGTGCACTATCTGCCTGACAACATAGCGACTAGCTGGTGAAGTATAAGTATGCTTTCTATTAACATAATGACAACATGCAGACAGTTACTCTACTAAATGGAGTAACTTTTTCCTTTCCTTGCATTAAAACATTAGAGAAAGACTGGGGTCTGACTCAATAGAGAACAATGGAAAAGTAACTGCACAAACTGTAACTGCACTAACTGTTTATTAGACCAGAAATACACTATCCTTCTCTAACTTTAACCAAGCGTAAATGTAACCACACACGGGACTCTGGAGTCAAACTGGCGTGCGTTAGTGCTCATTATACACTACGCATCCAACACAGCCTCCTCGCATATTGCTGTCTGTTAATCAATGTAGTGTTTCGTTCTTTCAAAACACACTCATAATGTGATTACGTACTCTACATAAGTAGCAGCCAGAGACTGATGAGCATCAAGTGCTCCATAGAGCAACACAGGAGGGTTATTTGTGCATTTCTTGTGTTGAGTATCTATTATTTGTGTTGGTGATAATCTCTTCCGGTTATGGTTCATGGCATCTTGAATTTACAGTTTAGCTGGATAGGAATGTAAATTTTAGGATACAGAATTACCTAATGAATTAATGAATGATGCATGTCCTTCACAACATGCCCTAATATATAAAAACAGCTTGTTCCACTTTCCCCAGCTGGCTAAATCATCAGTTAATGCCCCTTTAAGGTAATGTGACTGCTTCAAAGCTGAGAATACTTTCAACATTAGATATACTTTGGTGGTAGTCTCACACACTTGTCCAGTTATTTTTGATTTTTAACCCTAACCCTGCACAAATTGGTAAAAAAGTTACATTGCGATTTATGATTGCAATATAATAGCGTATTTCTGTATTATTCTGTAATATTTTCTTTATGACTACTGCAACACTGAAATATCCCCCAGGGATTAATGAAGTATCTATCTACATATCTGAAAAAAGGACAATAAATTGGTCTGAGAAGTAAATCTAGCAATTAAGTCGACAGGTTGACACCACCGCCCACCAAAAAGTTATGTGACCATACTTATGATCACACGGACTCCACAGACTGATTATGTTATCTTCATAATATTAGTGGCATAGATAATAAGCTACAAATTACATACGATCAGATTTTTCATTGCTGCCAGTTAACCTCCACGTCCTTTGCACTTGTGGCAAAACGCTGCTCTCTTCAATGTTTTGCCTCCACACATTAACTACAGTACTGTATATTCCTCTGTATACCTGCCCCCTACTTGTAATCCTGCCCCCTCCATGCCACTGTAAATGCTCCCTCTACAGTTTTTATTGACTTTAAAGATGACATGTATGAATTATGTACTCTGCATGCTGTGTTCTGCTGCTCTGGGTGAAAAAGGGAACCTCATAAAACACCCCTTACAAAAGTTAATTGACAAATTTACTGAAATCACAAGGTTGGAAATATTAGGTTTAGTCTGCAAAATGCACGTGTAAGGTATATGTTTCAAATGGTAGCTGGCAAAACAGTTAACCAACTTCTGAATCTTTCATGTTTCATAAGAGTAGAAAGTAATATTTCATTTTGAAGATATGTCAATAGCTCCAATTTGATAGTAAAGTTAGATGCAAAATTCCAATTAAAAAGTTTCCAAAATGTTATTGACTTAAGCCACAGTCTTATTTGTGGAGCGCAGAGAAAACACGAGCAGGTGTTTACAGTGTTCACAGTCTCTCAGAATGTAGCTGCTCAACAGGGAGTTGTTATAAATTACTGATGAATCAAATATGATCTAACATCAGTGAAGCTTCACTGAGATCTTTTATAAATAGTGTGGTTTAAATATCATCTATCCTGCATGAATACATGAATGATACATGGGGGAGAAAATAATGAAAAGCAACAGCAGAGCAGTCGCAGCGAGCATGTAAGCTACATCAAATAACCCAACTCAGCTATTTTTATTACTAGTTATTCTCAGTGCTGCTGTTCACTTGTTCAGTTTGGATGTATGTAGTACATTGCGATCAATGCTGAGAACTATTTCGGCACAGAAGACTCAGAAGAAATGCTGCTGGTGCTGAATTCTGACTTTTCTCTTATTTTCTGTACTAGAGCAGCTTAAGGTGAGAGGAGTCCAAAAAGGGGACAAATAAAAACAGACCAATAACAAACCATAAAAAACTGATGTAGGAAAATTCACCCTTATCACAAAACACTACTTGCCTTGCTCTCAGGCGGATTTTTGTGAGGCAATTTCTTGCTTTCTCTCTTTCCTTCTTCCACTCTCCTGTCCTCCCTCTTTCTTTTTATCGATGACTGTTCTCTCAGGGTCAAGCTCAGTTCAATACTGTAAAAGATCTACTTATTAATAATTCACAAATACTGACTGCCCGCTTTGCATGAAACGCTACCTCACCCTGTCTCTCCGTCTCTTGTTCGCTTTCCTTCTTTCAGACGACGCATCTCTCTGAAAACTCTTCCTTTCTTTGTTCGCTTCTCTGATGTTGAGCTTTCTGGTTCTTTTCCATACCCGTCATCTCTTTCTTCTGCCTGTTTCTCTGCACCTTTCATCTTTCTCTATACCCACATGCGTGTTTCTTCTCGATGCCTCCTTCTGTTTCCTCTCCGTCTCATCTCCATCTTGTAAAAGGTCTACTTATTTCTAAGCAGGGAACACCTCTGACTTCAAAAAACTTGGAGCTGTGTGTTAGCTCCCCCGAGCTGCACTCTTAATGGCCTTCCTACTCCATCCTCAGTGCTAAGGACCAAAAATCTCTGTCTGTAAGAATTCTGCTGCTTTTGACTGAAACCTGACTTGATCCACATAATTAAGAACTTCTGCTGGTTAGGCCATCACCATCCTGCTGTAGGTTAACTATACCAGCACTCCCTCTGCATTCCCTGCAGCAATCATTGGCATAAGTCAAAATTTTCTTTGGCATCACTTTTGAAATTAGCTTGAATTAAATTAGAAAATAACCAGGATTTTTAGGCCAGTGCAAGGGTTAATGTGCTTTAGAGCTCCCTGTTCAAGGGCAGTGACAGGGGTGACCATAACAAGGTTGAGAGTTGGCGTTTAGATTTTTTAGATTAGATACAGTAGCTACTCATGTGGCAGCGCACATAGAGAGACAGTACATGCACTGATGTGTGGTGTTTGATCTGACAGCAGCTGATGTGTTCCCAGGCTGCTGGCATCCTGATTAGCATAAATTTGATTGCATATGGTACATTTACACGGCTAGAAGAAATCAGTACATGTGCCCGGTGATTACCTGCTTGTACCTTACATTTCTTGATTTATGCAAATATTTATATTATATAAGACACCAAGGGGTTAATTAATTAAATGGGAATTTGGATTACTTTGGGAAAAGCTGAAGGCATTGCTTGGATTGTGTAAAAGGATCCATCTCCATGGTGCTAATTTCTGTTTCTATTTCTGCAGGTGTTGCCACATCGATGACTTTATTAATTATTCATGATTATCAGGATCGGTCAGAACAGTAAATTATATTATACGCTGTCCTCATGTGCTGCGTGAGGAATGTCTGCATATTTACATTTGCACAATAACTGCAGCAAAAGTACAGAAACAGATCATTAACAAGAGAAGTTTCAGTCCAGAAAGTGAATACTGGTTTGACTTGTTTTACTTTATATTTTTTATTAACATTTTTATACAAATATTTTTGGTTTGTGAAATTAATAATCTGAGTTTCTATTATTTCTTCTCGGGAAATTCACTTTGTTATACGAGTGCTTTGGATTACAAGCATGTTTCTGGAACAAATTATGCTCACAATCCAAGGTACCACTGTACTGTACTATACCACCAATGCCACAACTAACCTACAAAACATGATGCAATAAGCAGATAAAGATATTGGACTTACATTAATTTGATTGCTAGGAAAATTAATGCTAATGTTGCCTTGACTCTGCTGGATGTGTAAGTAACTGTTTACTGATGATTTTTACATTGATAATGTCAAGAAGGCATTTACTTAAAATCGGTAGCTACAGAATCAATAGCTGAATTAAAGGATGCACTTATTCCACTTTTTCTAAATACCAATTCTAACACCTACACTCAGTACTCATTTGATTTTGGTGTAAAATATCTATACTGCACTGTAAGAAATGAATTTCATGATGCTGCAACCAAATATTATTTTAGAAAAGTGGAGACATTCATATACCTACAAGCCTTTTAGGCTTCTGTAACTTTTATCTGTATTTTTAGAAGCTTCACTTAATGGTTTAAAGAGCGTTTGTAATGAGAAAAACCTTGTTTAATAGTTGCCAATCTATCTTATCTAATAAGATCATTATTGCTGCCAGTACTGATTAGATTTATCACCATACTTGGATTAGTGGATCAGAAGTGATAGAGATAAAGTAAATGAAGAAACAAATATTGCCATTTGGTTTTTGTTGTCTTCAGCCAAAAATGTTTACCTTTACAGAGCCCTAACACCGGAAGTTCAGTTGATGCAAGGAATCCAACCAGCATCCCTGAGTTAAAGCTGTTCTGTAAAGACGAATACAATTCTTCCTAGACAATGTTGAGGGTTGATAGTTACTGTAAAAGCTTAGTTGACGTTATTGCTGCAAAAGCTTAGATTCACATATATAGGGTACACAGAAATATTTAAGAATGTATTTTTCACAATAAATGAATTACTAAATGTAAATTCTTTTTGTTGATTTATAGTTCCTGTTATCTAGTTTTAGGACTTCTGGGTAAATCATATTTTGTTATGTGTCATAATTATGCAGAAATATAGACAAACCAATAAACAAACTTAGAAGCACCTTTGTAACTTTTGCTGCTTTTTCAACAATATGGAACAAGTTTGACCTGAGATATGTAAGCAGATGTTGAAAAAACAGTTGCTTCACTTTGCCTTCCTTCTTGAATCTTTCATACTAACCTTTTATCTGTTTTAGTAGTTTGTCTGACTTCTCCTCCAAACTTTTCTTTTATGAGGAAAATTGAGTTCTTTCAAAACCCTATGGGGATATGCCTAATGGGTTTCATCTCTCTGACTTCTGACATAAGTTAGAAGTGTGATTTCTGATTCTGGCCGATGCTAATTAAAGGCCCCACCAACGTGCCTAATAGCTAGAGACAGTGAGAAAGCTAGAGAGCTCAAGTATGGTGAAGTATTGTTCTCTGAGGGAGAGAAAGAGTTGAATGATATTTAAATAAGCCTATTTCTTAATCTGATGTCGAGGACAAAAACAGTGCACATGCAGAGAAGTGTACAAATGCACACACACAGACCAGAGATGCCCGGGGTGTGAAAACAGTAGTGTGTTCTTTATACTAATTATCCAGCTCCCTCTACTTATCTGTCACATTTTAAGACAACATTAAAAGTGTGAAGATTAAAAATAAGAAGGTTGTTTAAAGTCAGAAACTATAGATGCGTGAAAGCTCATTATCCCACCAAGTCGATGGGCTTTTAAAACGTCTATTGCATAAAATTGTGGAATAATGATGCATGCTCTAAAAAGACCAGAAATGGTATGGATCCCACTCAATTATTTAAAAAAAGAAAACCAAATTCACAGAGCTCTGTTCCAGCAGACAGAAAAAACAGCGGGAAGTTACAGCTACATATGAAATACAAATTAGCAAAACAAAGAGCTCAAACTGAAGACCTGAAATGTGTAAAATATGCACACAGCTGGATTTTACTGTGTCTTGATTATATGATGTTCTTTGTTTAGGTATGGTTTACCTGAGTAAATGTCCAAGTGAGCTTCATGTGCTTGGTCGCTGCATAGCTGCACTCCAGAAGCCTGGGTCTGCTGTTCACGTCCACCAGACACTTGTTATCATCATCGTCAATTGTCGGACTCAGCACTCCCAGGTGAAGCTGCTGGGAACTGGTGTAGTACATGTTCTGCTGGGAAATAAACAGAGAGAAATAAGGACTTGTCCCGAAGAGGCACAAAGACAGGTTTGACCAAAGCTAAAACAAACAAAAGCTAAAACAAACTATTTTAATAAAAAAAAACATAGTGAAGCAGTAGAGTGCAACCAGTGTGATTTAGCTGTCCAGTTAAGTTGTTTCAAATATTTATAGACTTCAACCAGAGATGACTGTAGATAGAGGAAGACAGCAGCCAGTTGGGGCATAGACAACTGTTCAGATAGACAGCAAACACAGTGAACAGTAGAAATTGTATATTGTTATAGTATTATTTAATAATTCATTTTAAAAACTGTAGGAATGGGCATAATACAAAAGACACATTCTAATTCTGTTTCTGTTCTAATGTTAAAGACATTTAATGTTCTGTCATACATTTGTATGGTTGAATGTTGCTCAACAATAATGTGATGAAGTGTGATGGAACACACTGCCACAATTGGTGCATCCCTAATAAAACCATTACAGGAACCATATTGAAGATTTAAAACCCAGGTAAACAGATAAAAATGCATACATGTGCATCTTGGTACAAGTCCATGATAGAAAAGTGTTGAATATCAAAGTTGGACTGAAATTGATAAAGAACCTGAATACATAGAATTATGTGTCAGCATTAAAAATCACAATCATTATTGTCACTTTGTGCACTGACCAATGGTTGTATTTTCTGTGATATTTAAAATTTTCTGTGATAGTTTTCATTTAATTTGCCTTTCTGAAGCCGAGAGTCACCAATCGAAATTTCGTTATGTGTAACGCATAATAACAATAAATACTTCTTGAATCTCTTGAATCTTGAATCATTAGATCATCTGAATGAAAGGTTTTGTAAAAGGACCACCAGATGGAAACATAAAATAGCTCTTCAGTTAAGGTACAGTGCATTTACTTCTTGAGTTTGTCACACAATCGATTTACTGCACTTATTAAAAAGAATAATTTATGTTTATTTTATTTATTATCATTTAAAAATCATCAGTAAACAGTTACTTACACATCCAGCAGAGTCAAGGCAACATTAGCATAAATTTTCCTAGCAATCAAATGAATGTAAGTCCAATATCGTTATTAATGTATTAATGCACTGCTGTTTATTAGAGTAAACAGCAGTGCACCAAGGATAGATCCCTGTAGCACACCATGACTGAAGGCATTGCTTTATTTAGCACCATTAGTCGAAACAAAATTCAACTATTTACATCAAATATACTAGAGAGAAATTTAGTTTTTTTCCTTTAGCAACCCCAACTGAGGCACTGGGTACTTCTACATAATATCATAATGCACCTTTACATGCTCATGTTTTTATTTATAGTGGGTTCATCATTAGCAGCAGGGAGTAATGTAAGTAGGTTATTTTTTGAATGCTGAATGTATTTCCTTTCATCTCACCTACAAAATTTGCCAGGTCTCCAAAAACATTCTCATTTTAATAAACAGGCCACCTGTAACTGCTGTAATTAACGAGAAAAACAAGAAGAGGAGGAGGAAATATTCAGTAGCAAGAGTCAATGGAGAACAGAGGTCAGAAGAGAGATGGAAAAGCAGATCTTGGCTAAATATTATCAGAAGAAATTTTGAATACCTGAAATGACAAAACATGAAGATATGGTAATGAATGCAAATATTGGCCCAGTTTTTAAGCCTGCAGAACTGTCTGGCGAGGTAAATCAAATACACCTTAAGTAGATTGAAAATTCAAAACAAGAAGTGAGATGTACATTTTCCTTGACAAACAGAAAAAAAACAAACAAACCAATGAATCACCTGGCATTTAGTAAAGCAAATGAGAAGCAAATCAAAACGAGCGCAAAAAGATGAGACCAAAGAGTAACAGAAGGGAAAGCACTAAAACAGCACTGCACAGACCTGGCTTTGGCTCTGTGTGAGTATGTGTTTCCACAGGGGGTAATTGATGAGAATAATGACAGTCTTGCGGGAACAAGACATTTCTAGATAGCAGCTATTACCACTGTGAACCAGCCACAGAGCTTTTAAGATGCTGTTTAAAATCACAGTGAGAAAGACAACACCGCAGACTGACATGGTATGAGTGTTTGTCAGGTGAGCGAGTCAGGTGACCGCGAGGAAGAGGTAGGATTGGTTAGGACAGGTATAAACAGGAAGTCCACT
>JAUYWH010000024.1:2675048-2715665 GCA_034779795.1 Ctenopoma multispine | reverse complement strand
TCTCTCTCACACACACACACACACACACACACACACACACACACACACACACACACACACACACACACACACACAGTATTTGTCAAAAGTTTTCAAAGTTGGGTAATTGGTTTGAGCTTTCTTTGTATCCAACGACTCCCTGGTGAAATAACTGTTTTAAATCATTAATAAACTACCAACTTCCTCAAAATGATAAATCAATGTCTTCCAAAGTCTCTTTAAAGTAAGAAAAGTCACTGTTGGAGGAAAGTCTTTTCTCTTTTCCCAAGTGGCAAGGCTGTGTTTTAATCTTTGATTAAACTGTTCTGCTGCTTGGTTTCTCTCTCTTTATCAAGGCCGGGCTCTTTTTTTTTTCAGATTCAAGTTTCACTACAGGATTTCTTGCAGCACGTTCATCTTTGCCTGAACTTACAAGTTCGATATAGCAGTAATTCTCGCTTTGTACACACCCGCACACCCCCACGCACAATGCACGCACTCACACATCTACTGTGTGTTACTATACTTGCGAGGACTCTTACTCAATACACTTAATCGTTAATTCTAATGTTTAACAGCATTTTTGCATGATGTAAAATAGCTTCATGAAAAAGTGAGGATCTATGAGTGTCTTCAGTCAAGTCAAAGAGGCTCCCACAAATCTAGAAAGAAGATATTCAAACACACTCTCTTTCTCTCTCTCACTGCTCTGGTAAATAGCCTCAGAGGTCTAATTTTCAGACTTTATTGATCCAACCACAAACCAATCTCCTTAGCGAGGCTACACCAATATTGAGGCACATGTCAGATTTCTATTATCTGCTTAAATTGCACTTCAATTTCTCTGTCAAATAAATGCCGTCACCCACACCTCCTGCACTGGCCAGAAATTAGAAAGCATACTTGAAAAAAATTGAACGCTTTTCTAGAGAAGGTTGTATGGGATGTCTGCTTTTCCACAACCTGATAATGGTGGGCTGTGAGAAGTGGTGGCTGGTAGCAATAATAAAGCTAAACTTTACCGCACTGATAAATGGGTTCTTATGGTGAAAACGGGCCGTCAAAGCAGAATAAAAGCTTAAATCACAGCAACAGCTTTTTCTACTTCATACACTATGCTGAGTCAGATGTTTAAAAGTGCACTTGCGCTTGCACAGACACACACACACACACACACTAGTACATGCTTGAATTAAAGGCAACAAGCGTAGGTGCCTGGTTTATTTTGCATGGCCTATATACTACATGTTTATGCTTATTCTGCATTGTAGTTTGGTTACATACTTTCTTGTACAGTAGGGCCTGAAAGTTTGTTTAGACAAAATGACCAAAAAATCCCAACCTTAGATATTTGCGTGTGGCAAACAGGACAACAAGTCTTCAGTAACGCTATGATGGCGTCCTGTCCTGTCAACTGTCCTGTCAACACAGTTTCACAGGTGGGATACACAGCACCAAACATAATGCTTCTAAATCAAACCAAACAGATACACGGCGTTGTGCAAATTGTAGATGGGCATCGTGTTCTTCTTCGGGTAGAAGTGGCTTCTTACTCATAAACACCATTATTGTTCTCCTGATGGTGGACTCATTAACAGAGCAAGAGAAGCCTTTAGTTTCATAGATATGAGACCTCCTAGACTCCTGCACACCTTGTTCGTGGTGTGATCTTCACACAGTCTGCCTGATCCGGCCTGGTAAGCGACTCTTCTTCTTTCGACAGAAAGTCTTCTGAAATCTCCTCCTACAAAGCTGTGTTGTTGATATCAGATTCTACAGTGAAGACCCAGATTTATCTGCATCTAGATACCAGTATCTCACAACCCCTTATCAAACACAAGTATGTGTCTGAGCCGCGAGCGGTTCAAATACAAAGTCTGCATCTCCCGTTGTTTCATCTGAACAGTTGTTACAGGCCTGTAGAACAGTATCGTAGATTCATTTGTTTCGATTTACTTCTTTTTTTTCTGTTAATCAATTCTCCCACAGTGTATATGCACTGTGTAAAAGTCACTTTTAACGTAGAACCTTTCCTGTTTTGCACTTATGCTGAGACACCTGCACAGTTCTGGATCAGGGCCTACAAAACTAAAAACAAAACAAAACACAAAACTGTCTGCCTGACTTAAGTAATGGTTTCAGTTGGCAGGTTGTCTCTGCAGTAATGCTGATGCGATGTGAACGAGACACAAAGTCGATCGCTGTGGTCATTCACTGGCATATGTAAAGAAGTGCTTAACTGAACACTTGCCAGTGAATTCCCCACTATGATATCTCTCTACTCTAAAAGAGTCTCTCTCTATCTGTCTATGTCGCTCTCTCTCGTCCTCTGCATATCCTTCCAGGCCTCCCTCCTTTTCATCTGTGTCAAGTGACTGAAAAGGAAATTGAGGAACGTTACGCATCGTTGACGTTCAACAGCTCATCAGGTATTCAAGGCCATATCCGTCAAGCTGTTGGACACACACGCAGAGAAAGAAATGGAGTGATTCTGTTCAGAGGACTCAGAGGTAATCTAGAAGATTGGATGAATCAGAAGAAAAGGATCGGAATGAGGAATAAGAAGGACTGGGGGGAATAACATTAGAAAAGATACTCCACATGAATAAAGAACACAGAATGAAAAGTGATAAAGGCGCCATAGAAGACCACAGTGATATGTGGGTCTTTGATGTTGGCTGTGAAACGGTTCCCACTGCTTTTCGCTCTGCATCCCCAAAACTCATATTGCTAATTTCTCTTACACATAGCATCTTTTTCTGTTATATAGTCTGATATATAGTTTTCAGTTTGATATTGTTTTACCACATCACTTTGAGTAGGGCTTTGTCACTGAGCCCTGACATTTCATTAGGCTAATGCACGTCAACCTTGTCAACCAATGTGTGTGAGATTAAGCATAACAGCAAAGATTATGGATTTATCCATTCTATACTAACATTTTTTATACCTCCTGTGATTACAGCACTAGGTACAGCATACATAATAACTTTCATCCTTCCACTCCTTTGAAGTGATTAGTTCCCCTTGCTCATTCTGAACTGTGTAATGATATTGTGCTGCTATACTGACTCATCGTAGTAAAGCCCCCAAAAATCCCTGTTATCTGGAGGACATGTTACTGTGCACTGGGAAAATTATGGCTCACTAAAAGTCTTTTTTCTTTCTGGTAAACTGAAATTCCTCCATAAATATGAGAACGCAAATTAGAGTATTTGTTCATTTGCTCTGCCTTTAACACCACATATCAGATTTGAACAAATTATCATCAATATATAGGCCAAATGAATAGTAGTGAATGATTCAGGGAAACACATTTAGCGCACAGGCCTCACATTGGGCGGTGCTGGCTGGGACGAATAGCAATTTGCTCTACCAGAGGCTGATTAGATTTTTTTACTTACTGCTTTCTTCCTGTCCAGTTCTCAGTTTGAGAATTCCTGCTGTGGATGTGGAAACTTTTCACATGGTTTCTTAAGCTTTGCTCTAAATTCAAGCAAAACTAGCACAGTCAGAATTTAGCTTTTTATTGTGAGGGAAATAAGCTCAAGAACCCTTTAGGGCAGGCTTGTCCATCTCCATCGCTTGTGTTTAAATAAATAAATAAAAGAAGACACTCAAACTCAATTTCTTTATCAGCACCTGCTGATTATGCTGTCTCCAGGAGAGAGAAAACGTGAAAGGCAAAACGAGACAGAGTCTCAGAGAAATGCAGACACAGCTGTTTCAGCAGCTGACGCTATATTGCTGAGTATGACCCAGATAGAAAGTTGGATGTTTCCCGCGTCAAGGCGCCGGTCAAAGCTATTAACTTTACTGACAATGGAGGCGAGGCGAGGAGTGTTCTCCGAAAGCTCTTCTAGACACCGGGGTCAGTATGAAGTGCATCCTAGTTGTGATTATGTAAGCCTCTTAATGGCAGCTGAGATAGTAATGCAGACAGTTAGAAATTCATTTTTTATTTTATTAAGCTACAAAGCATTTCCAAGTAGTGAAAAGTGGAAATACATAGTCACAGTCGCTTGGTGTTTTAATGCCTCTATTAAATGGGTAGAAAGTGCAGCCTTTGGCTGTCTCTTAAACAGCCTAAAATCTGCAGTGGGCAGAGTTCTTGATTGGCTTCAGTGACTCGAAGACTACTTTTACGTAGTGCAGCTGCAAAAGCTAAAGTTCCAGTCCACAAGCAAAACAGCAAAAGACATAACAGAATCGTTAGAGTATAGTGATATGTTACCTCATTCCTGGCATTTTCTTTTATGCTCTGCTTTCATTGACCAATTTACTCCTGCTCATTTCCTTTACACTGCTCAGAAATGTGATGTTTGACTTAGAATTTTCTCTGTAAGCAGATTTTATAATGTCCAGTTGTGGAGAAATAAAACATAGACGGTGTTTAAATTGAAATGACTATTGTAGCAGAAAATGGATGTTTTTTGATGTGATCCCAAAACCTTCAAACCTTTTTGGACAGCGGAACGTGTCAGAGATCAGTCTGTTAAAGTGACGGCTTTCTGTCATTCAGACACTGCTCACCCCTCAGCAGCATTGTTCAGGTTTTGGTTCCTAAGTGGCCACAGAAGCACTCAAGCGAACACACACTCAAAAATATATTCATACAGCTTTCATAATAGTGTTTATAATGTGTCTACTCGTGTGGGTAGATTTTAAAACTTGGACAACAAACTGTTTGTATTTGAGTGTTGCAAAGAGAATAAAGAGATACAGTATTGCTCAATCATTTCTGCTACCACAATGCAACTTCATGCAATAGTTGCTTTCTCTAAACCTCTAACTTAAAATGACAAAGACTCTGGAGGAGTTCAATTATCTACTGCTGTCAACCTGTGCCAGGAGCTCTCTGTGTGATTGGTATTTTATTTTTTGGTTGGGAGGTGTGTTAGAAGAGATAGGATAGAAGAGAATAGACCACAGTACGAGAACCCACTGACCTGTGGTGTCATACCATGACAGAGGTACATGATAGGAACATTGTCAGAGTCAGGTCCCTGGTCCAAACACAGGTCGTCTCTTAGACCGTTCTTCAGCTGAAGAAATGAGATAAAAGGGGGGAAGCAGAGAGAGGGACAGGGAATAATTATAAATTAAGCAGCATTCAGTCCACATAAAAAGACATGTTTTTGTTCATGTGACTAATGATGGTAGAGTGCACAGAAAAAAGGAAACTGCTGCTAAAAAGTGTCTGATTCAGTGTATTGCTTTTGTTTAATCAGTCCATAAACGCAAATGTAGCCTGCAGTCAACAAGTTCTCCAACTTTAACGCCCATATAGCTCATTTGTCCCAACCCTCTCATATGACCAAGAAGACTGTCCCCTCTGCAGGTGTTGAAAGTGTTACACCAGCTGCCATACGAAATAAAAGCTGGTTAGGTTTAGGGACTAAATAAACATAGCTAGGCTTAGAAGAAACTTACGTCTGCATTAAAAGTTACTGTTTTTTTTAACTTCGTATGACGTTAAAGTCACATGACTTGTACACACAAAAAACATAACATTTGTATTGGCCACATTCGTCCCATGACTCATGTCAATAACATCAAAAGAGCATCATGAACACTGTGAACTTATATTGGACTTGAACTCTGGTCTCTTGTGGAAAAGTCCTGTGATTTGTTGTTCTAACCTTCCAACCTCTTCCAGGTCAACTTTGAGGTTTAAAGTTTAAGGTTTAAGACAGTGTGTGGCCGTCCTATTGTCAAACATTTATTGCATCCTTGTGGAACAGAAAAAACTTCCCCGAGTTGTTTTATGTGTTAGCAATTATTCCATAACACAGTTTTTCTTAATATGCTTATTTTCCTCCCTCTCTCCCATCATTTTACTTTCCCTGCATCTCTTTTTCTCTCCTCTGTCTTTCTCTCCATGCCTTTGCATTATTAATTGCTCCATTATGAAAAAGTGGTGCACTACACAGCTCTCGCTGACTGGCTAAAGTTAAGACAAATGAGATCACTGCAGGCTAATTACTACTCGCCAGCAGAAAGTCATACAAACACTCTAGACTAACCTTCACCTTGGTTGGCAGCTGCAGAGTGATATTAGTGAAGGGAGAGCATCTGTACTTTTTGAATCTTAGGTTACTTCTGTAATTTGGCTTTATTCCACAGTGAATTAAAGACTAATTGCACAATATAGTGTATGTAAATTAACACAGCAGGATCACTGTACTTCAGTTTGTCCTTCAAACATAAACATTCACAAGAAATGGCCACAAAGGTATAATAATAATAATATCTAATCACTACTATTATAGAAATATCCATGCTCACATTCACACCTAGGAGTTACCACTTAACCTAAATGCACATGTTTGTGCTGTGAGAGGAAACGGGAGTGTGCAAAGGAAACTCAAGCACACGAAGAACTGCAGTCAATATATATGCTGATGTATAATGAGTAGTATTATAATGAGTATAATAGTATTTTTGTGCTCCTACCTATAAATTATTGCAGTTTTACTGTGTTTACTCCAACTACTGAAAACATCTTCTACACAGTACACAGTCAGTTCAGTGTTTAGTGGCACCGTAGAAAAATACCTGGATCTTCAGCTGTTAGCTGTTACATTAGCTGTACCGACTTCCTTCAACAGTCCAAAGGTTAATTGGTGTCGGAGTCTGCCGGAGAATTGGAGTCTAAATTGCTCATAGGTGTGAATGTGAGTGTGAGTGTTTGTCTGTCTCTGTATACGTCAGTCCTGTAACAGACTGGAGACCTGTCCAGGGTGTATCCCGTCTCTTATCCAACGACAGCAGGTCGAATAGGCTCCAGGACCCCCACAACCCGCAACAAAGCAAAAGCAGTTAGGATGATGGATGCTGTGTGGTCAGTTGGTCAGATAGTGTGCAGTGAGTTTTTCTTTTCTGAAAACAGCTGCATGATTCTGCCTGAAACAAGCTGATGAGAGCAGTTTCGCATTACAACGATGAATTTCTCTCATTGGGAAGGTAAAATATTTATTATTGTAGCTTTGATGGAAGCTATAGTGAAGCAGATAAACGTTTTCAATCAGCTTAAATACACTCAAACAGCAAACTACCTTTAAAATTTTCAGGATCTGTAAAAGTCCAGCTTCCTGACTCATGTTCTACACCTTTACTAGCACAGCACAGTGAACATCCTGTGGCAGCCATCTTAATTCTGCCATCTGAGTGACCTTTAAAAAAAAAGAAGCAATTTGAATAAAAATGTCTGTTTTTCTATTCAGGCTCAGCGGTCTGAGGCTCGGTCCACTCTACCATTCCTCATGAACATCAGCAAAACACAAATGCTGAATGAAAGGCTTACTGGCTGCTCAGACTCCTGCCAAACTGATTCCTAAAAAGCCGCAATATTTTGAGTTTATGGTAAGTGGATGAGATGGGAGAGCTCCACTTTCTGCTAATCTTTTTTTCTCCATCTGCAGTACAGTTAGTTTCCTTCAAGTGCCCAGTCATCCCACTGCACAGATAGATCACTGACTACATCCCTGCCTCATTTCACTCACTGCATCTCATTGCCTTGCCGTGCACCTCTGCAGCCACATACATTTGTTTATGCCTGTGCAGTGTGAAGGAAAGCGGGACACTACACTGCACACAGGGCCTCTGCAGGCTGCAAAATATGAGCTACAGGTGATCGGCTTTTGTGATCGGCAATGAAAAGCATTGATCGGAATACACTGATCACATACTTTTTCACAGAAATTGGCAAATAATGATCATTGGCCGATTGATCGAACTCCACTAATCGAAACACTTCTCTTTGGAGTCTGAAATGACACTGTGTGGAAGTGTTTGATGTAAAACAGCCCGACAAGTCTTATCTAAATATCTCTTTTTTTTGTTATTTACCTTGTGCGAGCAGAGCGTTCTTCCAGCATTTGTTTCATGTTAAATAAGAGATGACTGTATAAACAGCATCCGCAAATGGTATCAACACCAGAATACTTGTTGTGCTCTCTCCAACTGCCATCTCCTTTGAGAGTTTGTTTTTGTCAAATATGTAAACTTCATATCTACATCTCTCAGATGTCACTGGCGCATCGCTTTCATCTGGCACTCTCAAAGCCGAGCCCCCGCACATGCTCAGTAGTGTCAACAAACTCCATCCAGCTCCGCTGTGATTGAAGTGTTTATCGAACAACAAACACAAGAGGTGGCACGGAGGCGGTTTCCAGAGCTCGAGACTCAGTTGTTGCTGCTAATGTCTCAGCAGAACCATAACAGCCTTTTTCCTCCACCAGCTCATGACAGACGTGAAGTCTTGCAGAGAGTCAGTCAAGCTGAAAGACCTTTATAACATGAAGAAAATAGATTTTGTGTGATGATTCTGTTCAGACTGTAACTCAAAACTACATCTGCACACGAGTTAGGAGTTTAAAAGGTTAAAATGAGACCACAATCAAAAATCACAATGAAAAAGAGACAGATTCATTTTTCTTCCTCTATCAGCCGGAGCAGCCAGAGTGGTGATAATTCTGTTCGGCTTTCAATGCAAAGCTGTCATTTTTCAATTACGCAAAATCCTCCCACAGCTGTTAATTTCTACATGGCCACAATCCACTGTGGTGCACAAATGAAGTGGCATGAAAAAAAAAGGTTCACCCCTTCAATACCTCACTGCTGTGATGTGAAGTGAGCTTTTATGACAAAGAAGCATACGTACTGTATATCAAATGTTGGACTGTGTGTGCAATTAGACTCAGCGTTAATGGAAAAGTTTTAGAGCATGAAATACTTGGAAAGGTTAAGCTTTAATGGAACTGTTAAGTCATGAGGAGGTTTTTATGCTATTTTAATGTCTATTAAGCAACTTTAACTGAACAGTTGTAGGTTGGTTTGTATACAGTTGTATACAGAGGCAGACCGTGTAAAACACTTAGTATGAACCCGAAATAAAGCAAAATAAAATGTTTTGCTTTATTAGGTTTTATTTTAACAACTGAGACCATTCTTGGTCCTTTGGTATCTCATATTAAAGCAAAAGGTAGTTTTAAGTCTATATGACACATGTTGGGATGTCAGTCGACATCCTAATATAAGTTACATAATATATATATATTATAAAAGTCTTATATATAATATAAGACACCTAAAACAATGACGTGACATGATGTGACACGAGGTGACATGAGGTTACATGAGGTGAGGATCTTTTTATTGTACCTATTTTTACACTAACTCAGAATATTGTCAAACTGTGATGTTCTCTCTCTACGTGAAATGCCTTAAGATGATTCTGTCGCGATTTGGCGCCATTTGAATAAATTTAATTGATGTTTCCAAGTGTAAATGAGCGTTTAGGATTGTTATGAGTACTGTTCTTTTCTTTTACCTCTTTCCACTCACCCAAGCTGGTCGAGGCAGATGGCCACCAACCTTTGAGCTTGCTCGGGATTGTTGGATTCTCTAAATGAAAACCTTGCACTGTAAACCGCCTTAAAATGACTTTTAGCGCTATATACATATAAATATACATAGATCCACTGAATTTGAATCGATGAAAGCTCCAACATGGCAGCCACCATTTTGTTGCTTTTAGAGGGCACTACAGCCAAGCTTTAAAAACTTTAAAGCTTTGTGTCTTTAGCTTATTGTGTTTGTTTTACGGTCCATAGGTTTACTGTATCAGATCACTCAGGCTATCATTAGCATAAGTTCCAGTCCCGGCAGGCGGCTGTTTTCAGCTAAAAGCCCTGATAAACCAGCTGTCATGTACCAGTGACCAATAAAATAGTCACGCATTGAAAATAAAAAAAGAAAGAGTGGAAAAAATACTTAATGGCAGAAATACTGTGTGACCCAAAAAAGTAGAAAAAACACTTCTTTATCTAAACAAAAACACCTTCATTGCTTGAGTAAACCATTAAGAGCCTTTCTAAACGCTGCTGCCTTTTAGCTGAAATGTGACAAGAGAAAATATGTTCACACATTTGGTAAACTGCCACAACAAAAGCATATTAATGTTTGATAAAGCTAAAGGAGTGTCGTGTTCCTATTTCATAATGAATTCAAATACTTATACTGAATACTTTATGTTCAGCTTTGAGGAGTTTCTTTAGGCTACGTGTAACAACCAGTGGAGACTGAGTGGGAAAGTGTCTCTCAAACTGTGGGATGGGATTCAGGCTTCTCAGCCTCCTGTATCAGTGTAGCACTTAATTAATGTGCACATGTTTCATGATAGTGATAAACTGATCTACTCAAACTCTGACAACTTACAACTCCATAGGCGACTGTGTCGCTGTAGGATCGGAGCTCAGGGTAGATATTGGAGAGGAACCAGCTGAACGACCGACACTGGAGTCTGGACCGCAGGGCTTTCCTCTCAGAAATGTCCCCGATGTTTATTCCTGAGTTCTAGAGAGAAAACAAACATATCTTAACTTACAGTGTGGAGCAGCAGAAAAGAATTAATACGCTTTTCAGTGTTACAAGAACTGAAAACAAGATGCGTGCCTATACTGCTTCCTTAGAAAGACACCAAATGGTTGGAGGAACAAACAATTTTAATGCTTCATGCTGGGCACATTCTGACAAATCACAGTGTAAATGGTTACAAAGAAACTCTCTGCCCTGCTTTAGGTGACAGTAGATGTCTCCAGCTGTCACCAGGTCTAATTTCAGAACTTCCTCACCCCTACAAACACTGCATGTGTACTGTATTAGGAAAGTGTTAAGGAGATTTAGTTCCGAACAGTTTTGTTGGGCCTGCTTGAAAAAGAGCTAGCTGAGCAGCTTTGCGTGTCACGGTAACACATTTTGAATCAAAGCTGCCTACAGTGTTCACGTTGATTAAACATTAATGAACGACTTGTACAGCGATGTTGCTCAGGTGTATTCCAGCTTTGTTTATGCTCTCTGCTTATGCTTATGGTTGCTTGGAGATTTGTGATGAAGTTTCTGAACACAAATTACACCCTCGCACAGCCTCCCACACATGTTTACCTGCAGTGGGACATTCCAGGCCATGTAGACGTGACTCTTGTACTGGTCCATCCAGACCTCAGCCACCCTCAGAGCGTTGCGGCGGACGTGGGCCGTCAGGTTCTCTGTGTAGGGTTTGTGGGCACGCTCAATGTGTGCAATCCTGGAGCAGGGCAGGACCTCCACGCTCCCTCCACACTGCCACACCTTTGTTAAACACACACACACACACACACACACACACACACCTTAGTTTCTGAAGTGTAGGTAAATTTTTCTGTACATGCACATCACTTTGACTGGTTTTCTCAAACCAGCGGATTAAATCCTGACTGTCACTGAGCCTGTGAGATAGAACAGGACTCACAGGAGCAACACTGACAATGCCCACCCAGGTGTTTGCTATTTTTACCATTATGCTGTTTGTTGACAGTGGAAACTGTCAAACATGTCTACACAGGCATAGCTAGCATCATGACAGACCCATGAAATATGAAATAAAGGTTTGGCCCATGGCAGCTCTCTGACATGTTGATAGTCACCTACATTAGGCTTAAGTTCATCCTACAATATTACAAGTATCTATGTATATAAACATGGAAATATGACAGGTACATGCTCAAGTATTCCAATTAACATGTCAACTGCTTTCAGTGGTTATATGTCAACTGAGTTACTTTAATCTCCTGCTTCTCAACTGGCTCGTCCACTGCTTTCCTCCTCGGCAGGTTACTAGCATTCATCTCTTGCTCTTCACTTGACAGTTCCAGTGTTTTCATCTGTTATTCTTTCAGTTCATCTGCTTTCACTGATCACATCTCCACTGCAATGCTGAATGCTGTTTCCTAAATATTACATTTCTGTACCACTGTCACAACATTGAAACCACTGATGTGAAGTTAACAACAGCAAGAATGTCACTTCAATGGCACTTATCAAGGGGTGGGATGGATTAGGCAGCAAGTGAACAGTCAGTTATTGAAGCTGACTTTTACAAGTTCAAATTGTGATGTGTCTGACTAGGTTAGAGCAACGTAACACTAGCTTCACACATACACAACCTATTTCTTGACCTTAAATCAAAACATGACCTTTCTCAAACCAAATCAACTTTAACCAAAGTGCTTTTTTTCCCATAAACCTATCCACACACAGGACTGTGACAGTTTTCCTTCAGTACTCACCCTTCTTATTTTACTTACTTATTTTCTAACACTTCCTTTTAATTCTCACTTCAACTGCTTTCAGTGATGTAAATATTTAAGAACAGATAATGGCATCCTTCTTGGTTGTGGCTACAATATTTAGTCAGCTGATGCATTTGCAATAGTAAAAGCAGACTTTGCTCATTTCCATGATGGCACAGCATGAAATTCTGCAGCAGGTCTTTGGAGTTCAGTGTCCCAACCAAAAAAGTGCTGGAGAATGCTGATTTGAACAGAGACGCCTTCTTTCTCTTTTCTACTCCTGCACTTTGTTTATGTGTTTGTGCTATAATCCCTCCTGCTGGCTTGCCTCCTTCCCTGCATCCTTCCAAAGTAAGAAGCTACTGCACTAGCTACTGAACAGCAGTAGAACTTTAGCACTGGCCCCATGCCCGGGCAGGAGCACAGAGTAGAGCCAAATTCTGAGATAATACATGCTTGCCTCAGAAATACCTTTATGTTCTCTTTAAAGGATTTACAATACATAGTTTGAGTACAAGGAGCTATTCTTCGAGTATAACAAGCTACGCCTGAACGTGTGGGTGTGCAGAGTGAGATAGAGACTGAGACCAGGAAAAAAAAAGCGGACGCTGAATGCAAAGAGAAAGAGGAGTGATTCAGAAAAAGTGTAAAACATAAAACGGAGAAGGTGAAGGGATAAGAGAGAAGGGAGATAAAGTGGGGAGTATAAAGAGACGATAAAGGAAGTGAAATACAGCAGTGCCTCGTGCTTTCCAAAAGTTCGGTTTTGTTTTGTTATCTCCACTTTAAACACAAAGTCTTTTTTTTGTGCTGGATAAAACAAGATCATACATCAAGGATTATCCAGCAAACTTCACAGAGAACCATTATGATGTAGAGTAGCTGCAGTTGCATGTGTATGTGAGTTGGCATCCATTGTCTGTGGCTTTTGTTGGGCTGATTTGTATGTGTCACCCAGACAAAACATAGAGCTCGGACATCCCTGTCCTATCAGTCAGTCTTCAGTTTAACGTGGAACAAATCTCTCTCACTGACTTGTGTTTTTCGGAAGGCTTAATGACAAAATGAGAGGCGAAAGGAAACAACCAAATTAGGTTGTGAATAATAAATCATGCCGGCGACAACCGCCTGTTGTGATAAAAGATTTTAAAAAAAGACGACGCGAGACAATGAGCATTAAATATTCACAATATCACACTACGGCACAGATGAAGCTTCATAAAACCAATCTTTATCACAATGGGAGTGTGCAGGCCAGAGATATGGAACACTCCTGCAGAAATGGGGGTGGGGGGGTGGGGGGGGGGGGGTAGAGAGAGACACACACACACACACACACAAAAAATAACATGGCTAATAACAAAAGGCGCCTGTGTTTGGTACGAAGTAGATGGAAATAGAACAAACTGGCAGTTTTCTCACTTAAACCTTGGGATGAACTCAAAATATTATGAATTAGTTAGAGTGATGCTCTTGAGACATGTGCAGAACTGATTCTGTCAAAATAGCACTGCTGATTTACATAATCATTGATCTGAAAAAGGGGACCTAGCAGTACAGCCTTCCAAAAAAAAAATTCAATTTTTAATATAATTGAAATAAGTTGCCTTAAAAATCAAATGTCAGTAGAGCTTAATATGTCCAGCTCGAGCATCCCTAAACGGACCCCGCTGTGCAAACAACTACACAACAAGCTCAACAGTTGCTCTCCGACAACACAAGTTCAATCCAGTTCAGTGTTTGTTGTTATAGCTGCCGAGTGGCAACTGATTTGCAGCACCGTACGTGACTCTCTTCCAATGCATGGGCTAAAGTGTGATGTGTGCAGAGCAGCTGGGTGCAACTAATGCGGGTCAGAAAAACATTGACTACCGGGGTCGTGGTAGGAACCTCCCGGAGAGACGCTCTCTGTTCACGGCCTTGCTGCTTATGCTAAGCTGAGTGAGCCATCAAGTCTCCTCTGTGCTAATATCAACAGGTGTTCATGCAATTTGTCTCTACAGAAAGGGCTTATACAGAATTATGTGCACCAAAAAAAGCTCTATAATAGAGAATAACCTCTGTGAACCTTGCAGAAACACTTACAGTCGCTGCACTGCGAGGAACCAGGAGAAAGCCATTATCGCACTTGTAAAACTTCACTGTGGAGGTTTGACATTCAAGCCCCATATGGTAGAAGTCAAGGCCGAGTCCTGGACAAAAGCTTTTATGAGCCAGAGACAGACACATTACTGCTACTACTACATCATCCAATATGTGCAGGAAAAAGCAGGATTTTGAGGACTTTGGTAGATTTGGCAACTTATATTCATGGCATCACATAATTTTATGGTCAAAGCGATTTATAAACAAAATATTTAGTGCATCACTGACGATCTGAAGCTGGTCAGGTCCACCGACATCTTCTCTATTTTCTGTGTTGCATGAATTTCAGTAAAATGAACTGCTCTTAGCTCCATATCTAACATGATCTGCTCAATTTCTGTTTGCAGCCATTGTTTGCAGCATACTGAAAAAAACTCAACCCAGTGGCAAAGAAGACCAAACAGCTCCACAGAAGCCTCACTGCCAACTAGCGGCTTGGTGGTGTAATTGCAGAGTGGTCTTTGGGCAACCTCCTCTGCAGGTGCGTGTATGCATTCTTGTACACCCACATATTATTACTGCTCTTCAACAGTGTACCGAGTCCTCTACAACAAACACAGAGGAAGGTTGCCGCAGACGAAGAAAGCAGAAGAAGCCAAATGTGACACTAACTCACATCAGAGTATTTTGGGTTCTACTTGCTCTTATATTCTTCTGGTCTTCTTTGATTATGTGTGTTTTGAAAGGAGGTGGAAAAGGAAGTGGGCCAGGCATCAACAAGGTGCCGCAAAGAGCCAGAGCGACCACAAACCGCAATGTTTCAAATTTCAAGAGGCAGGCAGTAGCAGAGCTCTAATCACCCAGCTACCTCCCCTTTTAGATCTACCATCGCTATTACATAATTGTGGAGGTTTGCAGGAGCATGTGAGTGTTTGTCCACCTCTACTGTCAAGCAGTTAGTTTAAGGCTAATTTATAAAGTCCACTACCCACAAATTCAATGGACAAGAAAGTTTTAAGACCTATTGATTTTTTTATATTTTCCCTGCCTACCACGGTTCTAGTGAAAACATAAAGCAAACTGGGACCTTGAGTGATCATTTTAGTTTTAGCTCACAAAATCCTTCTGTGAACACTACACTTCACTACAAGTGCACGGATGTAACAAAAAAGACCTGAGGTGTTGAGACATGTCTGAGTTGGTGTGAACTGTTACATTTCACACCACTCCAGAAATGCTTACAAGAAGCTGCTGCTGTGGCTTTCCCTGGTAATGTGCATCTATAGAGTTACTGTGTATGATTCGAGCACATTTACAGACATTTATCAGCAATTCCGAGGAACATCACACATTAATACACCAAATATTTGGTTAAATTTGGATCTTCCGTCTCCTTGCATGTCTACTTCATATTTTTTGGTTAACTACATTCATTTAATCTATTTTCAAGGATTAGAGGGATGAAATAAAGGGAACTTGGTTTGAGGCAGCAGCAACTATCAACACTTCACATCTTGACACAATAGGAGGAAGTTAATGGCAGGATAGCTGCACTGGAGTGTTTTTTTATTTCTTTTTCAGGACACAGGGCACAGCACAGTAATCACCCAGCTATCTCCCCTTTCAGCTCTCCTATCATCGATTGTCCACAGCTGTCCACTAAATCTCAACTTGACATGGTCAAGCTTGAGAGAGTTACATTTTCAGTGTGTGGTGTGTTCTTAACCCAGTGGCTTAGATCAAACCTGATCTAGATACACAATTTCACACAGAGTCAACACTTTCTCTTGGGTGTCTCCTGCATCTGCTTAATCTTGAGGCTGTTACAGCACTTGCATCCTCTTGGGATGAGTTTGCAGTCTCAAGAGGACGACGCTTTTGCAGAGCCCTCTGCCTCTGGAGATCTGATTAGAGGTGAATGAAGCTGTGCACATACTGTTACTACTATGAACTATAGTTAAACTCCTGGATTTTCTAAATACAGCCTGACTCTGAAACTATACTGGAGCAAACTAACAGAAAAGTTACATGTATTAGAACTGAATGCATTCTAGGTAACGGTGAATTTCTTGAAAAAAAAAACTTCACTACATTAACTTGCAGTGTTATCTGGTAGCATGATTAGTAATCAGCTCAGATGGCATGAGTCAGACTGAATGAATAATGTGAATGACTGATAAAGCCCCCATTCTGTCAAAGGAAAGGTCATTCTCCTTCTGTATGCCGGACATGTCTGCTCTTCAGGATATTTCAGTTTGGATAATGACAACAGCTGATACCTCTATGTTATGCAGGACACACATCACACTGTGTTACATATATTTGTAGTTTATGGTGCACTGTATGCTGCAGTGCATGTATAGTTATAACATATGGTTGGCACGGGCGTGCAGGTAAGAAGATGTAAGCTCTCGAACTGACTCACCCTGATGCCGAGCTCCACGTTTTCTCCTCCGTAAATCTCCATGCCTTCGTCTAACAGGCCAATCTCTTCAAAGTACTTCCTGTCGACCACAAAGCAGCCAATCAGAGCGGGACTCCTATAAAAGGTGAACAGAGGAATTAGATAATGTCAGAAAAAAAAGGAGAGCAACATACATTACCACACTTACAGGGTTAAAATATTCCTTAACACACACACACAATCCTCAATTAGCCCCTAATCTTCAAGGCCATGAAGATCTATTCACATATGCTGCACACTGGATGGTCTAAACATAGTCCTAAGCCTTTCATGATAAAAACGATGTAGTACATTATACTTACAAATGACCCAGCTGTCACAATGATGCCTTCACCCCATACAACAAACTCAGAGCATTTCTAGAAAATAAATTCTAGGAAAAAAGGAAACAGATCTTTCATCGACATCAAACTGAATCAACAGGAGCGAAAAATTACTCTGATTAGTATTCATGTTGTCAGTCCCACACATCTCATCTTATCAATATGAAATACGGCACCGCTGCAGCTACAGCTTGTTTGGGTGGATTTCTCCTCCCTGCGGATACGCACGCTGGCAAAATGCCAGAAATGTTGAAACCCAACAAATGCTAATAGAGAGAGGGCTCTCCCACCACAAGCTCCAAGCACATTCTCTTCTTTAAAGGGATAACAGAATAATGAAATGACAGTCCATATCTAATGTATCTGAGAGTTCTTTTTACTAGTCAATATTAGCAATATCTGTTTACATTCTAAGATACATATATACGTGAGATAAATGATGATTTTTTTCACTTAAGTACCTAATCATCTATGAGAATGCAAGACTGTGGCTTCTACCTTGCTGCTTGTCAATTGCACAATTACCAACCTTAAACCTACCCTGACTAAGATGACTTGGATTGTCTGAAGACACTAGCGAAGTTTGTGATGAATTTTTATTTATAGGTTAGTGCTTCTCACTCTACCAATGTAGACCCTTTTATGGCTTATGTCATGATTATGTCAGGTTGTGGAGGCAAAACAAAGGAAAACTGGAGGCAAACATGTTCACTTCAGGCTACATCACCTACTGAAAATACTTATTGATTCTACAAACATTGAATTTCATTGAGTTTGTTATTAAGTTTCTTATCAGTCACTGAAAACATTTGCAGCCCACATAACTTTCTAGATTTTAAAATCTGGCCCAAATTTACAGGTAACTGAACAGCCCTGTTCTATTCTGTGGCTCTTCCTGTTACAACAACATGCAGGATGTGCTGGCAGTGGCCTAGCAAGAATATTTCCTGCTACTTGTGCTGACACAGTACAGACAAATATAACCACATTGTGCTGCTAATGGGTCCAAACTGACTGGTGAAGGTGTCTTGTAACACATCAGCTTCTTAATGCGAGTGCCTTGACAGGATATTCTGTCACAGGTGGGGCATTTGACATCTTCATCCATATCGCATTCAGCTGTATTAACTACTGATTTCTGTGATCAGGTTTTGCTCCAGAACATACTTAATTCTTTAACATCCTCTACTAAGACACCATGTTGAACATGTTCGGACACATGGAGATGAATCCTTGGACGAGGCTGACCTCATGCAGTCGGTACCTTTACCTCACGTTTCTCTCTCCTCGTGTCGACTTCAGATCTCACTTCAGAAAACTGATAAGCTCTAATAAGTTTTCATGTCCACAATGCATCAAAACCGCTGTTGAGAGCTATTTTCTATAGTGGAGAGAAGAACAGATCCTTCATGAATAGACTAATCTGTTATGGGGTACTGGGACAAAAATCTTGCTGATGGGCTCCTATTGATGCTTCCAAGTGCACCTACTGCCCTCTGTGCATAGTGTATGTAGCCTGTCACCTCCAATCTCCCTGGTGCAATCAGTAGACTTTATGGCAGTCTCAGCATTTGCCATGAATATTACTAGTGTGCTACATATATTAAATCAATAATACCTTAGTTGTTATTATATATGCTGCAAATTCCCAAATTTCCAATTAATCAAATTTCTGTAACAAAAGCAATTTATTTTAAGTGAATTTGGAGCCCTGGCATAATAGTATATCCAGCTTGTTTCAATTCCCAAGGTGTCAGATACTGAATCCTTGGGATCTTGTATCAATGCAAAGAAGTAGCTTTAGTGCTGACTTGACATGCACAGGGGGAACTACAACAATAACTCAGGTACATCAATATTTGATGCCTGGAGCAGTGCCATAGTATATTAAATCAAAAATATGTGTTGCGACTCAACTGGAACACAATAAGCATATTGTATGTCACTGTCAAGTCACATGGATTTTAACTTGTGTTGTGTTTCTACATTATCATGTCATGTGTTCCTCAGTCTGGGAGGATCTATGGGTCGAAATATCTGTGACCTTTTAGTTAAAAGTCCATGTAGGGAAGAAAATGGGGTGGTTGAACGGGTCAGCAACACACGTCTCTCCCATAGGAGACAGAGGTTTGAGTCCTGTGTGAGACATTGTATGTTGAGACAAAGATCGTTCGAGAAATTACTTATTTTATTTTTTTCACCTTAACCATGAATTTGTTGTACTGTACCTAATGCTGGTTTCTTTATACCTAAACCAAACCAAACCATGATGTTTTCACAACTGTAACTTTTCTAAATTCATAGTGCACGTCAGGACCAAGATACTCCTGGGCTTGGTTTTTGTCCTCTGAGTGGAAGCAACTCTCTGCAGACGCCCGCAGCAACATTGTGTGATGAAACATACATCAGGGCAAGAGTATGAAACCACTTCTAAAGCTTGAGTGTTCCCAGGAGCACATTGGCCTCAATAATTGTGAAACAGAAAATGTGTGAAACCACCAGCAATCTTCCTAGACCCCAAAGCCCAGACTTAAACCCCATAATACATTTATGAAAAAGCTGAACTTGGCTGTTCATGGAAACAACAAAATACAATACTTGTGAAAAATCCCTGTGACAAATTACAGTTGGGAAAAAAGTATTTAAGAAGATAGAAAAATAAATAATTGGGGCAATTCATCTTTCCCCATTAAAATATTGAGCAGGATACGTCCTCTTGTCTTTGTCCAGATCTATAAACACTGCATTATTGATCTGCTTGCCATGAACCAGAAGAGCAGATGTATTATCCTCCTGCAGATATTGGTGAATAGGCAATTTTGCTTTTGATGCTGTGCTGTTATCCTGTAGCAGCCTCTGCAGCATGTCTACGCAGTCTTTAGCTGTCACACTGCTAATGTCTGAGTTAATGGTATTGAAGCTCATTATGAGCACGGTAAGTATGCCCGAGAACTGTAGACACTGGAAGCTGTATCAAATGTCACAAATCCTACCTACTATCCTCCTGATGAGCTGATGAAGTGCTTGTTTCTTTGTGCTGTAATTAATGCGCTCGCAGCTGTGCCATATGCCCCAGGTTTTATATAGGTTAGAATATTGACACTACATTTACCAGTATTTACATATATAATTATTCATGGGGATTACTGTTCAAAAAAATTGTAATGTAAATATAATGAATTGAGTAAGAGATCACATCAAACTTACTTACATTTTTCATTTTATTTCATTTTATTAGTGTCTTGAATCTGTCATGATAACAAGACATTTGTTTTCACTCTTTATTCATTAGCCTGGTAAAGGTTTACCTGATCGGTGCTGTGTGGTTGCGTTGAATCCACCAGGACTTTGGGGGGTTGAGGTATCGACACCACAGCTCCCAGTCAAAGCCCTGAGCAGACAGCGGGTATTCTTCAATCTCAAAGGTGTCATATTTGATGTTATCAAAAGAGGGAGACACCACGCGAGTCCGGTCCTCCTTTATTCGCTGTAGGATAGGTTCCGCCCTGTGGGATGACAGACCATAGAGAGGATGAGTTCAAAAGGTAAATGTAAATTATTTTGTGGGTTTATTTTAGAACAAACCAAACCAAAATAAAGCTTAAGGCCTTGCTTGATTGGCACTTTTTTCTCAGCTGTCATGAAAAAAAGTATTTACTTAGGCATGTGTTTCCATGCATCATTTTAAATTTAGTTTGCAGTTCAGGTTGATGATCCTGCATGATAGAAGACTTGTGCATCCAGTGAAGTCTTTCTCAATTTTCCCCATGTCATGCTGCTGTGAGTCTTAAGTTGTGGTGAGTGGTGCCAGCAGTTACACTTTTGATTCATCGTCTTTTGGGGCTTGTGTTTTGTATATTTGAATTGAGCATTAATTCTCTTTCAAGCAGCAGCATGCAAACATCTTAAGTAATAAAAAGCTCTGAGCACCAAACAGCAGGTTACAACTAGCTGCTGAAAACAGTTGGAAAGACCCAGATACTGGTGGACATAAAAATTAGACTAAACATTGTCCTTTTTATCTCTTACACTTCTCTTGAGGCCGCACTAGATTATAGATCTGGACGCTTATTTCTGTCCAAAACTGACCACATTTCATATCCAAACTCTACCCATGCCCAATGTTTTTGAGTTTGTGCCAAGTTTTTCTAGTATGGTCTTCATGTGTCCACTGAGGAAGTCTCCCAAAAACCCAGGCCAAGCCCTTGGGTACCATCCGGTTCAGTTTGAGTATCCACATCTAGTGGATATCTAATAATTAAACTTCAGCTAGCACGTTTAGGTGGTGTAGTGGTTAGCACTATTGCCTCACAGCAATAAGTATCTGGGTTTGAATCCACAGGGGCCTTTCCTAGGTGAGTTTGAATGTTTCCTCGTGTCTGCTTGGGTTCTTTCCGAGGACTTCGGCTTCCTCCTACCATCTAAAGACATGCACGTGGGTGACTCTAAATTAGGTGTGAATGTGAGTGTGAATGGTTGTCTGTCTCCATAGGTCAGCCCTGACTGACTGGCAACCTGTCCAGGGTGTACTTTGCCCACTGACAGCTGGGATAGGCTCCAACCCGCCTGAGTAAGAGGACAAGCAGTTAGGATGATTGATGGATGGATGAAGTCCAACTCCAAATAAATATTATTGTTCCTATGTGTCTAATATTACGGAGCCTGGGAGGGGACATGAGACAAGTGTCCTCATATCTCTATCTATCAGTCTATATTTGAGACCAAGTTAAAAACAAAACTATATGAATGCAGTTTTATACGCTCTATTGTTGTTTTATCTATGGTAAACAGATGACCCGAAAGTACTTTTACAATAAAAACATTTGTAAGATCTCGCAAAAGTATGACCTTTTTTTTTTACCCATTAATTTTTTTTCCTCCCATGTAGCTGGGCAGGATCAGTAAAAATAGTAAGTCATGCAGATGCATCCTACTCAACCTTGTAAGCGATTCCCAGGGTTTAGAATTGAATTTGATGGAAACTACAGAATGTAATTCATATGGGAGAATTCATCTGCTGTGGGCAGAGGTTAGCTGCAGCATGAGGAGTTCAAAAGACCAACAGAGATCACCTCTGGAACTCTAGAGTCCAAACAGGAGACAACTACAGCCTGGACTACAAACTAAGCACAGTCCTTGAACAGGTAATGTGGTATTCAGTGGACGTTGAATGCAGGGCTGTGGCCTTGGACGTCGAGAGCCTCTTAAAATTCACAGAGCTTGTAAGCTAGGCAGTGATCATGGGACTACTAACAGGAAAAAGTGCTTCCGTCAAAAGCTCAGCAGGTTGATAGACATTCAACCATAGATAACAGCTAAACACAAGCTGATGCTGTTTTTCACCTTGTCAAAGAATACCGCTGTGTTAACTGTAAATCATTTTTGACCAAAATGAATTTTATAATTTACAATTAGGGTTATAGAAAGAATACACAGTATTAAGACTAGACAAAAAGTGTTGCTTTCGTCAACGAAAATTATTTCTTTTCCTTATTTTTGTCCCTAAAAAACTGGAACGAACTGGGCTCAGTGGGGTTGAGGGTAAAACTGGGCCTGTAGTTTTTAGTTATCCTGAACCGGATCCCTTTTCTTTGGCCACCAGCTTTGGTTTCTATTCATTTTAAGGAAACTAAGTGTATTGTGTTTTGAGGTTGGTTTGTGCTGAATTTGCACTTGTTTTTGTTTTTTACAACTGTGACTGTTTTCTTGGAGGATTGACCATCACAGAACCCTTAACTCTTCCTATTTTGTCAGACTTGTCTCTGACTGGCACTCCTTTTCCTGGTCAATCAATCCCACTACAAAGTTGTAACATGTTTGGTTTGCAAAATATGTTGTAAATGTATGGATGTACAGTATTCTTAGGTCTATAAGGTAACACTAATATAATAATGACATAACCTTGTTTGAATTGATAAATGAGTTTGACAAAAATAAAAATTTGGTTTTGTCTATACTACTAGGTATTTATACTATATCGACTGGGTTAAATAGAATTGCATTACTAAAAAAAGAGACTAAAATACAATTTTCACTGATTAAAACTAGACTCATGGATAATTCTGACTAAAATAAGAATAAAATGCTCAGACCTTTGGTTGACTAAAACTTGCCTAGACTAAAAGAGTATGGATGTGACTAAGACTAATAAAAACTAAAATGACAGCTTGACACAACGACTAGACAAAAACTAAAATTAAGAGAGGCCGCCAAAAACAACACTAGTTGGAATTTAAAAAAATTAAAAACAACAATGCCAAAAAGCTTAAACCGTTCAGGTTCAGTTTAGTTTCTGTTTCTAATGGAATTAAATCTATGTTGGTTTATGAAATTTTACATGAGTGTACTCTGAAGAAAACAACTACTGAAAGATAGAGAAATAATACAAAAAAATCTAAAAAGAAACTGTTACATCTTAAGTCTTGTTCTTTTGGATAAACTTCCAAAAGCTGTTACAGAAAACACAAACAAGGGATTAGGCCTCACAATCATGCATGTTTTATCAGTTCAGCCCTACAGAGGTAAGTGATAACAAAATCACCATATCCCTACATCACAGAGGAGAAGGGACTCTTTGATTCTGTACACTGATTGTTAGTTAGGCATCAGTTCACACACAAACACACACACACACACACACACACACACACAAAGGTTTACAGCAAACTCTAGTTATCGGAGGGACAATTACAATCAGGTAGCGACCCAATGATTGACAAATCAAAGGAAGCTAAGGTAAAGTTTACTCTGTTCACAAGGTCAACCTAGAAGAAATTAATTTCTCACAACTGAATCCTAAAATCTGCTGCTTCTGTGAAATGTGTGGGAAATACTTCAGATTAGAAGAAGTAAGCCTAAGTGAGAGTGAATGAACTGTTACCGCTTATTTTAAATAATGACATTTTAAGAAAAGTGGACAATCAAAGTAGTGATTAAGCCAATTACTGAGGGAAAAATGATTGATTGACAGATTGATTGATGATAATTTCAGTGGGTGTTTGCCACTTCACGTCATCAATGACACACTACCAGCTCTGTCATATTTGCTTTGGTATATTACAGCCTTTGAGAGCTTTTTATGCCCATGTTATTATATATTTTTTGTCCATGAGCATTTAACAAAACGCGATTTTTACTAGCAAGACAACACATACTGGCAGGAACCAATTTTCCATTCATTGATTCACGCCAGCACTCAATTAATCTCATTTGTATCCTGGATCTGAGCATCCTGGCCACTTCTCCTGTGTGTGTGCTGCTGGCATCAAATAACATGATGCTACATGACAACGCTCTGACAATGTGTTGTTGCTTTAGCCAGTTTGATTTTAGTAATTGGTAAAGGCAAACTAGGTTTTAATAGAAACTGAAAGGTCGGAAAATTTGACCTTTTTGTTGTCCCCACAAATGCGGACATGATGAATCCGCGTCTCTATAACCGGACACCCACACCATCTTCAAGTTTTAAAGGTGCTTATAACCACCCTCTGTTTACATTTTATTAATTTACACTACACGTCTTTATGTCTGATGCTATTGCAAACAGTTGCCTGTCTACACATCCAGACCACACTGTCCAAAAAAAGTACATTTAATATTAATTTCCTTTTTGATCTGTGTGGTCCCCTCCAACCCTGAGGGAAATGAATGTGAGTCTTTTAAAACATATCTGACATCATTGAAAACATTAAACAATCTGTAAAAACTAAAACATTAAGCTGACAAACTCTAAAATGCTTCTTAATGTTGACTATCCCACAAGAGCTCATCAGTGACAACTGGACTTGCTTGAAGTTCTTGAAGATGTCACCTCTTACCAGAAAGGCGTCATCAGTTCTAACTGAATGGTTGAGAGTTCCAGGTATTTAACATACCATTGTTAACACCTTGAGAGGCGCTGACCGTTCAGCTAGGTGTATTGTTCAGATGTCTGACAGTGAAGGTCCCTGGAGAGTCGGCTTTCTCGAGTAAGCCGACTTCTTAACTGTAAACAGGAAACGTGGTTTCTGTAATCAGGGTAGGGGATTAGAGAAACCTGATTTTCCCAGGTAGATTTCTTACGGAACTCAGATTACTCTGCTGTGTATTGCTATGTGCCACCCAACAGATGGTCTTAAAGGCCATCAAGAGGTGTTCCACAGAGTTTAAATGCCTGGGACTCCTAGCTCTTTTAGAACCGATAAAGCATTTCAGATGACATCAGATAACACAGATAACATCTTCAAGAACTTAATCCGGAACATTTGGAATAACCATCAGGGAAACTAAACAGTTTGGGGATAATGTGATTTTGTCACCATTACTCATAATCATTCCATTAATAATTTCACACAAAATCACATTTTAATGCTAAATACTTTTTAGTATTGTTTACACTGCAGTCACTATGTACAGTAGCATGCAAGTCTGGTTACTATTTATGCAGATCCTCACCTATTCACATGTATATCTCACCATATAATTACCTTATTTTGATGTTCTCTATGTACATGACAGGCAGCGATGACTAAAGATTATTATGATTATAGACAGACAATGTCTCTAACACAAAACAGCCTATAATTATTTGTGTTTGAATCAAAATAGCCAATGTTGTAGATAATTGCAATGTATGGCAGATACAATTATGTAGATCTCAAGCAGTCAGTGCTTTGTAGCTAATTATCCAGCAATTTCTCAATTTTCATAAAAAATGTGTGAGACAGTGGGCGAGTTTCAGAACACAGGAAAGGCACAGAGGAAGGAGGGTTAGGAAGAAGGGACTGAGATGCATATATACAATATGTTGATTAGTTATCATGGTAATATAGCACAAGACAAAGAATCTGAAAACAAACGCAATTGCTGAAAATGTGTGTGTTTGCCAGAGAGAGAGAGGAGAAAGTAGACAACATTTTTTTTATCTCCAGCTGAGCTCTTTTGTATCTCTGCCAAGAATGATTTCATTAGTCATAGACCAATACCCACTCAGTGGCAGTATGTGGGAGGTTTGTGTGAGTTCTCTCTCTGATTGAGTGTGTGTGGAGAGAATGACAGAGATAGGTTTCTATGGTTGAACAATTTTTTTTTTCCAAAACTAAGGTTTTGAGGACATTCTGTGTGGGTAAGAGCTGGGATTAGGGATTTAGTGGTGATGGTAGAAGTTAAGAGAAGGGGCTAGGGAACGCATATGTCAATCAGTGTCCTCATAACTATAACAATGTGTCTGTGTGTGTATGTAGAGGGGGTTTAAGTGGGGGGAGAAGTAGGGGGGTTAAGAACTTGTAAGTGTCTCTTGTCTAATCCTTCACAGAACAGCAACAAATGCTAGTTTGGATGCAGCCCAGACATTATAATGAATTGTGTGTGCATGTCTTTATTTCCATGTGTGGACACATTTTGTTGAAATACTATTGTTGTGAGAACATTTTATCTTGCAAGGACATTTTAGCCATTCCTCAGAACTTAAAAGGACATTGCAGAGATCAAAACTAGGTTCAAGAGTAAAAGTTATAATTAGGTTTTGGTTAGGGTTAGGGAATGTAGTTGTGATGGTTAGGGTTAGGGTACGAGGCCAGGGAATGCATTATGTCAGTGAGTGTCCTCACAAGTATACCGAGACATGATTGAGTGGGTGTGTTTGCATTAAAGTGTGAGATGTGTGATGTTTTTCAGCCTGTCAAAATGATCAACATGTACACAGCACTGCTGTTGTATCTAAGTGTTTTAAAAAGGGGACCCTGAGGTGATGGAGTGTCCGTGGCAGCAGGAGTGACATATATGCATAAAAGAACAGAACAGAGCAGCAAGTGGGGCGAAGGATAAGCTGCCTTGATACATTGAAAAGAGCAGCCATGGTAATGAGGTAAGTAATTAACCACTGCTCCCATAACTAGTGCTTAATGGATTCATTAAGAAATATTTCCTTGACATAATGTACGGTTGATATGAACATGAACTCTCTTAAAAGGCTATTATTTATTTCAAAAGCCATTTTCAGACATGCACTGGAATCCTGAACTTCTCAAGACATTATCTGGTGGAGCTATGTGAGAACACACATTTTCTAAAGAAGACATAACAGTGAGTCAGTGGGTGTTCTCTTTTAAGTCAATGCACTCAGCACAACAGCAGAAAGTATGGGAAAATATTAACCATGTCTTCTGGTGTTAAACACATAACACATTGTTTCTAATCATATTCAATATACTGTAAACAAAACACTGCACTTGTGGTGTCTCATTTTGCTCCTGTATGCTGTACCCAGGGACCATCCTGCACTAAAACCAAGCACACTACTACCCCAAATGTCTGACCTGAACAATCTGCTGTTGCAACCTTGAACAATGTCCATACCTGCTAAGTTAAATGCCAGTGAATTAAACATGAACATCCACAGAACTTATTCAATCCGATGTTCTGTGGATGCAGAACGAAAAGTCTCTACCTTAAAGAAAGACCAGATCCAGTTGCCATGACTCAACCTTCAGACACCACTTACTAGAAACATAACAGAACACTGGGTTAATTACATTTTATAAAAATTGTAATTAAAATTAATGTTTAGTTTAGTTTCAGCTGGTAACATTTTGCATGCTAGCATGCTAACATTTTTTAATTGAAGTGAAGTTAGGAATAGTATTCCATCCAAAGTGCAGGACCAATGCAGTACAGCCAATGAGTCTCACCACTAGCCTGGTAATAAATACATCTTTGAATCTTCTTCTAACTAATGCACAGTAGCTGTAATGACATATACGCATTAGCCTTATGTCATGTGGAGAACGAAAAAATCTGTTGCACTGTCAAAAAGCCCCCGAAGCTCTAGAAATGAGTCCATTGTGAAGGATTTATTAAGCTACATGAGTCACAGCATGCTGTTTCTGCTGCAGCTCGACTCTCGACAATAGGCTGGACTAATTACTCTACCAGAGCAGAGGAGAACAGTAAATTGATGAAATTAATCAAAAATGAATGCAACCTATCCCATTGCTGTTAAACACATTGTCAACTTTGATGAAAGCAGACATTCTTGCTGATTAACATGATTGATGTTGCTGTGCTACTGTGTGATTAAAAAAAGACACTGTGAGATATTGACTTCAAGTTATGTCAGAAAGCAGTATTTGTCTCCTAAGACAATATGAGTGATTTATTTTAAGTATCCTTCTGACACTATGTTCTTACCTGTTCTTTAAAGGGCAGTGTCATAATCAAGCATAAGTAAAAATATTTTTGTGTTTTTTTTCTGCAGCTTCTTAGTGTATTAGGAAGAAATCAGATCAATAGTTCATATATGCCACATCTTGCATAGTTAAGGTAGTTAAAGTTGGTATCCTATAATGTTACCTTATTCTCCACATGCATTCAACCTCTGAGACCAGCCTCCTACATATTTATACAACGTCATGGATGCCATGTGTTTATCTATGTGCCCAATTGTGGCCAGTTTCCACATGGAAGAAGTAGAGTGTAACACCTCTGACACTTTTTCATGAACTACACCCAGCCACTCGACCCCATCTCCTTAAAATTATATTGCTATGCAACTAAGGTTCAAACAAGAGTTTTGGTTAAGGTTAGAGAAAGACGATGTTTTATATATGTGAACATGTAAGTCAGCCGGCCATCTTCCCCTGACTATAATAAAGTGTTCTTAGTGTCTTAACGAATCACAAACTTTAATGCTAAACGTTGTAACCCATTAATCCTGGATGTTACTGAAAAATCTGATATTTTGCCAGAAAAAAACAACTGGTTGTTGGGTTCATTTTATTAGTATCTTCAGTATCAGCGTACAGTATTGCAACTTGTCATTTACGTTGACTGTCATCATATTCATATCATGTTCACAGATAAGCTTGCAATTGTGCTCTCTTCAAAATGTATTATTGCAGTTTAGTTGCAAAGAGGTGTATCTTATAGGAGGCAGGGTTGAACCACTAGTTAGGTATATGAATGATACCTGGAATAAAATTTTAACACGGGAGGCAGAATCCTTGATACGTCATTGCAGTGGACGACAATATCAAGTTCACACGAGAGGATGTTGGAGGAAATCATCCAGCCTTCCTGGATTGTGTGCACATTGATGTGGACAGAAGCATCAACATTGAATTACAGACGAAAACCACAAACACAGATCAATATTTACTCTTTGCCTCACACCACTGTCTGGAACACAAACTGGGAGTTATCAGAACCCTACACCACGGGGCTGAGAACATGCCTACAAGGGCAGAGGTAAAGAAGAAGGAGCACAAACACATCAATAAAGCAGTTAAACATGTGGCTATCCAAACTGGGCCTGTGTCAGAACCACAAAAAGTTCCAATAAGAGCAATGCTACAAAATACATGGACGAAAACCAACAACAAACGGAACACTGTCATCCCATATGTCAAAGTATGTGAGAATCTCTGACGGATTTTCAACAAACACTGCATCTCTGTAGATCTCAAACCAAAGGCCGAAGCTTGTCCATCTTAGGGATACCCAGACTTAAACACAGCAAAGTATATGCAGTTCAATGAAGCAAGGAACACACATAGCACAGGACGCGCACTAACTCCTGATCTATCAGTGTGCCAGTAAATAATCTGGTTTGAGTGTGTTCTGTATCATAAGGTTTTATGATATTTAGACAAATGTCTCCCCTTTACACTTACGCTTTAAAATGTGTTTTGGCCAATAAGATCTCAACTAGACAAAGCTGAATACAAGTATTAAACAACCTATGTTTTGTACTGCTGATGTGTCCTGGCGTTGTGGACCACATTGTGGTTCTTTTGGTGAGAGGTGGTTCTTTCTGCCCCCACATTGCCAGCCACATGTTAGCAGAAGTGATGCTGCAATAAAAAGAAAATGGACACAATTGGTGTGCAGGACACCTTGGAGATTCACCTATATGGACAGGTGTGAACAGTGATGTGTATTGTGGTCTGATGAACCCCATTGTAACATCTCGATTCTAAATCTATGTAGTTGTATCTTAATATATCTTAAATTCACAACTCACAAAGTATGTTTTCAGACATCAGCATCCAGACAGTTCATGTTTACAGTAGATGCTTGGTCTATTTTAGTATCAACCCACATGACCACTACGACCTTCACAGTAAAACTGTTGTGATGTTAGACAGATATTTGGGTTTAGATGGTATCAAGAAGCAGGCATGACTTCAAAGCACTCAAAAAGGGAAACAAGAGGACGATCTCTTTGGGAACGAGCTTATGAATAGATGATTTCTTACTATTCAGTGTTAAAGATCTTCTGGATAAAATGATGTGTTGAGGAAAAACAAATACCTCACAGTAAAAAGACGTCTCTTGATTCTACTCTAATCGCAAACCTTTCAAATAAACTGGCTGTTGTACAAATGCAGTCAGCATCTCATTCTGTTCTTAATTTTCTTCTCTGTGTCATTGTCACAGTATTTACAGCAGGCTCTATCCAGGAGCTGGGCACAGCTACACAAGACAAGGTAGAATTAATACAAAATACACAACAGTGCACAGTATCTAATGTCTCCCTTATTCAGATGTTGTAGATTATTTCTACTTGGCCAAATTACGTTTTGGTGTCTGGTTTAATTACGCTTGGAGGAGATAAAACCCAAACGGTCTCATTGGAATAACACAGAGACACAGAATGTACAAAGAAACACATGCATGACCTCATGACTAGGTGATCAATCTTTTTCTCAGAAATTACCCTTGAAATTATACGATGGCACAAGCTGTTTGTCAGCGACAGTGCAGAGTGTAGGTCATCCATGTTGGGAGGCATTTGGGGTCAGTGCAGAGTGTAGGTCATTTGTAATTTGAAAGTGCTTAAAGCTCATTAGACTTAGCATTCCAATTTGTTGGTGAGTTAAAACAACCCTTCTAAAAATACATTCGGTGAGTCTTTTACACTTGTGTTTTGAAGGAGATGCATCAGTCATAAAAACAGAAACAAACCCAGGAAAGAAAGAAAGTCATGAATGATCCTCGGGGCTAACTAACTTCAGTTTTTAGCATTAAACATAAACAGAACATTACACATGGATAAATATTTCATGTGTTTGAGAGAATATTCAACTGCAGTGTTCATGGTAATGAATGAACCTCCCTCCATATGCAACAGTGTAGTTCGCTGATGGTTTTTTAATAGTTAATGCCACAGGGCATAGGATACGGCAGGCTTTGGATTAAACACAAATACTTCTAAGAAGGAAGGTACTGGTACATACAGCAGAATCACTAGACTTACAGCACCCTAGTGACTAGTCAAACACCATTTACTGGCATCTGGGAGCAGCTGCCTGGTGTAGATTTACAGTACACGGCTGTAGGTATTTGGCATCAAGTAAAGTGGCTTCTCACCATCCAGTGTTGAACTCCACGTGTGCGTCGAACAGAGCCACCACAGGAGCGGAGGCAGCCCTCCAGCCGCTGACTCTGGACCTGATCAGTCCTTCCTGCTTGCCATGGTGGACCACCTTGATGAATCCTGGGCTGTGCTGCGAGTTGGTCTCTTCCACAAAACTCTGCAGGTGTTCTTTCAACTCCACTGGGAAACACAAACACACACACACACAGATGGCTGTTAAAACCAAGCAGGGTAAAGACTCCTGCAGTATTGATCGTATTGACAAAGCTCCACAGAAACTCCTTCAGCTCCCCATGACAGAGAAAATAAATCTTAACCTTTTTTGTCTTAAAGTCAAGGACTCTTATTTATCAAAAACATATATTTAAATTGTAAACATACATTTGACCTGCCTTGTTTTACAAAATGGGTTTTGACCATTTTTTCCAATTATCTTAAAATGATTTACATCGCACATTCCACTCATTATAATCCATCTGCTGCAACTTCACTTCAAAAAGCCCCTGGAACAGCTGAGGATACACAAATAAATGCGCATAAACTTATTCTGTATGGAAAAACACAACTGAATTTACATAGATCCACATGTCAGAAATGATTTGCACAAGGAGGTTTGTTGAGTTTAAGTGCTCAGCAGTAGGCAGGTGGTAAAGAAACAGAGGCAGAATGAAAAGGCTGTGCAACATCTTACATCTGTACTGTGATGATGATGATTGTACTACGATCTTAAATTAAGCTAACAATAATTTTCATTCGTTTTCAAGTGGTTGAGATCCAATTTATGGTGGAACATTTGTAAACAGCCTGTGTCTGAGAGTTTTCTAAAATACATGGCTATTTACCAGGCACAGAACATCCAGTTAAGCGGTAACTAAGATCTGTGACAAAAACAAATACACTTACATACTGTTCACAAATGAACAGCACATTTATTATTTCTGAAGCCTACCTGCAATCAACAAAAGCAAAAACACATAGCTACGTTACTAAGCTTCCAGCTGGTAATTTACTTTACCAGACTTATCCCTTTTACTTAAAAAAAAAAGCTTTTCCTCTTAACGTGACCTGATCTAGAAGTGCTCATGGCTTTGCCGGTTGGTAGCAATAGACAAGAAAAAGTGTGGATGGCGGGTGTGATGACATTTAATGTTACCAACAACCTCTGTAGTCTCATTTATCCACTTGCTTGCAACCATTTATTTATAAATATAAACGTTTATAAGAAAAGTAAACACGTTTAGAAACGACAAAAGTTGGGTATTTACTGCCAAATTTTATGTCGAACAATAAAACATGAAAACGTCTTGACCTGGTGGAACAAGGGAACTGGAAGTGCTGGAATTCTAGTTTCTAGGTTTTAGGACTCAGTCCTACAGCCCTGTCTATGGGGGGATAATATTTGTTAATTGCACTGACCACAAAGAACAACTGAGGCTGGTAAGTGTCATTTGTTCTGCCAAAATTACATTTTAGGACAGAATGGAGAAGAGCCAATAATGACAGCAAATAATAATAAAAATAAGAAATAGTTGTTTTACTGTTAGCATCTAAATTCTAAATACTTTATATTAAAACATAAAATGCTGCCAAATGATAAAGCTACACACGAGCCCTCTTCACACATTCTTGCTTTCTTTCAACTGTTGTCTTTCTTCATCAGTGACTTAATTTATTCCTTGCACACATTCAGTTAGACATACATACGACACATATACACAAACTACCCACAGCAGAACAGTGAACATCTTCATTTCCTCATTGTGATTTCTCGGTGTTGTAATCCTGCCCGCAGGCTACGGTTGCAGCCTTCCCCTCTCTATTCATTATTACCTTCAGCCTGGATTCTCTAGTCGCTCTGTTTTCCTTTAATGAGCTACAGTTTGCTGCCAACCTAGAAGAAACATCGGCTCATTTAAAATTTGAGATGGGCTTATTTGATATTTTCCACAAACATAAAAAAATCAGGTAATTAAATCAAGCACACCTCCAGTTTCCCCAATTAATTTTCAGACTAGATGTCTGAAAATTAATTGGTTTTACACTGGCTGTTTGAACAACAGGAGTCCTGTTTGTCAGTTCACTAAAAATATTAATGGCCGGAAGCTGATGTGAGAACTACTGGGTTCAATCTGTCCAGAAAATGATAGTTTAGATGTTCTGAAGGAGGGAAAGTTAATTGATTGTTTCTCACCATCTGCAGAAATCTAATATCATTTGACTACCTGTGAACAAGCTGTTTTTGTCTATTTCATACCAACTAACTCTTTTCCACCAAAACAGTGCCTAATTTAAAATCTGGATCCTACGCTTGCCGTTAATAACAGTCAAAGTAGGTCAGGTAATTGCAAATTCTTAGTGTACGTATTTGCGCTTAAATTAGCAATCACAATGTGTTGGACCAGTTGTGTTTGGATAATGAGCAGCACTTTAAAAAGAGAATATAAGATGCCATTGTTGATATTGTGCTTATATAATGTGCCATGTTTGTTTTCTTGGTCTACCATGTTAGCATGCTAACGTTTGCTTAAACTTTACTCGCTAAACAATATGGTGAATATACCCTGCATCACGTGTCTGTCAATGTAAAAAACCAAGTAGCAAATATTATTTTGACTAGTGTAATAATAATGTATAAGTCATTATTTGCTCAGGTATTTTGTTATAAACCACATTTTTTGGGCAAATTGAAAAAATGATCTCATGGCAGATGAAAAGTCAGGGAGGGAGCATCCTGTAATGTATATGTGCACAACAAGAGCATAACTAAAAATATACTGCAAATGAATCACTGCGTTATCATATTGAATAAGCAGTAGAGTTGGTATAAATTATTATAGACGTAGATATATATGAAGCAACAGTGACACAAAGTAATTCAAATTAATGTCATTGTGACATATACATTAATGGAGTTTTTTAATGGAAGTCAGCAGTTTGAGGCTTTATTGTCTTTATTAATAAATAATTTACTATTGACTCCATTTTCACTTTTGCTATCATCTAACTCTCATTACATGAGGGTAGAACTTGACCCCCATTTGTCAAAATTACACACTGGACAAACAACAAGCAATGAGTTGTAATGATAACGCACTTTCACTGAGTTATCTCACATTAATTACCTCCATTATGAGTTGCCACCATGTACTTATCATCATCATTCACTGCCAAGCAAAGACATTAAATCACACTTCCCAGAGAATTTTTATCTCAAGCAGTTATGACGCATTAAGAGAGGAATCATTTGAGGTAAATGTTGAATCTATTTATCTCCCTAGTTGCATCACTAATCAGCACTCAACCCTATGCAGCTACCTTAACTAGACTCTGATTTACTATATTAATCAAGAACAGAGAAGCAGTGAGAGACCTATAAAATCTGCAGGCGACGGTAACAGACACAGATTTCTCATAATGGTAATTATAGATTTGGCAGCAGCGAAATATGCTCCGTAGGACGTGATGCAATTGTTAACACCAGCCCTTTAACAGAAAAGCTGCACCAGAGCCTCACCTGTGACTGCTGTAATAAGTTTTAATCTGTTTTCATACACCACTGATGCAACTAATACTTTCACATACCCTGATGCTGAGCACAGTCCAAAGCAGAATATAAAATAAGCGGGACATAAAATAGTGACAGTCTTGGCTGTAGCTCACCAACTTTATAGGACCCACTTTCTTTGCCATATAAAGTGATGAAAAGTTCTTCATCAGGCTGTTGTGAATTAATGCAAATCTTTATCAGACTACAATTTGGCTGCAGTGCCATCAGAGCGATAAAAAGCAGCATATTTATTTGCATTTCATTTCAGCTGCTATAGCTGCTTTCACGTTTAAGTCATAAGACTAATTCCAGTGAATATAGTTAGGAACACTTTGCGGCTGCAGGAGGGATGAAACTCTGCATCTTCTGATCATGACACAGAGTTTTAAGTTCACTTAAATGTAATTTTAACCGTTTTTTTTTACTTATTTAGCTTTTGTTTGGTGGTGTGTACTAGCAGAAGGACCACTGATGGCATGTGGAGGCAAGTAGATGGTAACAAGACTAAAAGATGGAACAATAATTATCTGACTGTAATATGTATGTAATATATGCATTTCAATATCTGTACAAAATAAAAACAAACCTAAACTTGAAAAGGTGTTATTGTGTATTAAAAGTGTAGTTTTCTGTGTCATGAAATACTGAACACTTCCCTTTAAGATCACATCAATGATGGAAAGTGTCTTACAGCTGCTGCTGTGATCATCCACCAGTATGATCTCTTTGAGCAGGTGGGATGGAGTTCTTTGGATGGCTGTGTGGATGGAGCGCAGCAGAACTGACAAGGCCTCGTTGACAAAGATGAAGATGACACTGAGCTGCGGAAGGTCCGATGAATACGACATGTTTCTGCACCTGAGAAGAAAAGCAGTCAGAGGATTTCTTTAGCTGGATCCACACAGGAAAATACCACCATCATTCATTTACACGGATGAATCAATTAACAGCGCACACACTGATCGACGCACTGACCCGTCTGGCCGTAAATCTGGGATCGGCCGAGTGAGGGAGATGCGGTCGCTAAGGTAGCTGTTGTAGCCATGGTAACGGAACTTCTTCAGAGCGACCCTTCGACTCTCAGGTCCCAGGTCGTGACCCCAGTGTTTGAACAGCGTGGAGGCGTGATCTGAGGCCGAGTCTGATGACGACACGGCATCTTCTGCGTCTCTCTGGGGTGTTTCTGTGGAGAGAGACAGATGCATGTCGGTTAAGTTTCCTCTGAGCCTCATCACTAACCACTGTGTTGCGACAACTACCGGATTTTACACCGTGGAGAAATGAAATGACAAATGGACTTCCTTCAGCTCTATTGAGAGAGCTTTGCAGGAAAAAATGACTGTGACCGAGCACTGAGTACGGTGTGTGGTTATCAAACACAATCTGTTTGCTGAGGGCTGAAAGAATAATTTCAGCAGTACGCAGGAACAGGATGGAACTCAAATGTGAAGCAGAATAACAGGGATTTTCATTGTCATTACAAATAACTCATTCTGGCAGCCGCACTCATCTGTTTCTGCAGAGGTGAACACAAATCCACAAACATGCCAAAAGTAACTTTTTTTTTATTTTTATAAATCAGTGCTGTGGCTTACAATGTGCAGCACCAGCCACTTCCCATGCACGGAGGATAACAATGAAGAGAGAATGAATTTTTCATGATTTGAAACTAATGCTGTGTTATTCCCTGTGACCTGTTCTTATTTAGTGGCAAAAAAAGAGAATTTGAATGCAGTGCAGTGCTTGAATGTAAGTTATTGATATATATTTTAGTTTATTATATTGATGCAGCAATGTGACATAAATGAAAGCAGGCATGTATTATAGTGATGAATATCCTTTTCATGCAATGACCACTTGAAGTCTGTGATTCACACACATCACCAGTTGCTGCTCTGTCAGGCCTGTATTGCAGTTTCTGCTACACTCCAGCATCTCAATGGGCCAATGTGACATTTACAGGTAACTCTGCATGCTGTTCAATGCGCTGCAGCTCAGCAGCTAATTAGCTACCTCGGTGGAAAGTATGTACATTGTTCAAGTACAACTTTTAGGTACTTGTACTTTAGTGTTCATTTACACAGTCAAAGCTTGTGGTCCTCCGCATACCAAAGCAAAATAAAAACAAAAAAAGTGAAAGGAAATTATGTTTGTTCGTGGTGAAGAAATCGTCGCTCTGAGCAAATGCAAGCAGGCACATGGAGCACTCCACACAGAGGGGCCAGCTAGATGTGTCCAACATAGATGTTAAGCTTGAACACAGCGTGAGTCGATTGCACTAACAAACCAATCAAATTGCAGCAGCAGCACTGTCAAATATCTCTCTTTTCTCCTCTGCCCACCAAACGGGCCAGCTGAGGGGCCGTGAAGTGCCTCAGTTGAATTGGTGTTTTATTAGTTGGAGAGTAGTACTTCTCCTTTTGTCAATAACATGCTTAATGCCCTCAAGGGGGAGAAGCCACCATCTTCCAAGTCCCTCACAGCCTCATAAGCACCAGAAAGCATTGTTCATGATTCTATGCTGCACTTTTCTTGGCCACAAATGCCCCTTAAGTTTTGAGTATTGTTTTGAGTATTAACTGATTTGTATTCCCCCTTTTGATCTTAAATGTAACAGGAAAAGGAACATGGCTTAAAAAAAACCTTAAATTCACTGATGCCTTTAGTTCAGCACAGGAGGACATGAGGAATGACACGGTTTCCCCATGTAGCCACATTCTCGAGAGGAAGGGACAGATGCACAGCAGAGCAAAGGGAACATGTCTGTCCTGTCCTGTGTCCAACATATTTCATTATTAATTTCGTGAGACATGATATTGAGGTGCAACAGCACACACTGCTCAATACATGAGCATTTTTGTTCAAATTTGAACATATGTGTAATTAGAAGCACATATTATATATTGTACATACAGTAGATTGCCCGAACTGAAATTGATATGGGAATTTGATTATAATATATATAACATCTGTGCTAATGCTAATGTTGCTCTGTTTCTCTGTGTACCTGTTTTCTTATAGTCTTAATGCTAAGCTAGGCTAACACATCCTGATGCTAGCTCCATTCCTAGTAGTAATACTAGTAGCAACTATCCTTATAGACTAAATATACTATAAGTTTGAACTTGAACTGAAGTGTATGAACTGTATGAGATTTCAGGCCCCAGACGAAGTTCACACAAATGCACTACTGGTCAAATGTTTTGACACACCTTCCCCTTGATAGTTTTTTTTAATTTTTCTTATTTTATTTATTTATTTATATATTTATTATAGACACTGAAATTATGACAAACCCAGAATATATTTTATATATAATATATTTATATATATTGCATTTTATTTAAATTGCCCGACATAGCTACATTTAACTTTGGCACACTGATGGGGTTCTCTCATCAGCCTCATGAACTTGTCGATAGTTTTTAATTCACAGATTGCTTTGTTGAGAGTTAAATTGTGACATTTCTCGTTCTTAATGTGCTTTAGATCGTCAGTTGTCTTGTGCAGAAGGGTGGGTGCAGAGTCAATGGTCCCATTAGTGCTACTTTAGCTGTACAAATCTATATTATGGCAAGAAACACTCAGTTAAGTAAAAAAAGAGATAATTCATCATTTCTTTAAGAAATTAAGGTCAGTCAATGTGAAAACTGTCCTTGGTCTGATGAGTCCAAAAGGTGACTACTTTATAAATTTAAGAATTAAAAATAGAAAAAACACTTTGGAGTTATTTGTTTACAACATAATTCCATATGCGTTCATTCATAGTGAGGAGAAGGTGCATCCACACTTTTAACTGGTAGTGTACATTCTGCACATTGTTGTGTTTATGAATGTGCGTTTTGATGCAATGCAAGTGCGACCCACACTCGAAATAACCCCAAGTTCTAGCTGAACGCATCTGTCATCATTTGTTCAGACAGAAATAAATGCTGAACTGAAATTGCTTTTTTTCTTCTGTCCATTTGCATCTGTCATTTGCATCTGCACAGTTTGAACCATGACAGACAAGTTTGTAATACACACACACACACACACACACACACACACACACACACACACACACACACACACACACACACACACAGGACTTCTGATCTCCAGGTGGGACGCACACAAGAGCTGCTCACTGTGCCGTCTGGCAGCATCCAGACAGTAAACATTATAACTTTGTTGTGTCCCTTTAACCTTGTTGGGCACAGAAACTTGGCTGCCCAACAATGTCTGCTCAGCTGTGAATACACACAACCACACACAAATACACTATCAACGCACACATACAGACAAGGATAGCACCCGAAGAAAGACACGAGGTGAACAATTACAGACACAAACGGTGGCAGACAGAAAGCACAACGAATTAACAATACTGAAGGCAGTGAGGAGAGAATAAGCATCATTCATAAGATCATGATGCTACAGCAAGATGAATCAAAAAGACAATACTTTGCAATGCATTCTGGGGGCAGTCAGCAATTAATTGGACAATGAGCCATGAGCCTGTTCAGACTCTTTGCTCCTGACCTCTGTGCTTACTCTGTTTGTTGGGATTTGATGTGTTTTGATTGGACCGTGTTTTGGACTGAGCTCTGTGTAAATGTGGATTAGATCTGTGCTGTTGGATTTTGTGGATTGGTCTTCTGGACTGGTTAATATTGGAAGATTGTGAATGTGTATGTCGGATCGTTGTTGCTGTGCTTGTGCACCATTATGTGTTGTCAGACTCTTTACTTCAGGCTGTGTGTGGAGGAGCCAATGGTACCTGCTGTTCCACTCTCTGCAAAACATCTCATATAGATATTCACCTCCCTTATCCTGGATCCAGACCTACCACGTCTCTATGGGAAAGCAGTAGGCCAATATTACAAAAATTAGTCATTAACGGACCTACTATCAACACTAACTTCCCGTTTCCCGTGTGTAGTGACATCTGGCGCCCTCTGTCAACATGGGGCTCTCTCTGCTGTGCCTCACCTGATTATTTTTAATTAAAAATTTTAACCAACTCTGATAATCCTGCATTTTTCTTGGGTCCTGAGGTCTTACATTATGATTATGTCACTTTAAGTTCCTTCAGACAAGAAAGTTGACATGTAGATTTCTAATAATTACCTCACCCTGGAATTAACACTGTTTTTAGGCACTTGAGTCAATTTTTGTGTAGGTAACGTTTCTGTTATTTTTTTAATGAAAATGCTTCAAAATATCTTCATGTGAAGACTCTCTAATGTGAAGCTCCTGAGACTGGCTTCTGGCAGCAGCACAGACATTCACATCTAAAGGTTTTTGAGTAAAGCTAACCAGTTGGAGAATTTTAATTATTTGTTTGACTGGTACGTTTAGGAGCTTCTCATTTATTGTAATTGCATAAGGCAATTTAATTAGTTTCAGTGTCTGTATGGCAAATGTTGCAAATATGATTCATTTAGAAAAAGGTTAATAGGTCACTGAACTACATTAATGTTACTACACTTTTTTACTGTAAATTTAACCATGTGTTGCTTAACAGTGGAGGAGAGGTAGAGAAAGAGAGATTGTTGAGGAGAACGAGAGAATAAATGTGGAGCGATAGAAGGTGTTCATCCCTGGGCATCGGTAAACTAGGTGACCCTGAGCTCCATCACATCAGCTCACAAAGAGCTCTTATTAGCTCAGACAGCAGGACAGCTCCCTGTCCACACACACACACACACACACACACACACACACACACACACACACACACACACACACACACACACACACAAAAACAG
>JAUYWH010000024.1:2648863-2674948 GCA_034779795.1 Ctenopoma multispine | reverse complement strand
CACACACACACACACACACACACACACACACACACACACACACACACACACACACACACACACACACACATTAACACATCTGTCCTGTGGACCCTGAAGCCATCAGGCACAGACTCCCCACAACCTAATGGATTAGGAGTGGGAAACTCTGCTGGGCAACAAATTGTCTCACCGTGCCCCCACCCACTCACCTTATGCAGAATTCGTGTGCTGTTAGCTGAGCAGGTTGGATGCTGGGCACCGGCTCTCAACTCATCCAGCACACACAAGACTACAGTCAAGGCCGCTGCGGTTAGAACACTATTCCAGACCAGAAACACACACAAGACTGGACAACCTCTGCCTAACAAACACATGGCAGAGCTACTAAAAATAGCGGAGCACACAACACTGCTGCTTTGGTGATGCTTTCAAGTCATGAAGACGGAAATGCTTGATCACATGACATACACTGGCCCAAAAATAAAGCATTTATAAAACAATGAACACATTTTGCAAACATCATTGTATAAACTGCTGGGTGGAAAATTCTTCAAAGGCTGCTTAGTTAGGTTAGTTAGTAGTTACCAGTATTTGTAGGGACATAGTGGTGTACTATAATGTGTAACGCTTGTAATATGACCAGAGGTAAAAGCCCATCAGGGAATCTGAAAGCTCATGAATAAGCTTATAATCGATTTGCAGTTGTATCTGCAACCTGAGCACTTATTTATTAACTTCACATGTCATGCAAAATTCGGTGCTTGTTTGATCTGATTTAAAACTTGGCCACTTGCTGCATATCGCTGTCCATCACACACCCGCGAGGAACCAGCTCTGCGTGCAAGTGTTAGCCAGCTCGGCTGTTAGTCGAGTTGTGATTGACGGTTGACTGATGGTAGACAGGGATGTGGAGCGTTGGATGACAGTTTCACAGTGGGAAGTGAGTTGAAGTTGGAGAGGGAAAAGGACATCTCAAATAATCCAAACTGAGATATCAATGCAGGAAAGTCAGAGCTCAACGAAGTCTGAATGCAACAAGTATTTCAGTGTTGATATTCAACCACTGGCTCGAAATGCTTATTTAATCTAACTCCCCTTAATTCTTTCACCACTTGCAACACATCTTGATGCAACTGCGTCTGTCACTGTGATTTCTCCTGTCAGTTTTCACCATATTTCAGCTATACCAGGTGTGTTTTGTGGTAGTCTTTGTCAATCTATCACAACATAGCACACAGTGCAAACAGAACATCAGGGAATCGCCTTGCATCTTATTCAGCACTAAACTTTGCACTCATCCCATCTCTGGGGATCTCCTGTGCCTGCTAATTCATGGACAGTAAGAGTGTACGTCCAATTAGACAAAATTCTAAGGTTGTACCGTGTTTGGTTGAATATATATTGTTGTTTTTTTCAGCGCTTTCCCTAACCTTAACCAAAAACCTAAAACCTGTATTATACTGCAAGATATTTTGGCAGAAAGGAAATCAGGAAATTGTAGGCAGAAAAAAATCTGCTGTCAGTGAACCTAACATGGGCACCCAACCTCACAAGGTATATGTAATATCAGTACACAAAAGCATATGACCTGTTGATGAGAAAACATACTCTTCTAAGATTTGTAATCTTCCTACTTCCTATTTCCTCAGTGTTCAGTGGAAGATGCTGCCTGATATTTTTCCCTGGATAGGGTCAAATAATCCATGCATCCATTTATCCATCCATTCAGTGAATTGATTCTTGTGTTGTGTGCCTCAGCATTGTAATCTTAAAGATGAATGTTTCGAGTCAGAGTGATTCTAGTCATTGACTTGACTATTGTGTTTCTCTGATTGGATGATAGGGCGTTATATAGATAGATAGGTGGAATGATGTAATGTCTTCCTTAGACAACAAAATATAGTTGATTTGTTAGGGGTCCAAAGCAGCTGTTGTACATGAGATTTTGTCTCTGAGGAGCGTCACCATTATTAACATTATTAACCAGCCTGTTGACATAGTGATTCAGTGCTGGAGCTTGTTTAAAGAGTACAAGTTCCTGCTCTCCTGTCTGTGCATTAGCATAACAGATGCTTCCAGCATCTACTTATTCTTTTATGAAGCTTTTCTCCTTTTTGTAGCAACGATGGCCTCAATTCTGCTTGTTTCCCCAAAATACTCTTCAATACAACATGCCCACGTTCAAGCATATCAATTCAGGGAAACTGAATGTTGCTGCCTTGAAATGCATATTCAGGATTTGCAGTTCATATCCTGTCGGCAATCAGCTCTTATTTTGATGGAGTCAAAGTGTGTACACACTGTGTTTACCGACATCAGTCGTGTGGCGTTTGTTTTTAGCCTCTGCATTAAATCAAATGGTAAAATCAAGAATCTGCTGTTTATTCAGCCGCATTGACTTATACGTGGGATATGACGATTCACATAAACCGCTTAAACTAATCAAGACCTTAAATGGGACATGAACCCGATTTGCAAAACACAGAGCGTGGATGTAAAAACACTCAATTAGACCTCCGCACCTCCTCCGTGTACTTTCAAGTTGCTCATCAGCCCCACATTGAAACGCTCGCTGCGGCTGCTGCATCGCAGGAACCTATCCCAGCAGGCTTTGCACTTGTAACACAAACACACACCCACTCACACCCGAGGATTTGAAAGAATTTGTTTTCGTGGAGAGAATCTCATTTGCTCTGCAAGCCCCGCAACATTATCTCTTTCTGAAAGATTTTTTTGTGTTCCAATGTTTAAAGAGGCACGAGGGAAAACACAGGCAATTCATTTGCCTTTTCTACCGACTCCGAGCCCCTTCAAATCACACGGCAGCTTCTTTTCATAACGCAGTGTGGGATGACTCACAAAAACAGTGTGTTTTTTTTTCAGTTGTTTGCTGTGTGTGTTTGATGGCGTTGCCATGAGCATGCTCGCACAAGAGTCATTTACAAAATGTTTTGCTGCTCCCAACTGGGGCAAAAAGTGAGCCCATCTGCACATCCCCCAAGTGAAGGGAAACAAGCTTTTGTAAGTTTTGTGCTGCAGCTGCTTAGAGTACAATGGCACATATACTGACAGTATAAAAAAGTGTGTGTGTGTGTGTGTGTGTGTGTGTGTGACACAGGGAGAGACAGGGATGGGGGCCTGCAGCCTTGTACAAACGTTCACACATGATTAATTTAATCAAGCTGCGAGCAGATGGTGATACGTGTCTTCCTCCTCTCACCTCAGGTATGAAAAATGTGTTTAATGCATCAAACCTGGACAAGTCAAATCTGCCCTCACAATGCACAGTGACCAGAGAGAGACAGAGAGAAAGACACAAAAGAAACCACAACTGAGATGCATTAGCCATTTGTAAGAGGTTTTGCAATTTTGCTGACTTCACCTTACTGTAGCTGTTAGGATCTTGGCATCGGCATTCAGAATGCTTTGCAACAACCTTATTCTAACGTGTTATAGACAGAGCTGAAACACTGTATGTGTGTGTGAGAGGATGCACTGGTCCTCCTGGAGGACAGCAGGGAGTTGGAAGACAATGCGATGAAGAAAAAGGAGTGTTTTCTGTTCTCTCGCAGACTGTATCTCTTATGGATTTTAGAAATATACAGTAGCACTTTGGGAAATACGCCTATTTGATTTCTTTCTTGGGGTGAGATGAGGAGATTGATATTAATCTCATACCTGTGTGTTAAGTGCGGAGCTGGAGTCAGGACATGTTCAGCAGAGCTTAGCATAAATACCGGAGGCATGAAAACCTCTGACTGCTTAACACGGTGTATCTTGTTTGTTCGATGGATAAATAAAAGAGAAATGTAAAAATGTTACAACCTGTATCCCTATGCACTGTATCCACAGATGCACACACTGTCAGTGATATCACAGATTTATGACACATTGAAAAACTACTGGTAGAATGGCCTCAAATAGCACAGAATGCACAACTTCCAGCAGTTACTTTAAAATCCACCCATCTATCCATTATCCTAACTGCTTTTCCTCCTAATGGTCACAAGAGTGCTGGAGCCTATCCCAGCTTTCACTGAGTGAGAGATGGGCAGGTAACCAGTCTATCACAGGGCTGTCATATAAAGACAGACAACCATTCACCTTTAACCAAAGTTAAATGAATTAAAGTATGTTGTTAATCATGGTTACAACATGGTAACTGCAGTCATGGATAAAACACAGAATATCTTACTCTGTAATCAAATGTCAGTCCTCTGTGGGAAAATCCTATTTTTTGTGACCCATCCATTCACCTGAACCTCCTCCGGAAGCATCATTTAAAGCTCTATTAGCCATATCACTGGACTGTCTCGTTTGCTCATAATTACTATCAAAGCCAGAGGTGGCGAATATTCTGCCGGCACAAACTATGTATAGACTTGTATTTTTCAGCACAGTCTTCATGGCAACTGAATTGAAGTAAGAAAAAAAAGAAACATTAGGAGTTAGAAAATCAATCAATATTAATATAACACACCCAGAATATCCCACTGAAACCTGACACACTCCCTTATTCATTAAGATATAGATTTATTTCAATCTTGAGAAACTCCTGAAACATAAAAAAATCAAATTTCTGTAGAATAATGTGACACAGTTCTGCACCTTAAAAGTGGCACATTTAGTTTTTGATTGAACAAAACTGATAAAATGCTTCTTAATGACAGTTTATTTCATCTTGTGCTGCTGCCTTTGTTAACACATTGACTTTGCTTTTTGGTAAAGTGCTTATTAAATATTAGGTCAACGTACTGTACAAAATTGTCACCATGCTCAGGTAATAAAGTGTCTGTCTGACTATTCAGCTGCTGAGTTTCTCCAAAAAAGTAAAAGACAAGGATACATCAGTGCGATGAAATTTAATATCTGCAATTTCCTTATGCAAGCTGACTTATCTAAATGTGCACTCTCTCGCTTTGATAACCCTCACCTTGCTGTTTACTGAGCAGAATATTGCAATGTGTTTCGCATTCCTCTCTTCCACTCTTCTACTGCACTAACAACTTTTCAGAACCATCAGCCATCATTTTCTCCACATCTTAACATCTTCATAGTATGATGGTCTCTGCAAATGACTATCATTCTTCCTGCCTGCTGTGTGTGTGTGTGTGTGTGTGTGCAAGAGAGAGAGAGAGAGAGAGAGAGAGAGAGAGAAAGAGAGAGAGAGAGAGAGAAAGAGAGAGAGAACAATAGGCTGTTTCCCTATGTAGCTCGGCCAGAGACATTATCCATCTTGCCTCTCAGGAAACACACATATGCCCACACACACACATTTACACACATAGGGGATGGAATGACATATGCACTCCCAAGCACGCAGAGCATACGTGACGGGAGGCTAAACTACGTCTTCATCACAGCTTGACTGCAGATCCTTGGATTCTTAACGTCGGCCAGTTCCAGAAATCAATACAGATTGAGTGGGTCTTCCTGTACGACCATATGGCTCAGCGCTGCAGCAGACGGCTCCACTGCTCCACTAATTATGTTACAGCACTACTGATAAGGTTTCATTGTCTCATCCAAGCAGAAGAGCAAGACAATGTGATTGCTGTTTAAGGCGTTTCTTGGAAGTAAAAGAAAGAAGAAGAAAGAAGAAACAGAGAGGAAATGAGGGAAGTTCTTCTTATCGGGTGTCAATATAGTTAAAGTTCTTCAGTCTCATTTTGCCCAATCTGCTCTTTCTACTGAGACAAAAAGCTGCATCTCTTTCATTTCCAGATGCAAGACTTATAACTGCAATACATGCTTAATAAAAGAGGCTTTTTTGTAGTTGCACAACACAGGCAGAGATCATTTAAAAAATAAAGCAGCGTGATATCTGTTAATAAAACAGAGAGTGTAAAACTAATTTACATAATGGGAGCGCTGGAGTGAATCAAAAATGTGCGGTGTGTCTGGAGAAGCTTTGGTTTGAGTTTGGTTTTATTACATTTTACAAATACCTGTTTCATGGGTTGCAGGTTTATTTTTTTAAATGGATAAAAAAATCAGTTTTTAAGGGAGTTTGGTTGTGCAAAGTTACCCAAATGAAAGCAAACCTTGATTTCTGGAACAGAGTCCAGGAACTAAAACGATAATGATTAAAATTGCAACTGCAATCACAAACCCTAACCCCCCCCCAAAAACATTTTACACACGCCTTTATTAAACAAAATCACAATCTTTCTCTAACCAAATGGTCTTTCTGGCCTGAACCCAACCTGAGACTCTGGACTCAAACTCGGGTCTGCAGTTTGTCAGTCCCTTCCATCCGACCACCATCCTTTTCATTACATCACAAAAACGTACTGGCATTTAGCGTTCTGTTGAGAAGAAACATCCTGCTATGACTTTGCACCCTGGCAAGTGACTCAGAATCAGCAAAATGCACGGATTTACCAGCTGCTGCTATTTATCATTAGCTGAAATGTGACTGTAAAGCAGTATTCTCTCATTCAGCTGGTTCTGCATTGACTAGTAAAAATGAGCTCTCATTATTGAAAAGTAAAATAAAATAAAAATACTGAATAAAATGAAAGCAGTGACTTGTCGGTTTAGGTGCTGTCTGTAGCTGCTGTCAGTACATAGCCAAGAACTGTTTCTGTGATGGAGAATGTAATTGAACTACAAACCTTTGACTGACTTAATATTTGAATAACCTTAAATTATTGATATGAGTGAAAACATAATTAGGAGGATGCAACTTCTGAAACTGACATAAAACAAGGATCCACTAGAGCAAAGACTTATTATTCTGTTTGAATTCTATCATACTACTGCAATAAATATTGATTGTCAAGTCCTACAATGACTTGTATAGTTGCATTCTTCTTATCCATTCCTTTGCTGGTGTAGCTAAGTAGCTAGCTTTCTAGTGGAGTGGATAACATCTAACTTCTTTATCTTCATCATTAAGCTCTAATTAGTCTTTTTTTTTCTCCAGCCAGCAGAAATAGTCATCAAAGAGCACAATCCTAATCCTACTGGAAATGCTGACTAAATCAGCAAATATACAAAGTTAAGTTGTATAAAGCTACTGTATATGCAAAAAAAAAAAGAAAAAACTGAACAAATGAATCCACCCAGCTCCAAGCAGGTCCCACTCTCCCTGCTCTGCTCCTCCGCCATCTGTTACACCGCCACGTTCTGCACAACCTTTTATTAGGTATTATCAAATTTCAATTAATAGGAATTCTGCTAAGTGTAGTAATTGATAACTATTCTCTGATTGATTAAATGGGTGAGCATCGCTCAAAAAGAGCACATTTCTAGAAAAAAACAGATTTTTTTGCATGTCAAATCTGCATCACTGCACATCCAAGTGCAGCAAAGAGCAGCAGTGTGTAGGAGGAAGACAGCATGTGATAAAAATTTGTTCTGAGGAAGAACAAAACTCCCCTTATACCCTTCTGTGACCTCTTATACAACAATACTTCTGGTTGAAAGGAATAAATAAATTAGATCCAGTGAAATGTCATCTTTATGCAAACAAGTTCCTTCCACAGAACAATCCTGTCCAGCATCCCTCACTTGAAATATCCATCAGTATGTGCTGCTATGCAGCTGTTTAAAATATACAACAAAACAAATCAGAGGCATTTGCATTTGTGGTGGCCTCTTTGCTCTAACAGCACAATATGCTTGACTTCTGGGGGCATAATCAGAGGAACAGAAGGGCGTGCTCGTTTCTAAAAGAAGAGACCCAGCGAGAAAATACCTGTTACTGGTGATTCAGGAAGCCAATTAGTTCACAGCAGGTTCGTTGTTAAGAGCGGAGAAGAGAATTAAAAACCTTTCAATTCAAATCCCATCATATCTAATCCCTGTACAGCAAACAGGTAAGCTGTCGGTGCTAACAATGACACATTTAAACACCTCATCGCACATAAATCACACCAAGGTTTACCGCTGGTGGCTACTTTACCATTCACACCAGCCAAGATTCATTAAGATTAAAGACAAAATGTGATGTTAGGAAAGTAGAAATAGCAGTGACAGAAGCTGAGACAACGGCAACAAAAACAAAGGCAGCAGTGGGAATGAGAGGATTTAAGATCTGTTAGGCTGCTGTTTCTTCAAAAAGCTCAGCCAGCTGAGCCCCTGAATCCATTCATACTGAAAGAGCTCACCATAAGGTGCTGGGACTGATACTACATGTAAACAAAGGCAGTGAACCAGAGGAGAAAATAGATGCTTCATCACCAGACAACACAATCAACAAAATCATCATCATCATCTTTTTTTATACTGAAGACAGCTCTGCTTATGACTTGTTTTCTTTCCTTGTTTTATACCCTGCTGGTGACCTTACAGGTATTGGATCCAAAATATTAACCCAAATAACCCAAATATGAAAAGACATAGCCTCTTCACTAACAATCCATCAGTTAAACAAAGAAGGTCTTCAGCAGATTACTAATTCAGGTTGGAGACTAACAGGATTTACTATATTGTATAAAATAACTGGTCATATCTTTTAAATGTGTCCTGTAACAAATAAGCTACGGACAGGACAGAACAGTCAGGAAGTAGAGGTGCAGAGTTTCAGAGATTGACTTTAGGACACAACAAGAGGACTGACATTTTCAGTAGTCCCAAACAAGGCTGGTGCAAGCTACTGCTACTTCCCAGTCAGGTTGCTCTCAGTGGATGTTGCAGGTTTCCAAAAATCACACATCACTGTTCTTTTCACATCACAGGATTTCAGATCGAGACTCTGAGCCAGTCAAGGGCATCAGGATCGAGTCTGTAAATCCTCTTGGACCAAAAATCGGCCATTCCAATGTTATATGGATAGACAGACACTGGTAAAGAGTTGGCACTGATGCCAGTAAATGAAAATTCAACTACTTCAATCTGACTGCCTCTGCACAGTGTTGAAGTTGAAGCCAGTGCAGCACTTAGCATTTTGCCATCTTGACCTTTTGTCCAACAAAACCAGCCAAAAGTGATTTATTTTGTATTAAGCTTCTCAAACTACGCCACATGTCCTAGTTTATTATGCCCACAATGGGTTTATTCCTGGGTCCCACATCATGAGAGTACTAATTTAGTAAAATAAGTCATAGCTCCAGGGTGAGAAGAAAATTCCACATGGGTGGCGAACAAGAGCACATAAGAAGCCAAACTGCGTTAACGGCTCCTCTGTTGTCCAATGCATTGTCAGGAGTTTGACTCTATGAGATGGAATTAATATCCCTTCCACAAACAGGCACGCCGTTTTCTGAAAAATGAAGATAGATCTCCTTTGACTTTATAAATCAATCATGTAAACATCCAAGCGAGGAGTCTCTGTCGAGACGCCTATTCACAGAGCTCACAGCGTCTCATAGTCATGCTAATCACATCGATAAGGTGCCAACGTGAGTCACACACACTCTCAGTTCTACATAAATTAAAGGCAATATATGACATCGTTCCAGGGAGCTAGTAAAAGGCTTGATGGGGCTGGGAGTTAAGCTGCTCATTTCACGATGGCACAAACTTTATTAAATCTATAAGAGGCTGATCAATACCTGGGAGTCAGCGATCACACCAGGTGCTGGAAGTGATTCTGCTTTTCTGAAGTCACTCAGCTTTAGATCGAAAACACTGACGCCGTTCCCTGCTGCTTATTGACGTTTTGACCGTCCCGTCTGAGCGCTGAGGAAGAGATGCATTCTGGTCTGATCCGGCAACAAATCAGATGTGAATCAAACATCTGTGATTCGTCTGAAGTTTTGTCAGAAACCCAAACCAGAGTGAGGGCGGAGATGTGAAATGAATTTGCTAAACCATGACGAGCACACAACTGTGGCAGATGTTAGAGCAACAACAGCAACAAACGCATTTAGATTTAATTCGGAAGGGTTTGGTTTGCCAGCAGTTCTCCCTAGGATCAAAGAAATAAACACTGGAACAAACTGACAGCAGTGGCACTGAGCCAAAGACATGATGCCAATCCAAACTGTTGACAAGGATCCAGGAGAATAATTAAAAAAATAGACCCTGGATACAACATGTAAATGTTTCACTCTTATTCTATTCTTCTTATTTTTACCCACTTAATTGGTTTAGTTTGGGCTTATCTTTGCACATCTCTTCAGTGTCTGCTTATGTGACTCAGTGCCAAATAGATATAATGGATCTTTTGAAATGTAATTTAGATCACTATTGAAAAAGATTGATTGACATAACTACTGTAAATGACCAAGTCTTAGCAAACACATCAAAACTAAACAAAAACAACTTTATGAAGGTTTAGTAAAAACAAAAACTAACATTATGTTACAATACGTTTTAAGATTTGTGTTACTATAACAAGTTTTGGGGTGGTTGGGGCCATTTAAAACACAAAATACCTACACTACTACTACTGGGTGGAAACAACACATGGACGTAATCGATTACACTCAAAAAATGAACCCTAAACAACTGGTAACACTTAGTTAACCCTGGAATTTTAACAGACTTCCTGGAATTCTTTTGTTGTTTTAGCTTCAGAAGTGTCATTAAATCTGCTGTTTGTGCTTGTGTCCCCTTTTCAGGAGTCCTACTTCTTTCAACATCTGTTAGTTGCTCTGGTGTAGTGTATGCTGTAAGCGTCATAACGGGGTGTAGTAGAAGGCAGCCACAAAAAACGTAATTGAAATGTACATGTTATCACTGAATAAGGCAAAGTGTACATGTATACAAAATAAGAGTCAGAGACGGATTATGGTGATTATTTAAAAAAAACTGTCCACGACGACAGGTTAGGTTTGAAAGGGTTAAGTTGATGTAACTTAAAAGTTATATTTGTATAGCAACACCGATTTTTCTTTTTCTTTTTTCAAGTTTACAGTTAGTTTTGCATTTTTTGATTACAATTAGCACTTCCCATGTTAACATTAAAAGCCTCTTATCACAGTGTTCAAGGACAGTATGATTATTATACTATCTGTTAATTACATAAGCATCTAAACCAATGATTAAATGACAAACAGCATCGTCTTACTGGCATCTATACTGACAGAGCACAAACACCTGGATAAACAGAGAAAGACTGCAACACGACCAGCAGAGTGGTGAGAGTGAAACAGTCTCATCAGCGTTAGTCATCAGAAACCTGCTTCAACATTCATTTCTAGCATTTCACTAACTTATGAAGTTCTCACCATCAGACATCACATCTAGTTTGCAACATATAAAACTTCATTGTTGTTGCATGACCTGCTGTTTGCAGACAGATGTGGGTAAAGGTTATATAGCACCCTGTGCCCCTTTGACATTTGCACAGTCTTATTCTTTTGCCATGGTGGGTTGTGGGCATTGTAACATCACAATGATCTGCGCTTGCTGTGATCTGAATATCACTCTGGATCTTCTGTTTGGTGCTTTGAGTACGTTTTCTCATGTGGCGCTGACGGCAGCTGCTTGAATTTTCACTCCACGCAAGCTGTGACATTAGCTGCCAGGGCATCCAAACAAAGTCCTGCTGAGGCTTTTCAAAATGCAGAGCTGTGCACGAGTCCGAGGTCTAGACCGTCCATTAAAAATAAATATATTTTTACATTTAAGCATGAGAACAGGCCACAGTGACCATAGAGGCTTTTATGAAATACAATAAAAAAAGACACTGAGGAAAGCGTCATGTGGTGGCTGTTGCTGAATCATGCTGTTGTTTCTTAGAGCTGCATGCATGAAGGGGAGGCAGAGTTCGTGAAGGACACTCTGTTTGCTTGTGTCGTCTCTCGGGGATGTTAACAGGGTAACGACAGGAAGCAGCGTGATGCACAATGACAGGGTGACTGCTACAGGCCTTCAGAAAAGAAAATCTCATTACTGCACACATTCATTACTTCTGAACAATGCTTTTCTTTCCATCTATCCTTCCTCATCTTGTTGCAGCTCATCCTCCAGGCTGTTCTCCATTTGGTTGGTCTGTCGAGCTGTTCATCTGTCACTCTGATCCACACTAAGGTGGAAGTAGACTTCTGTCTAAACATTGTTTATTACAGATTTTCTGGTGAGTCTACATGTTTCGCTCAGTACCCACCGCAGGTTTTTGTTGTAACTGCACAGAAAAAAACACTTGGTCTTGTCTACTCAAATAGTCTTGTCGCTTGTCCCTGTCCTTGCTCATTCTCTTTCACTTGATTCATCTGCATGAGAGACAGCGGGAAGTATCTGACAGCCACTGCGGGTCAGTGGACCGGTGCTCTGCTCTGTGTCTGTAAGTGTGTTCTGTTTTTTCTGATTTGTGTGTGTGCATGTGAGACAGAGGGATGAAGAAGGAGCTGTGTGCTGGTGGAGGGGAACGCTCCAGGCAGCACAGTGTCCTTGGCCAAAACTACTATAAACAAGTAGACAGACTTTGTTAACAAACTCAGAGCACAAGAATCCAAGACATTGTGTCTCCAGTGAATTAACTTTGACTACATCTACACTCTTTCCCCAGACACACTTTAAGTAAAGATGATTAAACTGATTTTTAGCTGGCTCTGCAATTTTTATTTATTTTATAAATGTAAAAAAAGTCTTTGTGTTTGGTGTTAATAAATAATTACTCTAGTATTCAGCTACTGAATTTTAATTTAAAAGTTTAGTTTTTTTAAATTTGGTGTATTATGTGAGGCTACTGTATATACCCCAGGCTAATTAAAGGGCAATGGTACCCATATTCCACTTGCTTCCCATCATTCAGTTCTGGGGTGTACATGTATATGAATGGTACTAAACTACTCTCTGCTTCTTGCTGAAAAAATGTCTCCGGATGAAATTATCTGGAGAAGTTTTTCATTTACGGTTATGTGATCTGGTTGCTAATACTACAAAAGGTTATAGTCTTGGTCAACCAGAAATCACTGACTAGTGTTTAAGCTAGAAACTAATAATTTTAATAGGAAGACAAAGACAGGGACATGTAATACCTTTCATATACTTATGGTACATAAGTATACATATACATAAAAAAGCTGAAAATAAGACTAAATGTCATAAGGATCAATTTAAATGTGATAGTCTTATAAGCATTACATTAGTTGACGGAAAGTTATTATCTTTAATATTAGCATTGCAGTCACTATGCTAATCGCCAATGTTTGGGGAAAGCAGGAGTTAAATTTTTTTAAGTTTGACCATTTGCTGAGTACAATTCTGTCATAATTAACATCAATCAAAATTACAAACATCAGACATAAATTGAAAAAAACTTTGTGTGTTAAATAGGAACATAGGGAGGGAGATAATTAGCCTAGCTTAGCATGCTGAACTGGAAACAGGACTAAACAGTTAGCTTGGTTCTACCAGCACAACAGGTAACATTGTTCCGAAGACAGAAAAATGTGAAAATAGTCATTTGTGATTGTTAAAAGTTACTGTTAAAAATATTTTTTGATGGGCAAGAGCATGTTACAAAAAATAACTTTGTAACATATAACTGTGAAAGCTAGAAACGTGTGTGTGAGTGTAGCCTGTGTTCAGCTCAGCAGCAGAGTAACTCTTTCTCTTTTCCCCCTCTGTCCTTTAATGTCTGTTTCACTCTGCTTAATACAAAAAAGGTTGCACCAGCTTCACTGGAAATAAACACCCAGCTAACAAAGAGCTGGAGCACTGCTTTAATCATATTTCACTTTAAAAATCCAGTTTGCTCACAAAACCCCTGGGAGCTACAGCGGAGGTCCTATAGAATTAGAAACATTTAACAGTAGTATCTAAATTGAAATAATCCCGTGTTAAAGCACTGACGGACATAATTTATTCCAACATACTCTCTGGACAGTAAGGAACTGCTCATGGACACAGGGAGAGAAACACTTGACAGACCACAGAGTCACGCTGCCACATTGTAAGATTCTGCAACAGTGAGTAGCGATGCAGACACCGGTAGGTATTTACTTGTACCTTTTAATTAATCTTTTAATATTTAAATAGCTGAAGTCCTTGCTACAGACTATATTTAATTTCCCGGGTAAGAGTGGAGACTCCTGAAAATCCGAACAGCAAATACAAGTGTTTGTCCCAGTTGCTGCTGTGTGACGCTGAATCAATACAAAGCTGAATATAATGAATAAAAAAAGAGTGAACAGAAGACTGAGAGGATTCACAGTCATTCCCCGGGGGACAGATACTCTCACTAGCTTTGTTCCACGAAAAAGAAAAAGTTCTGACAGTCTGCGATTCCCATCCTAAAGATATAGTTGTATAGGTTCATACCTATATTATATGTATATCACACTGCGACATGGGTGGAACTGTGTTTAATAAATTCTCACACGTACCAAAGAGTCACTTCAGTTGAATTCCAGTTTTGTCCCTGGCATTATGACAAACTGCAGGTATTACACATATAACTACACAGTGAATGAGCAGGTAATCTGTGTAATACATAATACCTTTTGTTACAACAGCAATGAAAAATACTATTAAGTATTCAGGATTCATCTTAGAGTGCTTAGTCTCCCTGCTCGACTGCACGTTGACAGGAGGGGGTCGGGGTTGCTGCAGTTATATTAAATCATTTAGATAATGTGTTAACCTGGGGGAAGCACAGGCACAGATGACCTCAGCGGTGCAGATAGCAGGAAGGGAGGATGTGACTAGAGAGTCAATACAAACACACACACGTAAGCAGAGGAGCATCCATATTTACACATTTACAGAGTAAAAGACAGACACAAAAACAAACAAATCAAAAGTATCTGCATGGCTACAGTGAGATGTTAAAGTAGGGATCTTTTACAGACTTTCAGATCTAATAATCTGTCTGGATCACCTCTCCATACTCTATTAAAGTGTGGCTCTTTAACTAACCTTGATCAGGAATTGGTTCAGAAAAATCTGACTGAGCTAATTTTCCAGTTGAATTAATAAAAGAAAAAAATGTGGTGACTCTCATTAAACTGTGGCAAAGAAACCTACTGTCTCTTTTGGTTTCCAGCATCTGCAGAGTTTCTGAGTCGCACAGTGTTGCGGATTGAACACGTGTCTCTCCCCTACAGTACATCCATCTGATTAATTAAGATGAGTGGAACTCTCATAGCAAGCGATGTTACAGTACAGCAAGCGATGTTACAGTACGGTGGGTGGCTTTGTATGTGTGTGCGTGCAGGGATGGCATTACAGGCTCAGTGATGCCGCACATCGTGGAGAATGAGCTAGCAGACAGCCGAACCTTCTACATCAGTTAACTCAAACACTCCCTCTCTCTGTCCCAGCAGTCCCGTCAGGCCTGATGGTGTATTTATGATCGCAGTCTAGCGTCATCAGCACTTTTCCCAGAGTGAACTGCATCTCCAGCAGCTGAAAATTATAATTACTTATAACATCGGAAAATGTGTCCTGAGTGTTACAATACAGACACAGGGACCCTCATTAACTATGTATCACAACTAATGTAACATTGAATATTCAGAGAGACACGAGCCAGAGGATTGCTAACTAGCAGTGAGGATATTTTGGTGTGTTCAGGAAGACTGTGCATACATTTTTATGTTAACAGTGGATCAAGTGACTGTGCATGATGTTAAAGATGTTGCTCCTGTAGTGACATGTCCACAGAGAGTTATTTTACTGCGCACTTCCTCGTTGCTTTGCGGAGCATTTTAGCTTATTTTAGCTCGTACAGTGTAGGTTTGGTGTAGCCTCGAGTCTTGGGGCCTGCACAAACACATAAAGGCGACACAGAAATTGCTGTGGGGGTTAAACTGCTTTTGGACTACTACTACATCACATGGTAAATTCAGTATAATGTACGTTTCCACAGCTCCAGAGTCATTCTTTTTCACCACTCTGCCGCTGTGAATTTTTAACATAATGGCAGTCTTTCCACTTACTGCTGATTTTTCACATTATTAACCCACCAATAAAGACAAGGCTGTAAGGCTTATAATGTCAAAAGCTCTGCAGGAAGTGTTGAGTTTCCTGCACATTAGCTTTAATGTCGACAAAGTAAAATGGCATTAGAACAACTGCACTGTAATGATGGTGTAAGAGCACTAGAAATGTACTGTTTTTGCATTAAACATGGGGCGACCCTGACAAAAAGACAGACCCCCGTTTTTAACAGCTGCTGTATGCCAGTAAGGCAGTAATGCAGTACATAAAAGCCATAAATGTGTAGTTTGTCTATTATTCACATGCTCATTGTGTCCTGCCAGGTTCATGGATGTGGTCTAAAACATTTTTTTCACTTTCTCAGAGTCTTTTTTTCACTCTTCTTTGGGCTCTTTATCCACGACGACTGTAATTCTTAGGTGTTACGATTCATTTTTACTATAAAGACATCAGGAGACGCTATGATCTCGTTTTCAGTAATCATTAATTTATTTCCTCTGTGCCAGCAAAACATGTTCCACAAACCTTCAGACTGGAATAACTTTTAGCTGTGAGTAACTCCAAAACCTACTAGCCTGTTAACACTGAGGCTACAAACAGACCATAACTTCTGGTGACCTCAGGTTTTTCCAACTTCATTTCCTCCTTTATTTAGGCCAATATGATACAGTGTGTTAAATTCACCAAGAGAACAGGTAAAAATAAAAAAAATGTTTGGGTTTGCAATAATTGGTTCACAGGGGAAATTAGCAATAGAAGCCTGTTTCTAATATGGTTCTGCTGCAAATAAAGGCCCCGGTGCTCACTCCACTGAGAGTTATAAAGGCCTGGGTTAATATTTGAGAATCGATTTTTCTTAAGAATGACTGGAAATTAAACCTAGAAGAGAGTGAATGTTCACCATTAAATGATGACATTAAGTAGTAAGAAACCACCATTAGAACATATGGAACATTAGCTAACGTTTGACAGGGATCATACTCATATATCATATTTTTATGACTGGTAACTTTGCAGGTAACTTTTAAAGGACTGATTGATACTTTTTAATCCAGTTCTCCTTAATACATCTATGGTCGTACCAACTGACCGTAGCCACATGAGCTCATGAGCTAAACCTTTTTATTTGTAATATAAAGTTTGCGTTTAAAAAAAAAAAAATTTTGTTACATAATCCCATAGTTGGGCTAATGTGTGCAGCCTATCCTGCATGTCAAAGTAGCTGCTGGTGTTTTGCATGGAGGGGACAGACTGGAGCTGGGGGCAGAAGACTTGGGCTTGATTATAACTGCCTGAATGAGCTGCTCTGCCTGCAGCTTGGAATGGGAGTTAATGGGAGATAGAGCTAAGAGCAGAGCCATGCTGTAATAATTAGGGATCCAAATGTGGAATGTTTGTTTCAAAGCTATCAGAGAATATCCACTACACTGGATGTGGTGTTGTAGCAAGTATACAGTAGTAGTTCATACAGAATAGATATCAAAGATTGATGAACTGAAATGTAATATATATTTAAGTTTAAAGTCATGTATTCTGACTCAAACTGCATGAAAACATTATGTCATGTAGCTGTTGATGTGTCAAACATCTTGTCGTTTGTCGACTGCAAAAAATGACTTTAGCAATGTTCATTTTGATGGAGATTTTCTCATTAGCATATTGTCTGGTCTGCTATAGGAGACAGGGGCAAAGCCTGTCGCTGTGTGTGTACTGACTGTGTCCCTTGTTGCTTTGTTATAGAATGACTGCATAACTTGGATACTCGTGTGCCTGGCTCTCTTTAGGATATCACCAACCATCTGAAACCAGCTACACTGCCATAAATCTTAAAGATAATCAGACAGGACATGACATTTAGCAATAATCTAATGTAATATCAATTCTTACCAACTAAGAACATCCATTATAAATGTTTTACTAAATTAGGTAAATGAGAAAAACTGTAATGTGACATTTGTTTCTAAGTAGTTCTTGTGGCAACAAGGATTATATTTTATCTTAGGGAGTCACAGAACTGAGTCAACATCATAGCAACAATGTTGTTTCATAGAACACATTTTAAATTTGATTCCCTTTCCTCAGCAGGCACTTGTCAGTGACAGTGGGAACAAAATAAAAAAGTTATCTTCCCAAAATATGACAAGTGCCCTAGTGAGGAGAAAGAACATATAGGAATTTGAAATGTTTTGAAACAGCACTTGTGAAGCAAGGAAGAGCAGAGTTGTGTTCAAATGTAGACGTGCTCTGCATGGGTTTGCCCTCAGCAAAATAAAGGTTAAAAATAAGACACAGCCTTGAGACTCGATAATGTATGGGCCCCATCCTGTTTCATTCTGCCCACTGTCTTATAGCCTCGACCATCACCATCCAGCCATCTGTCAACCGTGACCTACTGGTGGCATGAGCATGGCAGCCTGCCAGAGACTGCAAGAGGGAGGAGAGAGAGGATACGGAGAAAGAGGAAGCTGAACAAGCAACAAGGAAAGAGGAGAGAAGAGTGCAGATGTATTCCCCTGGACCCATAAAGCCTCCGGCTCTCACCAATCTGTTGACTCTTAAAGGTTTTAACATTTACATGAACTGAACCTTATGAAGGCTCCAGGGTTTTAAAACATACTCTGCAGTGAACTTTAAGTTATTATTCAAGGTTGTAAAGAGCAGAGCAAAAACCATTAAAAAAACGACTACAACAGATTGCCTCTTACTATTACAGACTGTGTTTAGCAGAAGATACACAAAAGTTTGGCCACCCCTGAGAAAATTATGTATTTTGTTGATTTTCAAAAGAGAAAAGATGTAGTCGTAACAACCCCTGCAGCAAAAGAAGACACAAAAAATATTAGAAATAAGTAAATGTTAAATACAGTTCATTTTTACTTTTACAAATGTGTAAAAGTGAAGAAAGAGTTTTATATGATTACTGTTAATTTAATGTAATTATAAATTGATTAAGCAAAAGTGCACCGTATTCTTTACTGCTTTTGCTCTTGCTAATAATTCCACATTTTCTATTAAAATGCAATTACAAACATAACTTTGTTTATGGATTAATATTGTTCAAGTGTCAGTTTGTGCTAGAAATAGCTTAATTCTAAATAATGTATATGTAATTAATTTTGGGCATCCAACTAATCCTCACAGCCAAATTTTCAGAAAGGTGCAGAGGGCAGCACCTGGTGCCTTTAGTACTAATGACTTTCTAGTTTAAGGTCAGGTTTGAGTTGTTTGAATTATTTTCAGAGTTCACTACGAGATTTCCCTTCCCGGCTGTGCCAGTTGTGTTTGTCCGTGCATATTGTGTGTTGTATGTGCATAACAAACAATGGGAAGAAGAAAGAAACGGAGCGAAGCCAGTGGGTTTGATTATCCTGAAACTTTATTATTTATCACTGGCTAATGGAAAAACACAGCCTTTTTTGTTTACCCTGGTTCTTTCCCCCCTTGGTTTGGGAAGGTCTGAACACAGCAATCACACTTGCTGTCACAATCTCAAACGCTGTTTTGGTCCAAGCCCAACTCCGTTTGTGTGTGGTGGGAACGTCATCCTACCTTGATTAGGCCCAAAACAGCTGATTTTATCTAAATGGCTACAAGACTGCACATGTTCTTTACAAAGTGTGAAGCGTAGGGGTGTGATATTAAAATGTGATAATATTTCTCGCTGAGGAGAAAATCTGTGTCGTGATATCAGTACATAACTAAATGAGAGCAGCAGTGTGAAATTATCAAAGAAGATACCCCCACTACTTTTAAATTGTTTGTGTGGCAGCATTTTGAGTTGGATTTGACGGTTCCCATCAACTTAGATTTAATTCGATTTTAAATTCTGTTTGTCCATCTCATAAACCGGCATGATGGCCTTGTAACTCGACTTTAGGTCCAAGGAACAGAAGTAAAGCAGCTGCGTCCCCTACTATCAGATATTACAAACGGCAGTTTAGAATAACAGTTGTTTTGTGTAATGTGTATTATTATAGTCTTTGTGTTTATGGTGGGACTATATATATTATCAGAATCCATTAGTTGCATTTCATTTTGCAATTTTTATAATCTAAATTTCATAATTAAACAGTTTAAGATGTTGCTTTAAACATATAATAAAAAAAACCTTCACACTGGGTCCAGCAGACAGGTGATGACAACACTCAGTTCAGTTCCCTAGCAGATTTTCTGACAGGAAGGCAGAACTGAGCTCCATTTAGTTTCCAAGCAACATGGTTAAGGCATCTCTACGTCAGCATCTGAGGGTGCTGAGTGACCTTACTAAACCTGAAAAGCTCAGCACGGTTTGTGAAAGTGTAGCATTTATGTCAACGTGCATCCATGAAACAAAGGGAATCTTCAATGAGGTGGAAAATGGAATCCAGCTGTGCAGCGATACCTCCTGTGACTACTGGATCTTTAGGGAGAAAAACACAGCACAGCACTCTATCAGAGAAGATGAACTCATCTGTCCATGATGACATTTTGAATGATTCTGACATTCAGGCTGTCACAAGTTTATCAGCATCACTCTGCAGCAGACATCTGCCTACTGCTGCTACTCGGTGATTGCTTACAGACTGTACTTTGAGATGGGCTGACATGCTATTATTATACCCTGCTGTTGCGTAAACCAGCTGTTTATTGTGGATGTGACCCCTAACGTAGATCAAAATATAAAGCTGATTAGTAATGAATGATTGATGCCATCAGAAAAAGAAAATAAACAAAATTCTGCTACCCAGTCAAGGGAGGTACTGCAAGTAGGGAGGATTCTTCAGTGCTGGTATTTAGATCAGGACTAAGAGGAGGTAGAGGGCACAGTAGGTGGCAGTAAGTTGGAACCTCACTGCGTGACAGCCCAAGGGAAAGAAAGGCATCGCTTGGTCCAGGAATAAGTGCAGAAAGGGCTGGAGGAACATGCATAGAACTGGAAGAAGGCTGGATTGTTCTTCATAATATTTCTAGTTCAGTTGGCTCAAGAATCCAAGGGGGCCCTGGGAGAGATGTAGTACCAGCAAGCATCACGATAGTGCTGAGGGCAAAAGCAGATGCCACCTGCAAAGAGATTGCCAGCTGTAATCAACTGCACCCAGTGAGTCAATTGGTATTGTCAGGGAAGCCAACAGCCACAGTAACACTCCTTGGCTCTGGCTGTTCCAAGCACCTCAAGATTCCAGAAAGTAATAGTCTGCAGACATGGTAAACTGGTATCAGAGTGGAGAACAGCATGCACAATATCTGCCCATTTAGGTCAGAGGCTTTCCCGGCCAGTCCGTGTGTACAGCCTTCAAGATCTTTGAAATCACAGATCTAAACACGATGAGAGCCACAGGGAAAAACACAGATGCAGCACAAAAAGACATCGAGAAGGTTCAACATGGGTGACCTGCAGAACACAAGCTGGACCCTGATCAACTCTGGCTGGGTCATGTGTATGAGAATGCTGAATGACATAACAGATGCTGACACCAGGTTACATCACTGTTGATGTGTCCCTCTACATCAGTATCTTTTCATTTTTATGGGATTTGTTTTGGTGACATGTTGGAGAGTTTTAGCCTCGCCGAGTCTCCAGAAAATAATCCATATGTCACGTTATGACAGCTGAAGACATGTCACTGGAACTGCTCATACCTCACAGAGTTCAAAAGGCAAAAAAGTTTGGAACAATGACTACTGTCACACTGTTAATGAACACATGAGCGCCCCCAATTCCAATCAACAGTCAAGTCAGAAACGTCTCTGCAAACACATGTGCACTCTAGCAGACAATGAGGATGATATAGGCAGACACACACCTCCTACGTTTGAGTATCCTTCTGTGTGCTCCCTCCCGAGTCTCCTGTTCTCTTTCGGTGACATGACTCCCTGTCTTGGATTGCCAGACAAGCTCTCATTCTATCAATCAGCTGTAATGCCTTTAAGACAAACCCTGTCTGCTCAGCGTCTCGCTGGCCTCAGACTCCCTATCGCTTCTCCTCTCCTGCCTTTCTTTTGTTCCCTTGTACTGCCAACTCTATGTCAACAGAAAGCTTCTATTCCTCCCTCTCTTCTTTCCTATTGTACTTTATCTGCCTGACTTTCTTTATGCCTCACCTCCTCTGTTTCCGCTGTGTTTTTGAGAAAAAGTACTTTCACAGGTAAAAGAAATTCAGTTGACGTTCATTATGTGAGAAAGTTCTTTTTGGCCTTTTACTTGATAAATGAGCTCAGTATGCCTGTATTATACAATAAGCACGTACTCTTATCATATTCAAGTACATAAAGCATGTCACCCAACATCAAGGATCCAAACATTCAAATGTCTCACTCTAACACTACAACAGAATATGTACTTACCTTATATGATCTAATAGAGACATTCACACCATTAGAAAGCCAAGTACACCTCACTGTGTAGAGGTTAAGTAAATCTCTCCAAAGTAGCCGAGTGCCTGAACAGTGTTACCTTCATCTCATCTGTGCTGGAGGTACATGTTATGGTTAATTAACCTATTTTGCCCCTTCTCCTAGAACGAGGGCCCTGAAGGAAGAGGAGCAGGCCCAGCAGAGAATAACCTGACCTGGGCAGATGGCATTCCACAGCCTGCAGGGGGAGGAATGCAGTGGGGTGGGGGTTTGTAGGGGTAGTGGAATGGGGATTTAGAGAAAAAGACTAGAAGAAAAAGCACTACTAGCATTATTTATGAATTTAATGGCAATTTAAATACTGTTTTGGTCTTTTTAAAAACACACACAAAAAAGGATAGATAAGGTATATTTTCTTTTTAAAAGAAGACAAGAGGGTTTATTTATCTTCTACCCTTTGAAAGGGGACAAATGTTGGTAATTCAGGTGGTCCTATATATAGACAAAATGCGTAGGGCATTAATCGAAGAGGGATCTAAGTGGGGAAATGAGAGGTTTGTAGAAGACAACAGGGACACAAACACAACTCAAGGTTTTATACTGGAGCAACCAACCGAATGCTACAAAGAGCTATCCATGTTATGAATAAGCAACTGTGAGCAGATGCTGGGTTTTTGTGTGTGAAAAAGTGGGAGGTCTGCAGTCAAAATAAAAATACAAAGCAGAAGCAGATACAGTGGTTCTATTGTCAGCACATTATGCCCCGACTACTAAAAGTAGCCAAAATAATGTGTGAAAGCAAAAGGGAAACATACACACTGTCTTCTTTGTGTGCATGTTGGGGGGGTTTAAAATCCAGTCACAAACCATATGGGTCTTTCTTCTTTCTACACACACACAGGTCCAGCAAGTAATTGCAGTGTGTCTCTGAGACTATTTTTGTTTCTCCATGAGGATATTTGTGCGCCGTCTGGGGATTGTATTTGTACAGGTGTGTGTGCTAGTCTGTGTGTGTAGTATACGTGTATAGCAACAGTAATCCAGTGTTGGTTTAACTCTGAGAGTCTCCATCAGGGGCAGAGTGATAAATGACTATACTTCTTGAATTTATTTGAAGAAAGGACAGCTTGGACATATCATTCATATTTTCTGTAAATGAAAATCGACATTTCACCCTTCTGACATAACCTTGGGGTTTGCCTTGGTTGCTGAGTGGTTTTGCTTCACTGTGTTTGAGACGGTCTGCTCACAAATTTGTCTCTCTGCTCTCTCTAAAAGCCAAGAAGAATCCAGACAAATTCACCTTTAAAGCAACATCAGCTCTACTCAAGCAGAAACAACCTTGGGACCCAAACATGCACGTAAAGGTGTTCTCTGCATGAAAACACATTTTATCTAAAACTAACTACATCTCAGGAGCCTAAAGCCAAAGAGCTGGATAGGTCAGAGCCAAGCTGTATAGAATTTGTACTATAGTGGAAGGGTTAGATGTGCAGTACACTATTGTTTTAGTGCTGTTTCAGTGGATTCTGCATTGGCAACAAAATTGTTTTATTTCATTTTCTACAAAATGCATTTTGTTTGACGAAGCAACGAAAATAACGAGGCCGCAGATGAATCTGCAGTGAAAGTAAGCAAAGATCATGAACCTCCAGGCACAAAGAGTTTCTATCCAACAGCCATCAGAAAACATTAAACAAACAATAAAGTAAATATGTGCTCACTACCTATACACCTAATGCTACCTCATGTACCATGCACCTTTTCACCTTATGCTGTTGCACCTTATTCAGACCTCAGCCAGTATTGTACCTCTAGCATCACATATAACTTTTAGTATTACATACCAAGAGTTGCTATACACTACCTAACTTTTATATTTTTTTAATCTTTTATATTATATATTGTACGACCCTGTATATACACTTCTGTGCCAACTAATTTTCTTGCAACGTCAGATGCAATGACAATAAAGGCTTTCTGATTCTGAAATTATGTCACATAGTGCAGATATTCCTTCTGTCATATTTAGTGTGGCCTCCAGATGTCACTAAACCACTACCTGTATTGGTGATAAACCTACTGGCCTACTGGTAGGTAGTAGGTTGCCTATGGGCATGATAATAAATGATAACTGACCATTGAATGATGCATGACATCACTTGTTGGCATCTAAAATGAAAAAATAGGGACACACTCCCTAACCACAAAGATCAAATAAAAAGCTGAATAATGAATTCAAGACAGGATATTTGCACATGGCAAACAATCTAAAACCATCAGAATATTCTGAAAGAAAGCCATGCAGTCTTAGGGTCAGTTTCTAGGTTGACTATATCAATATCTCACTTCTTCCAACCTGTAGAAAAGTTGACCGCTTGGGTGTACATTCATTCATTTATTCATCCACAATAAATTCACAAATCAGCCCCGAGCTGGAGATGAGATATGTGATGCTGTGGGTTCAGAATTAGGATTTGCTATATAGTGTGTCATCCTCTCTCTCTCTTTTTCTCATCCGCCCCACTCTGTCCATTCTCACGCTATATCACATTTCAAATGCCAGAAAAAATATGACTGATGCAAAGCACTACTTGTTCAGACAACCCCTGCCATGCATGTGGCCGGCTCACCCACAAACTACCACAGTACTACATGGGTTTTGGTAGCCATCTTTGGACAAAACCCTGTAGTACGACAATGTAAATGTAGTTTATAGTATTAACTATAAATATAGGGGAGTAAGGGCAACGACACACCAAGACATTACAACTGGGACTACAGATCTACAAAACGTAAACAGACAATCAGTTTATAGCTACTTCAAAATGAGAATATGACTGCTACGAATTTGTAAATGACACTGTGGTCCACATCTCTTCGTTTGCAGTGATTCGCGAAGCTGAGCAGCTAATCAGAGTGGTGTCTCACCCTGACGGTGTGAAAGGCCAATTCAACATGCTGTATGGAAAATTGAAAAGCTGCTGACAGGGCTTCACCTATGGGTTTAAGAAAATATTGCTACACTTATGTGTTGCGATTGCTAATATTTATCCATACAACTACATACAGATACACGAATGTTAGGCTTTAGCCCACATCTCATCAGACTCATCATGACATATATTTTTTGACAACACAGTAGTGAAGACTTTAAACTATGGGACAAATTAAAGTTAAAACCAACATTAAAACATTTCAGTAAGACTTTGTACCAACTCTGGAACAGCTTCAGTGTTCGTCGTCACAGATTCTTCAAGACTCTGAACTTCGCAGCAGGGAAGAACAGAATTTTATAAAATATTCTATCATTTAGTGCTGTGATGATACAGTTGTAGTAGAAAGCAGACTTATGCTCTATATTAACTAATTTAATTTTAGTGAGAATGAAACAGCATTCGATAAGTGAGTGTGTAAATTATAAGCCCCTTCTGAGAGGTGTTGTAAGACGAAATGAGTGGAAGAAGCAGTGTCTCTTTTCTCTATCTGTCCTGAGGCTTTTGGAGGCTCATTCCTTCTTCTAAATGACGTCAGAACAACTTAATGAAGTGGATTTCTCTTCACTTCAAAAATTGGAGTTGGGTCACATTTTAGGACATGAGCTTGTAGTACAGTGGAAAATTACATATCATTTAATTTCTGAGAAGCTCCTGTGAAAATAAATGATTGCTCAGGAAAGTTTTTTTAATGCATTTTTTATGTATGAGTATGCATGTGTGTGACTGCGACTGCGATATTTTTCCACTGAAATGGCACTCACTTTACTGCTGTGCACCATAACGAGGAGAAAACATGAATGAAACAGAGAGAGAGAGGAGTGGGGTAGAGAGATACTGGGTCAGTGTTTGCTTATCTGCACAGGGATTTAGATTACAGTCAGTAATCTGCACGGCACAAATGGATAAATGGTTCTACACCCACACACACACACACACACACACACACACACACACACACACACACACACACACACACACACACACACACACA
>JAUYWH010000024.1:2620007-2642498 GCA_034779795.1 Ctenopoma multispine | reverse complement strand
GAAGAAAGAAGTCCAGTTGCCATGACTCAATCCTCAGACTACTTTACCTGGATGACTGAGAATCTTCACAGACATTGAACTTGTGAAGGTCTAAAATGTCCTCACAAGAATAGAATTTAAACAATATTTGTCCACGCAAGAAAATAAAGACATGCACAAACACAAATGTAAGAATGCAGAGTCAATACCGGTGCAGAAAGTTCTTCACGAGGTGTTTTGGGGGGAAAACAAACTTCTGAAAAGTCTCAGAAGTGCAGTGGAGCCTGCACTGGGATAGACAGCGTGTTTGATGTTGCTCCATCCATTTAAGACAAACAGCTGTTTCTCCATTCTCCACTTACTTCAACCAGAGCTGCCCTGCGCATCATAGCGCTGTTTGAACATGATGTGTTATTCAGTGGATGAATCACAGGGCTTCCAGTTACTCTCACTCACCAGATCATGGTGCAGTTGGCAAGTAAACTTACATCATCCTCATGGTTTTTTGGTTTTTTCATCTGTGTTTGACCCAAACTTCAGTCACAGAACTCACACAAACCAAAGAACATGTGGCCACATGCTTCATTTACATTTACATCAGTGGAGCTGATGTACATTGATTAATACTATTTGGTCAGTGATGTTTTTATTCATCAGGAACCTGACTGATGGTTTATACTAGTCAATCCTGTATGCCTAAACGTACTTACTAATTAATGACAGGCATTTCAAAATGAATTCAAGTGGTGTCACACATTTTAACACATTCTTCTTACCTTGCACTGGCTCATGGGTTTCATTTGATTTGATTCACACAGGGAGTAAAATTATTTAGTCCTTTGGTGTCTCATAGTGGCACTAGAAGTTCCCCTTTCTGTCTTCTGTCTGTTCTGCCTTTCTTGATATTATATAATGTGAAATGACAGTAGACTATATTATTCATGTATTATTATAATTATTATTTTCATTAGCATGTTTTAATGTGTGCATAGAAATACAGAGAAGCATCATCAGCAAACATTTCCAACGGTTCGGTTGTCTTTGCTACAGCAAGTTTAGAAAAGTTTAAGAAAATGTTTTATATATGACATGTCAAACTAATCCTACATGTTTGAACAGTAGTGTAAATACTTCATATTTTGTTTTTATCCATGTTTCTCCCTTTAAACTGTAGTGTTGTTTTATTACAGGGACCTTGCACTGACTGTGTTGCCATTCCTTCTTCAGTTTTTCTTCCCTTTTCACTCTGATTGCAGATATCTCCCTTGACCTTGAGAACAAGCCTAAGCATGAATAATAAATTGTGAAATGTCACAAAAGAAATGTGTAGGCTTCACAGAACCCCAAAAAAACCCAGCACCAATGAGACCAACACTCTCTAGCCTGTCTTTCACACTTTCTTCAGCTTTCAGGCCTTAAAAAACTAATTATTCTATCAAGAGTGTGAAAGCAATTGAGAAAATACAAGGACAGACACGGACCCATGCTGCCCATCTACATCTCACTTGTTCTGATTTGTCACTACGGTGCGAATTTCACCCATGCGTGAAATCCTGAGCCTGTGGATATTAATTTATGTAGAAACAAGACAGTGCGACAACACACGTCAGCAGACCAAACAACATTAGCATCCTCCAAGTCGTGTACATCGTATTATTATCTTGCTGCCTTCACAGTGTGAAATCCATTAGAGAGACAGAGCGAACAATATGGAGATGAGCTCGAGCAGTGACCCGTGATGGTGTATGAGAAGGTGTCGTTATAAGCAGGGGGAACACAGTCCATCATGGATGTCCAACAAGAGAAAACTAATAACGTCTTAAATGATCTTGTTACATTATAATAGAGGAATTCATCAGAAACCAAATCAAACCACGAAGTGCAAAGACACAATGCAGACATGGATACGTCACAATAAGACGACTCTATGCATGCTTGATGGTGCATTTGATGTCACAAATCTTATGTATTTTGAAACATAAGTTCAGAGAACCCTTAGCTAAAACCTCAGCTTCAGGGCTATGTGAAGGGGATCTCATCTGATTTGACAGTGTCCTGGCAGCCATAAAACAAAACAAAACAATACAAAAAAAACCACCATCATCACATTTAGTTTCAGATTTGATCAGTCCTGACTCATGCATGTCACAGATGCATGACATTGCCTTTTTTAGCCCCACCACAGTGACAAGAGCACAGGCAACAACAACTATAACAGAAAATTCACATATAAAACAAGCAGAAGTGAAAAACTAACATCAGTGCTGCATTCACATACTGTAGAAATGCTTTTCTCGTAATAAGGAGGTGATTTGTTCATTTAAGCATGCGATACTCAAATTACAGTGATACTCTTTCAATGTATCTGTTTTTGGATTTTATCATTACTAAAGTCTGCTGTTAGCACTGCTGGAGGAAAACTGTGCTTCCCGTTGCTGCTGGCAATCTGCTGCTCTGCTCTGATTATTCAGTAGAGGAACTTTGGCAAGAACAACAAAGAATGTGAATCTATTAAACTACTTCAAATTCAGACTGAATGATCTTCACTAAAGGTCCACTTACTTGTATTTTCCCCCAGAACTTTCAAGGCCTTCATCAAGTTGGCTAGAGTGTCATGCAACTGGCTCATTGTTACAACTGAGCGAGCTTCAACTTCCTGATGGAAGCGGTGATGTGCGGTTGAAAGCTGGGAAACAGCAAGAGCACAGAGCTTGTGATAATATTTGTATTTATTATTTCCAACATCAACAGTGAATTTTAACATGTGATTACAAATTTCACTGTTATGAATTTGTATACAATATCCTTTGCAAGATAATTTAATGGGACACATAATATAAATATAGAGATAAACACATAGTCTTTCATAGCTACAGTTCCTTAGATATACGCGTGGGGCCATTTATAATTTATATAAATAAATACATTTATATTGGATAGTGACAAACCTGGCTCTTATGATTACACCACACACTGCGCTCCCCCGAGAGTCTTTAGTATTCGTGATATAGTGAACCTGTTTAAAATAAGATACTGATGCAGGAATGAAAGGAACGTTCCTTTAAAAAAATCAATGTGTGAGACTAGAAAGAGCATTAAGAGGATTCATATTTCCAGGGACAATTTGCCATAGGTCATATTTCCTTCATAAAGACAAATATGTCACTAAGTAGGATTTAGTTTCTCGTTTTCATTGGTTAGAAGAGACTGATTAGTGTCAACCAGACTAAACAGGGATTGTGCAAGATGTGCTTGCAGTTTTTATTTCCAGTATAATGTATGTTTCAAAGTAAAAGTTCCTTTAGCTGATGCCAATTGTATCACGTCTATCATTTATCTGCACTGACTTTCAGGTCAACTGAAAGTCAATCACGGAAGGTTATTCACACGGAAACTGCCTCAACACAATATCAATGCATCATCACGCCTCACTGAAGAAATTATCCACCGGGTTGATTTCATATCGACATAAAAAACAACTAGGAACGGAAAACCTCTGCAAAGTGTTCACCTTTGAATTGATTGCTACGCTTATTTGTAATACAATTGAATTTGCTGACTTCTCAGCACCTTGAAATGTTTCTCTCGTGTCTTTCTGGAACTCATAATACACAACATATGGCATTATTTATCCCAGTTGTTACATTTACGCTCAGGAGAACTTCAGCAGGAGAGAAGTTGACATGCACAAAAAATGGTTTGTTCAGCAATTTTGAAATTACACTTTACTCCTAAAGCGAGATGAGATCAGCCCCATGCGTGTGGGTTATTTTCACAGTGAAACAACAGATTATCTTTAGCTTTCAGGTCTGATTAAATCCTTGAGTAGTAGTGAGATACAGAATTTTACCCAAATCATATCAACAGGCTAGCTGTGTCCTTTGCCCATGTCTGGAAAATATTCACCTCAGGCTGCAAATACACATGTATCCCTGAATATGACAAAGCTATTACTCGCTTGTGCCTCTTTAATAAGAAGACTGAGCCACCCTGTGTGTGATCTTATCATCTCTGTCAGCCACCTTCATTCTCTCTGCGTGATTAGGTTTCACTCAGGAGCAAAGAAAAGGTGGAAACGAAGGCCTCTGGTGAAGTGTGTGTATGCCATGGCTGCTTGAAATCGGACAGGAGGATGTCCTTGGAAATTGTGTTTTCCCACTTACATTGGATTCCCGGACTGATATAAAGTGTGAAGAATGTGGAAGCTTCAGAGGTTTGTGCTCAAGCAGTAGACAAACAGAATAGCTGAGCCTATCATTAACGCACCACTCTAGGGGAACAAGGTTTGTTCTTTGATTCTGTTTGTTCAACCGACAGTAGCAAGACAGATGAAAGAAACTGATCATAAATTAAATTCCTCATCCTCCATCTACTAAGCTGTGAAGAATATGAAATCTGTGGACAGCCGTTCACCTAGAAGAGATCTCCGTTTGCGCTGTTTGTACAGCTGAATCATCACCATATGACTTCGCTTGCCTCCTCTCACACTTTATTAAATCTGAAAGACTCAAATGACCTAAAAAGACCCTTTAAATCATATTCCCAGCCCCAACTGCTGATTTCACACGCACAAACGACTGAGGCTGCACAGAATCAACCGTCATGCGGAGAAAATAGAGGCCACGGTGGATTCTAACATCAGGCAGCCAGACGGGCAGGTAGGCAGACAGATATGCCTGATGATAAGATGGATAGATGGATGGCATCTTCACATAATCTCTGTCTTAGATGGATGAGAAGCTCTTTAGATTGGAGACGATGACTTGGACATCTTTCTTTATAAACACCTCCCCATATTTCAAGCAGCTGTTGGCCGTCTCTGTTTTACACTGCCGTGCAAGAAAATAATTTACAGTTGCTTTGCTACCTCGATGAAACTGAAACAATGCCAAAACAGGGAGCTAGAAGTAGCTAAAATGCTCCGTAGAACTGAAGAGAACAGCAGAGTTTTGTAACAACTCTATGAATTCAACAAAACAATGACACCATTTACATTACGTCTGATCCATTGTTAATATGAAAATGTGGATTAGTGCATCTTTAATTTACACTTATCAAATACAAAAGAGGATTTAAAGTACATTAGTGTCATAAGTGTTTCCCCAATATATTTAGCATATTTTAATATGCTGTTTCTAAAAAGCGTCCTAGGTGGTATTAACAGTGGAAGGAAGCCCTGTAGAGCTGGGAACGTTATTAGGATGGAACGTGTCATGGTGGCTCAGTTAGCCAAATGAATTACTTTCTCAGTGTAACCTTTGCCGTCTCGATCGACTAGGAAAGAAATCTTTAACCTCAGAAACAAAAAGATTTCATCATAGCGTTTTTACAATAAAAAATCATTATCTTTATATTCATGATATACTTTATAAATGCTACTTAGCACAAAAATCTTTGAATTGCAAGCTTTTCAAATTATTTCTTCAAAGAGGATTCAGGAAATTGTGTAGCATTTATCTGGTCTATTAAGGCAGTAAAAAAACAAACAAAAAGAGGCAGAAGAGTGCAAGTGTTTCCTCAAGGCTCACAGTCAAACATTAAAGCAACAGCAGTATCATTACGGAGCTTAAGCAATGCAGTTTTCTAACCTGGAATAATATATGATGTGCAATAGAGCAAAAGAGCAAAAAGAGTTTTGAGAGTATTACAGCGTTTGTATTCAAATCACAAGCATATATTATTTTACATGGATGTTCATACACACACGCGTTACACACACATATGCATCACAGGGGTAAAAAGACCCTGCGGTTCACATTTCATAGACAGCCGGGGGGAAGGTATTGAAGTGTGTGTGTGTGTGCGTTCTTCACAGCTGAGCAGGGAGGAAACAAAACATCACACATCGACTCATTTCTCCCGTTGCTGCTTTGAACACTCACCCACATACATACTGTACACGCATGCATAACTGTGCAGCAGGTGTGCATCCACATGCTTCACACCAGAAGTCATACTGTATTCACACATACGCTGAGCTCTTTGGCCTATTCCATGAGGTTTATGAGACATTAATATGGAGGAAAACAGGAGGAAAACAACAGGTTTGGAAGGTAAGACTGTGTCTGCATGTGTGTGCGTGAGACAGAGTGAGAGCAGCCTATTGTTCTGTAATCTGCCTGTGAGATCCTTGGGGAAGTGGAATTGCAACACCTGATTATCTCCAAGCCTGAGCATCAACAAGAAAGGTAATTCTCCAGAGACAGATTGAAACTTTCTCACTTCACCCACTCTCTTTCTTTCAATTTCTCCATCCCCCCTTTTTTCTTTATCTTCTTTCTCCATCACTCACATACACACACACACATATGTATTTTCTTCATTTATCCCCCATCTTGGTTTTATCCTCTTGATGCCTCCTCCTACTATTCTCTCAATTACCCCCCTCGCCCTTTTCCGTCCCTCGTGTCTTTCTCTCTTCCACCTCTCCTTCCTCTTGTTTTTTACCATTCTATGTGACAGGCCCGGTGGTTTGACAGCGATTGCTGCTGAGAATTTTCCATCACTGAAATAATTCTGCAATCTCCGCTGCTGTTTCATTACCTCAGACTACTGCAGGATGCTATCAGAGGAAATAGCCAGGATCACCCAGAACAGGAAAAAAAAAAAAAGGATTGTGGAATAAATGTTATTGTGTTTTCTTAGTTTGTGAAACACTACTCTGTAAAGAAGTCGATCAACTCAGAGTAAGCAAACCTTATTCAGTGCTGTGCTATGACCTATTCTGTGCTATTCACCTTCAGGAGAATTAAATTTCACTTTACCTCGGATTCAATTTGCCACTCATACAATGCCCCGCCTCGTACCTTGGGAAGTTACAGCAATTCCATGTGTGCAGAGAGATTGCATTGTAACCCTCGAGTGACTGACAGCTAGTCTGGCAGAAACGGGGCGAAGCAGCTCAGAGCTGTGTCGGTGCAGCAACAATAGGCTTTACATAGCTGCACTTCGCTTCATTTAATTTCCATTACGTTCAGTCGCAGCCACTGTTGAAGAAGTGCGTTTGTCTATGAGAGTCACAGTAATCGGTACGCTCAAACGCTTCGCTAAGACCATTCAGAATTCAGCTGCGAGGGGCAGGATTGAAAACTTTTCTACTGCAAAAACCAAGCACCAAAAACCAGAAATGTGTTAAGAAACCACAACCACAATCGAACAAACTGGAATGTAGGATGGGACGCAACAAAAATCCTTCTCTTCTTCTTTCTGTTTCTAACTGTGCTTCCATCCACCTGAAACTCTGGATACGCCAGTAAAAACTGAAATACTGAGAAGCTTGGGAGCAATGAAGAGGGTGTAAACATCATCAAATGAATATATGAAACAAATATTTTTAACTGCTCCACTAACTCTTTATATCGTTGAACTCCAGTCCTAATATTTCCACAACAGAAGTGGATGGAAACACATAAACTCACACTTTGATAAGGTTTGATTTAAAAGTTTGCTACTGTATATTTGGATGTACGCCTGGCTCCTGTGTTTCCGTTCTTCTTTTCACTAAATTTCCGTCTGTTGGCCTGGGACTTTTCCTCTTTCTTCCTCCTCCCTTACTTTTACCCAGAACATTCTGTCATTTGGCTCGTGTTGATGTTAGATCCAGATGTTTCTGATCGAGGTCACCGTCTTCAAGGAGATGCAGCCAAGTTTTTGTTCTGTCTTTGTAACTGTTACATCACGTCTTGTCTGCAGTGAACTGTTGACTCTTTCGTCTTTTGTCTATGAGGATGAGGCTTTGTCACCTGGAAAACTGCATTCTTAACTGACCACTGTTTTTGACTTGTTTTTTTTGTCGACTTTACTTTGTGTCCATCATCCCCATTGAAAGTGATAATCACAAATCATACAGTAGCAGTTGCTGTTTTGCTTCCAATATGCAAGTTTCAAATGGCGTATTTGGCACTCAGCTTTTGTCTCGTCATTGTTCAGTTTAAAACGTTACAACACAGTTAAAGTCTTCTGCATTTTGGCTTCTTCCTATTGTCCACAGCTTGACGTTGAGGGAGGGAGATGTCAGGTGCCCAAGTTGAGATGTATTATTATTAAAATCTTACATTTAGTTAAAAATATCTGAGAATCAGAATCAAAAAAGAAAAATCTTCTCAATAAACTCAAATATTTGGGTCCAGCCATACATGCTTGTGGTGACTGTTGCAGATAAAAACTTACAGACTTTCTCTCCATGTGCTTTCCAAACAAGAAATGCTTGAGCTGTGTAATATGACACTATAATCACAATGATATACTGATCATATCCAGCTACACTAATGAGGTCATTCATTTAACATATTACGACATGTTTCAATATCTGCTCATTTAGATGAGCTACATTACCATAAGTACTGAAGAGTTACTGTAGCTTCATGGAAATAAGTATTTCCTCATTAAAACTTGATGCAGAATGTAGAACTAGAGCTTGTGGGTATAAAAAGATGTAATATAAAAAGATGTACAGACATGAGTTCAGTTGTGATCAGGACATAAGTCTAGCAGGAAATGATATCTAGAAATGATGGATACAGTGAGTCTAGACAGTTTATAGTGTACCAGGCTGAAGTGAAAGAGTTCCCTGGCCTCACTGTCCCGGTCGTTTGTCTGGCTACTCTCTAGCACGGAAAGCTCTCTAAGCTGGAGCAGAACAGCCTGAGGGCACTTCAGTACTTCACTGTAGCACGGTAAGAGAGTCAATACCTGTGGGAGACTAAACACAGGTTACCTGAAATCACACACACAGATACATGATAACGACGTAACAAACGCTGATTAGAAAATGCATAACCAGTGTGAAATTACAAAAATATTAGTCACAAAAGAATGCGTGCTTTAACATACTGAATGTTTAAAGGTGTTTTAAGGATGGATGGCTTTCTTAAGAATTAACTTAGTTTTGAAGGCCTTGTTCTTCTGAAAAAACTCCTCAATTCAGAATGTCGACACTGACAAAAGAGGTAAACAATTCATTAAAAGGTTTTTTCAGCAGTTGCAGTAAAAGTAGTTTGAACCAAGTAAATAATTCATTTATTTTACACATAGCATAGTCAGCCCACATATCAGCTCATGCTATACACACGTAAACGCAATCCAAACTTTATTATATGACCTCAGGTCTATTTTTCTTAGGCTTTGAGCACTTGCAAAACCTACACTTTGAATTGAATTGATTCATCTAAAAAGCTGAGATGTACATCACTACTAGTGCACAAAAAATGTTTGTTCAACCCTCTTTGGGGATTTAACCTTTGGTGGTGACATTAAAAAAAAAGCTAAATCTCAGTCAGTGTTTCACTTTTAAATACAAATAAAGTCACAGTAGACTGACTGTAAAGGTCAAAGCTGTTTTGATGAGATAAGTACTGTTTGTGCTCTTTTAAATTCATTTTGAAACAATGTGCAGGGAGTCGACAAAACAACCTCACTGTACTGTATATATACATTATACCATACCACTGTATTTATAAAGCACATTTTAACACAGCATGGGGCTGAGCACATTAAAAACACGAGCAAGACAAAATAAACAAATAGTAATTCTAAGCACTTCATTGATAGATCAGGGTGTATGTTATCCTTCAGGCCAAAGTCATTCAATAATCAAACACTTAAAACTGATGGTACACAGAGGCTTGAAGGAAATGAAGGGAGGAAGAGCTTGCTGAAAAGCCTTTGGGAGTCTTCGGGCTGGCTGTGGGCCTCAGATGGCAAAGAGCAACAGTGGGTGGAAAAACTCACACATCTTAGATAATCTTTCCAAAGCAATACAGTCTTCAGACAGACAAAAAAGGCTTCGACATTTTTGCAATGTAGTGCAGAGCTCTAGACCTTATTATTATTTTAACAAACTTTGGTTTGAAATTTAGTCTCAACAACAGGTGTTTTTTTATAAATCTGTCATCTGAAGTAATGCGAACACTGGGTTCTGGTACTGTACCATACCATAGGCCATTTTTCTACGTGATTGCAGAAATCTGGGAAAATGTCAAAACAGTGACAAGAAGGTTTGGTTGGTCAAAAAACAAGCAGTGAGACTGCATGACACTGACAATTAACGTCACATTTGAGTGACGAGATTATTAAATTACCCAAAATAAATGTCTAATTTGATTGTGAACACCTTTGATATCATAAATTATTTTAAATTGTTTATATATGTCAAGAGGAGAATACACACACAGATACAAGTCCAGTCACATAAAGCTGCTGGTAAAGGTGAAGCTGCTGGTAAAAAAAGCCTCAGGGCACAAACTGGTCACGACTTGGTTCTGTCCAACTTAAATGACGATCAACAACAGCAGACTAAACGCTAGACATCCAAATTATTTAGGTGTTTATCCCACAACCTGGCTGATAACTTTTCCCCACCGGGAAGCAATCCTGAGAGTGACCTAAAGCGGTTTAGCTGGAGGGCACTAGCTGTATATCATCGTGCTGTCTGCAGGATGCAGTCACTGCTCCTCATATCACCGAGAGCCAACGTGACAGATTCAGTGAACCTGAGGTAACGGCAAGTTAAACAGACAGAGAAGTCCCCTATTCCGACAAGCCGCCATCGTTCCACCAGGCCTGGCATAAGCAGAGAAGCGGTGTATCACGACAAAACAATCAGTGCACCATCACACCAGCAGAGCCACATAACAGAAGTATCAAAAAGTTGTGTCCACAATCTTACAAAAGAAGTTTACTCTAAGCCTGAGGGGATTGAAGAGCAGATCCTCCTGCTGCTGCTGTCTGCTGGTCCACAAACACTGAGTGACAGTGACGAATGTGTTTGGTAAAGTCTGTGACAATGTCATATACCGTCCAGATGTTTACTTCCCATCCAGAACATAAGTATCTGGACGGTTACACAGTGACACTTCTTCTGTTTTTCAGGCTCCGCGCTTCAGCACGTTTGAAATAAAATAGTCAGTGTTACATTATGTTACATTCAAGTGTCAAATTTTATTTTGTGTAGGTTTACATCAAAATAGGAGAACTGTGTTGGAGAGGTTTCAGGGTTAAAGAGTAAATAGACAAATACACTAATGGTCAAGCTAAATCATCATGTTTGATATTTTCTTTCTGGAAAAGCAGATGACGTCTTCAACCCTGAGACACCTGGAGACACTCTGTATATTCCCTGCTGACGCTCTCCTACCTCCCCACTGCAGACACCTTCAGACTCTAACCTGAGCAGTCAGTCACTTAGTCATATTTCCATGTCACATCTGAATTCCTCTTGTTGCTTCAGTACATGTTCAAACCATAACAGAACCAGCAGCACATTTGACAGAGAAGGTGCTTTGGGTCATGAGCTCTTCCATTTTTTCCTCTGCACTTTCTGTAATTTAAGGCTGTTTTGTTTCATCAGTCTACAGACAACTGTCTATTTAATTACTGTTGCACTTTGGGAACCATGTGTTAAAAAGGCTAAATCTCACTGTTCTTTCAATATCAACTTGACACTTTAATATAACATCTACTGAAGCACAGTGAAGAGAGAACAAAAAAACTTCGAAATGATTATGGTTGAGACTGTAAATAAATGTGGTCTCAGCTCCCCTCTGCCACTAAGAAAGAAAACAATAATTTCACCAACAGTCAGTTTAGCTGTTCTGACCATCAGGGAACTGATGAGTAAAACTCTGGTTTTGCAAATAAAACTGTATGTAAACTGCAAATTCCATCTGTATGCATGATGTGCTGTTTGCATATCAGTATCTTTGTGACCTCCACCAGCTGGCATTAAAAAGAATGGTGAAGAGGAAGCAGTGTATATTGTATGAGCATTAGGCAGGTCTAAAGTACAGTATAGTATATCTGACTATGAGTTTACAACAGATACACTATACCTCTCATTCCTTTGTGCTAGAGGGGGGGGGGGGCAGTCTGGTGGGTCAATGTGACTTCCTCTCCTAATTAGGACCATGTGATGTGATTGAAAGCTCCAGAACTATCCATCAGCTTCTCCGTTATCTTAATGGGTTTTCCTTTTAAGGGTCCCAAGGTCGCTGGAGCCAATCCCAGCTGTCACTGGGTAAGGGGTAGGGGGGGGGGGGGGTACACACCCTGGACAGGTCGGCAGTCTACCACAGGGCTGACATATAGAGACAGACAAACATTCACACCACTGGGCAATTTAGAGTCACTAATTAACCTAATGCATGTGTTTGGATGGTGAGAGGAAGCTGGAGAAAACCCACACAGACACAGGGAGAACACACAAACTGCCAGCAGCTGGAATAAAATCCAGGTCCTTCTAGCTCCAGAAATATTTATTATTAATGATTTCCAACAGTGAATACTGATGTTGAACTCATAAGCCAACATGAGAGAAATCCTAAAAGTGCAATATGTAGAATTTGTAGTGTGGTTTTAATTACCTGTAAGTCATCTTCATCATCAGGGTCCCAGAGGCAGCACCTTTGGGATAACCATGAGCTGGTTCAGTGAGAAGCCTGACACACATCACCATCAGTGATATCATCAAGCCTCAGAATATTTTCAGTGTTCAGCTCAGACAATAAAGTTTAAAGTAAGCTACAGAGAAAAGCTGCTTTCACTGCAGGACAGCCTGAGGGGGGGACGCATCAGTCTCACATCCAGTCACCAGAGGTGACTAGTGACCACAGGCCTCTTTGTGTCATAGTACATTTAATCTCCAACAGAACTCTGTTGTTTAAGAAATGAAGATGAGCACATCTCAAAATAAATCTTTAGAACAAGCGGTGAAGCAGCTTGTTAGAGTTATGCAGGTACTGGATGGTTTTGCAATACAAATGCTAGAATAAACGCCAATTTGAACCATTTGCACTTTCACCGGATGTCTATGTAATGAATAAAAAAGAAAATGCATACAGATTCTCTTTTCATGTGCAGTGGATGAATAATTGCATTAACTAACTGTACTGACAACCATTGTCTGACCATTGTCAGGACTGAAGCTCTGCAGTGTAGGATTATGTACCCAACACAAATTCAGCTCAGTAATTACAGGTCTTTAGCAAACGTCTCTATTCCCGAATTAATAAAAAATGTCAATCTATAACCTAATACGACACTGTGGAAACTTATTTTCTATGTTAGTGGTGCATTCAGCAGAGACTATCCCCTGCAGACCATTTTGGTGCTTCAGTGGCTGAGGACATTTGTCAGAGTGGCATGGCTGCTATGCTGCATGCTTTAACAGAACTCTCTCTCACTGCTTGGATTTCAACGTGTCACTTTATCTGAGCATTTAATAAGCAACATCTGATTTTGTTTTTTTAATTCAAGCAAATAAAGTCACACAAATGCAACTGCTATTGTGGCTAAGCAGCCAGGACATTCTGCATCCTGCTGTTTTGTCTTCCACCCTGTAAATATGTATTTTTTGTGATTTAGCTTTATTATTATTTAAAATGGAACAAAGTTAGCTTGCTGGCAGCTTGCTTAAGCAGGTTAAGATGGGTGCACTTTTTTCAAAAGCTATAAAAAGACTTTCTAATAAAAGTTGAAATGTCATAAAATAACAACAGAGAATTTGAAGAAAAAGCTCAGGCTTCTCAGAAAGCTTCCTTCATTGCAAGTTGGATAATAATAGTTCTCTGTGATGTCTCCATCCCAGCATAGAACAAAATGTATGAAGGTCCGCTCCAAGAGATGGAAGCTGGTATTTAGCTGCAGGGCACCACATGTGAAGGCACAGCAACAGTCTATAGGGAGCTGAAAGTCAGTCTCTAGTGATGGTAGCAGAACAGAAAGACAGACGATGAATTAGAGTTGCAAGTTCCACTTCTAACAGATAACAGTCCTCTGGAGGAAATGAATACCGCTTCTCTAGATGAGGTCATCTGGAGGAGATTTGAATTCAGATGAGGACTTCTGGATATGTTTTGGAGGAGCAGGTCAACCAAGACTACAACCTCCTTATTATGAGCAACACGATTACATAATCTGAACCAGAAAACTCCTCTGGATGATGTTTAATGATGTGCACATACTCCCCAAAACTGAACCGAGAAGCATGTTGCCCTTTAAAGACAAAGACAGTGAACAGTTCTTCTCATGACCAGTTCACAGCTGCCATATAAAACTACACTTGAGATGTCTTTTTCTAACATCCGTCCATCCATTATCTACCGCTTAATCCATTTCGGGTCGCGGGGGGTGCTGGAGCCTATCCCAGCTGTCTTCGGGCGAGAGGAGGGGTACAGCCCGGACAGATTGCCAGTCCATCGCAGGGTTTTTTCTAACATTGTGTCCCATAATATAATGTGACAATGCATGCTACTGTGTGCGAAATACCAGAAAAAGAACATAAACGTGTGCGCACATTTCTGTCTTCTGTAGGCTGTGACGCTTTCGTATCAGTTACAGGCAACGTGATACACAGTCCGAGAGACATTCAGATGCTGTTCCACCGACCGTATGTGCTGGTAACATAGAAGAAGGATCAAGATGTAGCAAAGCAGGCAATAAAGGCCTTAAAAAGTAACTACACCCTACAAATTATTTTTATAGCTTACTTCACAGCTTACTTTTCTTGCAATCACACAGCTCTGAAACAATTATTGAAGAAAATCTAAAGGAAATACAAATGAGCAGCTGATAGGTAAAAACATAAAGAAGAAATAATTCACCTTCTGCAAGATAAATCTAAAACATGGCACTGAACCTTCATGCATGCTCTACTACTGCTTCCATATTTGTTTTCCCGAGGCCCCCGGATCTTAAATCTCTATATAAATAAACTCTACTTTAAGAAGAGACCTGACACCAAAAGTGCATTTCTTGAGTCTACACATGACAACTTTATTGAGGCTTACAGGCTGCAACAGTCTTCCTAAAGCCTCACTGGGGCAATTTAGCTGTGGGGCAGCACAGAGGTAGGCCTCCCTGTAGTCATAACGCAGCCAGGCAAATACACTGCAGGATTCAGAAGACAGTGAGTGACAGTGGCAACTCCACTAAGTGTTAGATTCCATGTTGAACACATCGTGTGTGAAATGTGAGCCGCTGTCGTGAGAAAGTCGTCTCCTGCAAACGATGACAGCGAGCAGGCAGGAGGATGGAACAAGAACTTACAGTATGTGTGTGCACAAGCATGCACAGATTTTAAAGTATGCTGTTCCACACACACTCCTCCTGATACACTCCTTATGGGATCAGACAAGTGTATGCATGACTGATTCAATTAGCAGCTTGCACTTCTCTGCTTACGGGATTTGGAAGAGGTGTGTTTTTCATGTGTCTGTGCAATCCAGTCTGCACATGTGTCGGGTCAAACCCACAAACCCAACAGAGGCTTTGCAGCAAGGTGCATTCTCACTCTCCAGTTGGTGTGTGTGAGTGTGTGTAAAGTGACAGGATGGATATTGACCATCATAAACACGGTTCCACTTTTTAAAAAATGGCCATGCTTTCAGTCCTCAAAGGGCCATCAAGGAGCTCAGAAGCCTGATTTGCATTTCAAACCAAACTACATGCAAATTTCAATTTATTTTATTGTTTATTTATTGTTGTTATGTTATTTGGACTTTGAGTACATTGATTTTAAAAGTAGGACTGACAGCCTGTGTATCCTGCTAATGCACAACATGTTCCTCATCTCTGACTGTGCTTTTAGGTTAATGTTACGTGGTCATAATGTGATAGTTTAGGGCTTATATTTTATTCTGGCAATCACCTGATAAAAGATTACACGATTTTTAAGTTAAAAAAGTGCAAATACATCTTGTAATGTCTCTTTATGCAACATCATATGTGGTTCATTTGAACTTCTGAGTCTTTGTGGTCTCCCTTCTCCACTATCCCAACTCTGTTCTGATTGGCTTGCTTGTGGAAGTCTTCCTGTGGGCTAAAGGAAATGCCTGGGACATAATGGCAGTTTGCTAATGCTAATGTTTTCATTTTGATTCACACAAACTACATCAGCTAATTTTTTGACAGTATACACAGCAATCAGCTACACCCATGGCTTTAGACATTTTCTATCTTTCTCAGGCCATTGAATCTTAGTTTTTAAATAGTTGGAAACATTTGACAAGAACTCGATAGACCTAGCTCTTGTTCACACTAACACAACCGAAATGTGCAGCTTCATCCTGTATTGATTAACATGAAGCAGTCTGGATTTCGTTGCACTTTCTGTATAAGTGAAGAGGACACATGCGAGTTAAAGTCAGTTTTTATACGCTGCTCTTTTCATTCTTTCTTTCCACTGACACCTCTACATTGCAAAACTGGCTCAAGAGCCAAAAACTTTTGTTCTAACACACTGAGCAAGTGTGACCAACCAAGCGAGAAGGATGAATGTGGATTTTGGCAGCTTTTGACACAACCTGATGACGGTTAACTTGCAGGTTCACACTAGCCGGAACGGGCAAATTAACTTTTAAGACTTTAATCTCAGAAAATCTGGCTTGGTTTCTGTTGCCTCAAATTGGCTTTGAGAGTAGGAAATGAGACTTTGGATACGCTTGGGGAAACTGTTAAGAAGTGAGACAAATAATATAAAAGCAACTGAAAAACGGTGGCTTCCAGTGCTATTACAACATTGAACATTTCTGGATAAATATGGTGTATGTTTTGTGTCTGAAAGCCAAAATGCCAAGAGGCTGATCATTTGGCTCCTATAGATACGTTTCAAATCATTTTTTGTCTGAGAACAACCCAAAACTATTATCCTGTTGTCTGTGCATGGAGTTAAAGATAAAAAAAACAACACAAACAGTCTTGTTTTGTAGCACAAGAAGGATTCTCTAAAATAAAAATGTAATAAAACAAGAACTAAGTCTCAAGGTTGTTGAGGTCAGAGTTTTCTGCACAAGTTTGAACATTCTCCTTATTCTCTCTCATTCTAGTGGGAGCTGCTTTATGTGACAGAATGACTGTAAAAGCCAGCCTGTAAAACCAGCTGCTGTGAGCACAAAGTGGCCAAATGAGCTTCATTTCAACAAGGAGGTAGCAGTTCACCTGTATGATTCCATTGAGTCTCTTGAGAACAGCCTGTATTCCTTCAACAATGTAAACAAGAAGGTGACCTAGGACCATGGATATACAAACCGTAAACACAGCAGCTGTTTAGATGCAGGAAATTATGGATATGCACGGTAAGTTTTTCCCCAAAACTTTGCACGATTGTAGGTTGCCATGATACAAATGTACTGTTCTAAGCAAGTGCATCCCCGGCCTAACATGGGAACAAGCAAATCTTTGGCCATTTCCCATTCAAACAAAGAAATCCAACTACTGCCACCATCTGCTTGCATTCTAATGTAACAGCAGATAGTTGCCTGCCCAAAAAAAATTTTGGAGTAACAAAAATGACATGTTAGTCTGGATGGAAGGCGAAAACAAAGATAGAAAGACAAATCTGCAGATTTTCCCAGCTTTGATGCATTGAACCTTGAGACATGTGCTTCACACACAGGGGAATTGCCTTTAAGCAGCAATAGTTTCTTTTTATAGACACTGGCAATGTAAACATCCTCATGCAACATTAAAATATGAAGATACCGAGTCGATTCTTTGTGTGCTGAACTTGGTCATCTTCTAAAGTGTGATCATCTTTTCATTTCTGAGTGAATCTGTATAAATGTACAGTACAGTATTTTTGTCCTGTAAAAAATTACTTTTTCTAGGACGGCAATTTCGGGCAGGTGAGCCAAGAAGTTAATTTTGGATCCTGCCTTACACATCGCCTGCATCCTGTAATGGGGGTGAAATCTCCTGAAACACAACTTAATAACCTGTGCACTCCTATCAGGGATCAGAGCGATGCAACTGTAGGGAGGAGGTGCAACAATGTCACCAGGCTTTTGATCTGAAGAAAGAGACCTCTGAAACTGTGTCGTCGCACCTCCTCTGACACATGAGTATACAGTAGCAGTAAATTATGACACCTTTCCTGGCACCTTTCCTTTGAATTTGAGTGCGGTGACAGTGCAGAGAGAGCAGAGAAACAGACGTTACCCTTGATATAATATGTGGCCCTGTTATTTCTGTGGAGTCTCTAGCAGTTTTCAGTGTCCACCTGCATCATATTTTCTTTCTAACTTTCCATGTTCCTCCACTAAACTGCATTGTTTGGTATTATCCTCAAGCATCTTAGGGAAAAAAGGCCCAAAAAAGAGACCAGTCTCTGTTCAAAAATCTGTACCTGTGTGTTCCAGAGTCGTGGTTGCTGAACCCACTAATGTCAGGGCATTTATAGTGACAGTGTTCTTCATGTAAAGATACACCGGCTCTGTAAGCAGTCAGCGACATCCACATCACAGATCAAACCACTTCCACGCATCTTTGATGAAACACAAGAGACACGACTTACAGTGTGAAGCACATACATACACACACAGAGTCTCAGAAGTCCACCCTCCACCCTGCACGCTCCTCCTCTTCAGCAGACTGTCAACATGGATCAACTTGCATTGACTCATGAAGAGATGACTAAAAATAAGACTCGTACTTGGCAGGATAGAAACAAACGATGGAGGACACAGATCAAAAACAACACGTGAGGAGATGGGCTCTCTTAGATGCAGACCACTAATCTAAAGAAAAAATTGTGGTCAAGAGTCTAAGAGAAAAATATTTTCCTGCTCTAAAGTGTGCATATCTCACAACTGAACAGCTCTGCAGAGCAGAAAACAAGGGCTGTAAACACGTGTTAAAATATGCACTGTTTCACCATCTGAATCTCTTCCACACTGAGCTTCTGCCTCAACATAAGAGGCAATGTAGTGTAACATGGCACCAGCCAGAGGAGCCACAGGATTCACTTCTGCTTAGACTCCACAACTGTTCAATATGATGAAATAAGAATCATATGAATACAGTGACGCTTAAAAGTTTGTGAACTTACGATAATTTAATGTATAAATGTGACCTAAACAAATGAGTAAATTATCATTATTATCATTTTATATTTTGCTGTTCCCCCAGTGACACTATAAAAAACGTTTTCAGCATTTTGGCTCTGTACGTCACCACAGAGGATTTCAACTGAAATAATCGAGAAGTGCTCAAAGTGTTGACTGTCAGCTTCAATTCATTGGTTTGGTCAAAATAAAAAAATATAAAAAACACTGTAATTCTACTCCTCATGCAATATTTTAGACAAAACCCATGAATCAAACCTGGCTGTCTACAATGTAACTACGTCTTGATTGTTTTTTAATTTCACAGCCAAAATGTGTCGCTCTTCATGATGACGCTTTTTATGTGAATGGTGCTGTCACCAGTCCTCATCACATCTTCGGCCTCTTTTCAGCAACTGCCACATCAGCTAGCCACAATACCTTTTTTTCTTTATTTGAGGTCTTAGTAATTAGATATTAACATGGACTACAACATCAATCATTTGTGGATCTTTCTAAGCTACCAACATATTTTAGAGTTAAGGACCCTTCTCTTTCTGGCACATGCAGAGTTGGCGCCCGTGTTCTGCTGCATGCACACGTCTATCGAGAGTCAAGATGCAGCCAGAAGCTGTGGACTTGCTAGAGGTTGTAGACGTGTGATTGGCTGAAAGTTGTGAGGGTGAAAGTTGATTAAATGGTACATTATAAAAAGCGCCATTATGAAATGAACACAGACTTTTCTAATAGCAAAAACGAGACTGATGACATTTATTAGATTGCTTGGAGTGTGTATCTTACACTCATGAAGTGACACAACAATGAGCTAATGCAGTGCATGTGACAAGACCAGAGTACTTAGAAGAACAGGAACATTTAGTGCTACAGAATATTTTTAATATGCTCATAACACCCATTCAGACAGTACAAACCCTCTGAGTCAGCCTCCACTTCAGTGATGCCAGTGAAAGCACTAGCACTGAAAAAGTTTTTTTTTTGTTTTTTTTTACAATCACAATACACAATATTTTCTCTGCTCCTTATTCAATGTTGAATTATCCTCATTCAGGCCTGCATGCCGTCTCTCTAGTCTGTTCTTTTTGTATCGGTGACAAAGCATAAACACGTAAACACATCAGCCCCCGGCTGATAATTTAATCTGGCACTGGCTCCGAGGACTGAGAGAGGTGGAGGAGACGAGTCTGCCAAGCACTCCGGAAGCTAAATTTACCCATGCGCTGTAACCCCGGAGCCTATGCTGATTCTGTTTGCACTTCTCAACAGTTGAGTATCAGTCAGTCAGTCTCCATGTGAAATTCGAGAGTGCTGTATGTCACACAAACATCTCTCTGAACAAAGACAAGCTGCAGTTTGAACATACGGGAGAAAATTCTGACTTAGATAATAATGACGGCAGTGTGCACACATACAGCTGACCTGAATCTACCACGCTGAACAACATAATGGCTTCTCCTCATATTTGCCCACAACTGATGTTGTGTCACTGGGACAACGACTTTACAATCTCCAGTGAAAATAGTGCCCCCTGCTGTGAGCTGACAATCTGATCTAACAGCTTTGTTCACGTTCTGATTTATGTTCAGTGTCGTCCCCTCGTTACCTGAGCAACTGATAAAACAGCAGCAAGAACGCAGGTAGTGTGTGAAAGTGTCACCAGCTGCATCTGAAATCAACAGTATCCATTCAGCCAGCGTGTCCTCTGAAAATTAATCCTGGATCAGCAGTGTTTCTCTGAGACGTTTGATAAATTTTGACTCTTATCCTTTCCAAGGAACGGCGTTCTCTATCTGTCTGTCAGGCAGAGAAGAGCTCTCGCTCTGGCGCTCTGGTGTTAATAGTCAGTGCATATTTCTCCCTAAATCCTACGATAGGTTAGTGGATCCTGTATCGTCCCATTTAGCAGAGGATAAAGGATTTTGTCCCACTTCTTAATGCGTGTTGACTCACTGACGTACAGCTATGAGGAGGATAATTAAAACAGGGAGGGCCCACAGGGAATACTATCAGTCCTGAAACATTTTATTAATCTCTTGCAAATGAGCCTACGAGTCTCAATGGGATTACCTGTATGAATAAAGGTTAAATCTAATTTGATAAATGACTGAACGAAATCGTCCTGTCTCATCGACAGCAAACAAACGCAACAACTTAAAAAACATTTTTATAATACGACTGACGTAGTAAAGTTTGTCCAGCTCTGACCTGAAAAGTGTTGTTACGCAAACGACCTAATCTGATTTCCAAATTTAGGTGTTAAGAGTTGGCCAGAGAGGCTATAACTGGAGTGGTGATACAAATACAAATAGTGAAATAGGACACTAGCTGTCGATGGATTTTGAAATGGATTTGATGCTGTGCTCACTGTGGACGCCGTTTAAAATCTAAATGTATCATTATGATGAACTTATTATCACAGCAATAGAACCAGCAATGCTCCAATATGTTTGAGAGGCACTTGTCTTTTGTGCTTGTACACTTACAGCACAGGCAATTATACGCAGCTCTTCCTGTTGCCTCAAAAGGTTCATGTTGAGTCCGTTTTTAACAGTATGAGTGTCACAAGTACTACAATCATTATACAGTATACAAATAACTGTACAGTTAAGTGTAATGGTAAATTGAGCCACATACTGGAAACAGACTATGTGATATCGTTTTTACATTTATATATTAATCCCTCAATAGTGTTTAGACTGAGATCATTAATGAAATTGGAGTTTATAGACTATTTGTTGTCAAACGTCTGGATCTGTGTGTTTTACAGCAAAAGCGCTGATAGAATAGAAAAATAACTGAAGTGAACTGGTAAGAACTATTTTTGTTTATAGTATATAATGTGTTTGATTTGACCAACCTCATCACATTTCATTTGCAATGATATGAAACAAAGACCAGAAAAAGCAAGAAGTTAAAAACTCACTTAAGAAGCTGCAAACATTTGTATTTCTTTCTGTCTGCATTCAGACTTGAAACTTTCTCCAGTGTGCGCTCACCTTTGATGTGCTCGTTGACAACGCTCTCCAGCCGATCCAGCCTCTTCATGATCTTCCACGTTTCCCCTTTACTGTCCTCCTCCAACTTTCTCTCCGCCTCGCCGCCGCTCTCTGCAACTTTGGGACCGCCGTTCGCCACATAGTTGGTGATCCAGCCGACGTACAGGAGGCACACGATGTTGGTCATGCCGCTCAGGATCACGCATGTCGACACCAAAGTTTTAGTTCTCCTCGTGCAGAGCATCGCGACATCCCTCCATGGGCTTCTTGTTCCCGACGCGCGCAGGCAGGGAGATTGAGGAGTAGACGCACTCGAGAAATGTGCCCAAAGGTAACTACAGCGATGCGATGCTGTGGAGTCAGTCCGCCTCTGCGCTCGCAGGTCCCGGCTGAAGCATTGCTAAAAAGCTCCAGAGGCTTTAAATTCTCCCCCGTTTTTAAAACAATATTTGTGATATAAATAATAAGAAGGAGGGTCCCCGCTGAGCGGCCGGCGAGTCAAGCTGCGCTCAGCCGCTGCAAAGCTGTCAGACGCAGCGCTGCAAACCCCGCTTCCCCTCCCAGCCAGCCTGCACTTCTCACACAGCCCAATAGGAGAGAAGGAGGCGGGACCTGCGAGCTTCTGCCGGCCCCCTCACAGCTGGACTGCACAGAGGACAGTGGAGGAGAGGCGGGGGGCAGAG
>JAUYWH010000024.1:2571474-2619907 GCA_034779795.1 Ctenopoma multispine | reverse complement strand
GGGGGGGGCGCATTGACCCACGCAGTTAAAATGAAGCAGGTCAGGCGCGTAAGAGTTGAGCGCGCGTAAACGTGTGTTTGTGATGCGTAAACCGCTGCGGCGCAACAGATGTACAGCACCTGGAAGGGACTGTAGGAAATGTGTTGCACGGGCAATATATTTATTCATTTAGCTAAAGTGACTCAATAACACAAAAAAACACTAATTTAATTTAAATATGTTTTAAGAAAATAAAATTGGGTTAAAAGCTGTTCAACATACCGTCACCTTAGGTTTTTTTCTAGCACCAACCAGCTTGTGCCGATAACATACCAACATACATCAGTATCACAGAAATAATCACTGGTTTCTGTAAAAGCTGCTTAATGTGGAACACACTGGCAGCATACTGGTTTCTGTGTCCCACATTTGCATGTGATGCCCTCTCTCTCCTCATGTTTCCCTTCCGTCTCTTTACTGTTATAATTGATATAATAACAATTATCAAATTAAGGCTAAAATGCTACAAATAATAAAATAAATAAATAAATAGTGATAAAAGTGAATTAACTTGTGACATTCAAAGAAGTCTCCAATTTAAAAACACTTCCTGGTGTCCTCATGAAATGTTCAGACTCTCTAGTGCCTCTTCTAACTAAGAATATATTTTAAAATATTTTTCAAATCAACTTACTCCACTTAACACTTACCTTAAATATACATAATAAAATAATCACTAAACTACATTTAGTATTTTAAATCTGTTTGGTTTTTAGTTTTTATAAAATACTTTATTCTGTTTGTTCACGTCAGACTTGGTTCAGTCCATAATTTTAATATTTTGCAGATAAGATGCAGCAAGAATTGATGCCAGATTTGTCTACTGACAGTACTGATAACTTTAAAAATCACTTTCTCATACAAATATTTTTTGTACGTTGTGTATATTGTAATAAAATAAAAATAAGTAAATAAGTAGTCGTCCAAAATGTACTCATCTGCATCAGTTTCCCGGCTCCGTCACTTCATGTGAACAGAACCACACACACACACACACACACACATAAAACACACCTCCAATCACCGGCCACCTAGGATGCCTACCTGAGAGCTAAAGTAACTTCAGAGCTTCATACCACCAACAGATGGATCTTGCAGCTCGAGCCTCTAGGCTGCTTCTTTCATCTTTGTCTTTCATCCACTGCTTTGCCAGTCACACACACACGCACTGATGCACACACACGTGGCGCAGAATTGCAAACTCTCCATTCACCCAAGAGCACTTTGGCAGATTCAGCCGACTGGTCTAGGGTATAAATAATGCATTAGATGTGAAATATTAAGGCTCTCTGCTCTCTGCTGCTTTCAGTCTTGTCTGACTGACTGTCAGTCTGTCTGACTCGCTTCCATCTTTCTTCTTTCTCATTTTGGGCAAAAAAGGCAAAACAGCCATTGATTGTTCAGAACATGCAGCTTGGGGAGATACTTTACTTTAAAATTGCTCAAGAGGCTCGATCATTGTCATCCTTTAACACACTCACCCACTTAGTGAAGTGAACCTGATGAGCAGCTTCAATACAATCAGACAAGATATTAACAACAGATTGAACAGTCTTCAAAAAGCCCTGAGTCCTATTAAAATCCAGTGTGATACATTCTGTCTATACAATCTGACGGACTGGCTGTGTCTTGCATCAGAAGGCCTAAAAGTTACAGTGAGAAAAATGCTAAATGTGTCATTGAAACATGAACAACACATTTGTATAACTGTAGCTAGAACTCATCTCACCTTCTTTATCTTTGTTATGTTTCCTGATCCACCTACAACTGTTGATTAGATGGACTGTGTCTCATGTTACTGGAGACGCAACAAATCCAGTGACCCCCACACTAAGTCTTAGCTCTGCAAGTTTTAAGACACTCGGCAAGCCTCTAATTCATGGCACTGTACAAGTCAATTTCTAGTTGGAGTAGAAGAATCCAAACAAATGGTAAGATCTTTCAGACTCACAGCACTGGCATGGTCCTCAGAAGGTTGTGGAGAATAAAAGGGTAAAAATCCTGTGAAACTCCTAGAGGCAGACGAACAGGAAGCTGCAACAGACTCACGAACATGTGGTTGTAACTAACATTGTTAGTAGTTAAGCAACATGAGGCGTTTTGTCCTATACGAGACAGAGCTGGGAGGAGGCAGTGGTGATACACATAAGAACTGGACAAGACATGGAAAGTAAAAGCCAGAGTTGTCCCAGTGGTGGTAGGGTAGAAGCAGTCAAGGCCCTGACTCCTGAGCTGGAAGAGAGGGTCAAAGACAACCCTACATACTGCATATGCTCCTTGATTCTCTGATAGGATGGCGGTTAAGAAAAACAATGCAACACGTGGCTGCATAAGAGCAACAAAGAAAATAAGAAACTAACTATTCAATTAGAGATGAGTATGCTAATTGTTGTCTCAGTGCTAAACATACCTGCAAAGCTCATGAGGGGAGAAGGAGCCTGTTGCTTTGAGGTTGTATGTATGAACTGAGCATTGGTGGTTTCAGATTAGCTTGTTGAGCAATAATCTTGCAGGTCCTCCCCCCTGAGTTTGTTCAAAGTGGATCCCACTCTGATTAATAATAATGATAATCATAATAATTGATGCTTTATTGATTCCCTTCGGCGAAGTTCTTGGTTTCATATTCTTATTCTTATTAGATTGTATTTTCAAGATGCAATACCTAAGAGGAAATGACTCAAACTGGCACTAAGCTCACTGAAATGCAGCATGCACATCTGGATGGTTGGTGACTTGATGTCCTTCCTTTAAGGAAGACTTAAAGAAAGGCTGTCCAGGGAGCACTGGCAAAATATCCATGTCATTTTATCATGACATCTCAGTTTCATATTGGCGAACACCATCTCTCTGGGTTCTTCAGACAATATCAGGCTGATTATGTGGGGCCACGCCTGCCTGCTACTAGGGCTTAATTAAATCAGTTTGCGGGTGGATCAATTGAAAAGCCCTCTGTTTTGACAAGCGTCTGCTCTGACAGAAAGGATGAGAGCTATGGTCGCCTGTGCAGCAACCTAATCACACAAGCAGCACAGATGAAGCAGAACCAGGCAGCACAGAGTGGACAATGCTGTGAAATGCCAATACTTGTTTTAAGTACGTTTCAGTAGGTTTATTTTTTCAATTATTATATATTACTGCAGCACCTTGTACTTAGATGATGCTTTTTAGTAGCCTCCTGCACTTTGCTCTTAGACTGCATAAAAAGCCTTCCTTTGAAATGGCAGTGTTGTTACCTGAAAAAGAGGACAAGGCGTTCAACATGAATGGAATGTAAGGGGAGGTCCTGGTGGGTCTCAGGGTGAACTTGACAAAAGTGTCAGGGCAAGGACAGGTGTCAAGAAATATCTGATAGAGTCCTTGGGGCCAGCACTTGTATTTATTTACGTTGTCTGTAACAGAGTAAAGGAGAAGGCTGAACAGCTGTCTTAGATTATCATCTATGAAAAGTCAAGGCGAACATCTAGAATCATACTTCAGAGCTTCAGATAAAGACTGACTACAACTATCTGAAGCAAGACGCTTTTATTCAGAATCAGTGGTGAACCTGTTAATGAGAGGGACCACTCTGAGTGGCGGCTCAGCTTAGCAAATCACCGCACAAGAAGACACGTTACCTATTGTCAGGAGGTTGGACAGATGCTGTTGTAGCACTGATGGTGCTAATGCAGGGTTTCTGTGAGTTTAAGGACACCAGAAATCAGGAGTTGAACTGTTGACCCTGCGATGAAATTTGGTTGCCTATGGTAACCTGCTCTGTTAGATGCTGATGAAATGATTCTGTCTATTAACGTCTCCAGAGTTCAGTATAGGTCTAGTGCATTCAGTGGCTTGTGTCAAATCACGTCAGTGGATCAGTTCAGTAAGGCAGGAAATGTGAAGAGGCAGATAACCGTCTTTTTCAGGTTCAGGTTGTCTGATGCATCTTATCTTAATTCAGTGACAGCTGCAGAGGCAGCTCAGTTAACCTGAGCATATTGTGTGTGTGTGCTTTCTGGCTCTTAACAGTTTGAAATGGTCTAATAGAAGTGGGGTAACCTAAAACGAATAAATGCTCAAGAGAGCAATCAGCCAGAGACCAGGAAGTCAGATTATGAGTGGCTTGGTCAAACAAGATCTCTGAAACATTCAATAGCATCGTTTTAACCTCCCGAGAAGTCGAGCAACAATGAGGACAGGGCAGGACATGCAATAGACCGGGGAGTCACAGAAAAGACCAAACACTGCACTGTAGTGTAACAACCTTATCGCGTCTTGGTGACAGCATCAAGATTTGGGCTGTTTTGCTGCCTCTGGACCAGGACAAGTCCCCATCATTAACAAAACTACACAATCTGATTTGTGCAAAAAACAGAAAAATAAAGCATCTATCAGTGAACTGAAGCTCAACAGAAAACAGATCACACATCACAACAGCTTTAATCACACAAGCCATTCTACTAAAGAATGAGTAAAGCAGAGGAAATGTCATGTTGTGGAAAAACCTGAAGCATGCAAGGAAGACAACAGGGACAACATTCCTGTTGCTTTTCTATATTATTCTATATGGAGGAGTGTTATGTTATAAACCCAGCCTTTCTTTAAAAATACACAGAGGTGTATAAAGTACACTCAAGTCAAAGTGCAAGAATTTGCATAGACAAATACTCCACTACTAGAAGTACCCTTTCATTTTTCTACTCAAGTAAAAGTATTAAAGTACATGCACAAAATCTTACTTATAGTACAAAAGTAAAAGTACTCCACTAAGAAAAAAGTGTATTTTAACAATTTAGAATTTGATGCTGGTGAAAACATAAATGTATAAGTTTAGTTCAGATTTGTTCAACAAATTCTAAAAGGTGAAAATGATGGTAAAAATGTGGAATAAGAAACAGAAGTTGGTGAAGGTGGAGCTGATTTTAACACCTTATAGTGACAGGAAGTTGGTCCATATATGATACATCAGCCTTTTACTAACATATAATGATTTATATAAGAATCTAATCCTGCAAAAAGTAACTAGTAACTGATGATGTTAAAATAAATGTAGTGGAGTAAAAGTACAATACTTTCCTCTGGTTTGTAGTGGAGTAAAAGTAAAAGTAACATAAAATGGAAAAGTACAAGTAGCTCTAAACTACTCAAGTACAGTACTTGAGTAAATGTACTTAGTTACCTACAACCTCTGTAACTACAATTTACAGTACTTACTGCCTCTATAAAATCTGTAAATGAATAAATGTTATTAGATTTTTGGGGGTTTCTTCAGCAACAGTAGTTTCAGGACTTGAAATCTGATCACGTTTTGGTTCACAACTATCAAGAAATAGAGAAAATTCTCAAACTTTCAAGTGCAGCTGTATATTACACTCACATGACAGGAATACTAACTTAACCTGACAGTCCAGTAATCTGCATGCTAAGTCTGTAGAGTGAGTGTTTCCCTGTTTCATCCTACAACTCCTTCTCTCCGAAGGTTCACTGAATGTTTACCAGTTCTCCCAGATGATGGATGCACCATGACTTGTCCTCATCTACTGTCAAAGCAAAACACCTGTTGCTGCTTAGCTTCTGCATCTGATTAAGGCTTTACCAGGCCACCTAGGAACCAGAATCATGTTCAGTGAAGGCAGGGTGGTTCTGATCATTTCTGCTGGACAATATAAGTCATGGCTCTCATTGTGGACCATTATGCATATGTGATTAGTATTGTATCTAGCAAATGATTGATTTCAGGGACCTAGCCTGATGGTGAGGTGGTAGGCAAGAGCAAAATTTCATCTTTTCTTCAGCAGGACAGGAGAGACTCTGTGATGTAGAGATGAGGGATGAAAGCTATTTGCACTATAAATAGCCCGCCGGGCAAACACACAAGCTTTTAACCCTGATTAACACTAGTAGACATGTTGACCTACACTAATAAGAATCATCCAGTAACAGAACACAAGGGATGAGAGACCACGAGCGTAAGTGCTTGAGGTTTTTGTTAATAATTAATCAAACTCGTCATCGCAGTATTACTTCATCTCCACACACTGAGAGATACAGCCTAGTTTTCCCATACATCTCTGAAATGGTTCTTGCTTGATTTTAAATATATCAAAGGAAACATTCTGAATCACATTTGAGTGATTAATTACTGTCAAATTAAATTCAGCTCTGAAATTATCTGCATCTTTTTTACATACTGGACTTCCATTGAAATATCGCTCAATAAATCAAAGAGATTTTGCCAAGACGCTTTTATCAAAAGTGACGACAGCTGTGCTTTTGTTAATGTGTAAGCCCCGAGTCTCTGCCAAATACTGCAAGGGGTAATTTGTTGAGCTGAAAGTTCGACAATCAGTCTAATCAAATTGAAAGCTCTTGATTTATATTGGAGCTGAATGATGTTGCTGGGCTGCTACATTTGACTTCCTGGCACAGACATTAAGAGGCAGCATTAGTGAAACAGGAGAAATGTTTCTTGGTTGTCTTGGTTTAGTATTGTTTCTTTATTTCAGCTTGTGTGTTAGTGTGTTTTGCGTAGTTTTTATTGAATCAATGAGAGATTGTTATTTGAACAGCTGCATTAGATGATGGTGCTACTGCAGAGGACACCTCGACATGTGGCCAGGAAAAACCCAAAATCAAACCACTAACCATAAACCAGTGATCCCCAACCACCGGGCCGCGAAGCAGTACCAGTCCACGGGTCATTGAGTACCGGGCTGCACAGAAAGAAAAAACATTTGTAAACATGCTTGGTGCACTAATCATGTCGGTGCTGGAAGAGGATCAACTGCTGGAGATTACAAATGAAAAGAAAGCATGTTTGAGACGTGTAACCCACCAGCTTTGAATCGCCACAGAAGAGATCTGCTTTTCAATCAGCCGCCAAACTCAACTCAACTCAACTCAGGGTTGACTGATAAAAGAATAACTGTCAGGTCAGTAGCATCCATCCTCTGATTTTTTGGGGCATTTCCTTACAGAAGGGAAATTTTTGACCTAGTGGTGACACTTTTGAAAAAGTGGGCTATATGTGACATTCTTCTATAAAATGCATTGAAGTCTGTCAAGAAATCACAGTTAATACCAGGATTTCAATTCCCTTTTACCCTCTGTTGCTATATTCCTCACACTCTTCATGTCTTACTAGGTCTCTTGCCCCTTTCCAACCCCCTGTGGCACAGTTGCGCAAGAAAGGTTTATTCCACTAGAGCCCATTAAGAGGCAGACAGCTGGCTTTCACGCCTGTCACATCATGAATGTGTATGTGTGTACATACTGTGTGTGTGTGTGTAGTGATGGTGTGGAAGGCACTGGGGCATTATAGCCTCCTGAATGTGAGTTAGCATGGTTGTGTCCCCCCTCATGCTTGTGCTCACTAAAGCTGCAGTCTGCTTACCTGGTCCTCTCCTCTTCTTCCTCGCCTCTAAATCTGCTCTGATGTGCCGACTCCAGTGGATGTAATGTGACTAGAGGCACAGAGGTGGCCATCATCGCCTTTCACCTCTCATGAGTCAGGCCTTCATTAGTGCTGCTGTCTTCACCACTTTTTGTCAAACACTGTACAGCACAGTGAGCAGACACACTGAAGCCTCGTAGCTCTCCATTAACTGGTTGCTAAACCATCCCTGTGCCCTTTGACAGCTGAGAGCCAACATAAAGGTTCTGACATAAGATGCTTCAGAGCAGTGAACTACGACTTATCTTCCTGGTTTCATTTCCTGTGCATCCAACACGTGGACTTCACAGTCTTTAAGTTCTTCATTAAACAACTATTTAGAAGATCAAATCCTTCACATTATCAACATGTATTGAAATAAAATATTAATATATAATAATAAACTATTTTATTATCTGTTTGGATCTGAACATTCTCCAAATGACAAATATAACGTGATGTGTCAAATTACAAAATTTTCAACGTCTCTTCAAAACACAAACTGAATATTCATATCTTCATGAGGCTTTATTGCATGGTGTTGCATTAGACTGCATTAGCTGCTGTAGGTGTGCCTTAGGCAGGATGTCATGGTGAAAGATTGTTTTTTTCCTGTGGAATTTCCCTACACTAAGCTTGTTGCCTAAATTAAAACCTACACGAATCCTTTGGCAACTTGTGCAAAGTGCTGGTAGCTATAAACAAACACACATAATTATGTTTAAAAAGGTGAGTTTACTAGCAAACAATAGCTCGTCTACTGGCTGACGCTGTGTTTCAGTCCACCTGATGAATTTCTAATATACACTCACCTTTAAGGTCTTTCCATTAACAAAACGTTGCAGGTCACTGAGCGTAACCAATCAGCCAAGTTTATGTGCATATTTCTTTGGACTCACATGAGTCTAAGTGGATATTTACGCCAGATTTGAAGATGTTCCTTCGAGACATTTCTGTGATATTACATTGACAAGAAAATGACGGATGTGAGGAGACAACCTTGACCTTTGACCACCAAAGTCTAATCTTTTCATCCTTGATTAGATGGACAAGCTGGAAACCAACCAACATGGCACCATAATGGTAACGCTGGGAGGAACTGCAGAGTCCAGAGACTCGCTGACTGAAAGATTGGCTGTCAAATGGCTTTGATGAAAAACCAGCATGATGTGGATGACTGTCACATCATGACAGCATACCTAGTAAAGCTGTTCATGAAACTTCTGCTACAAGGCCATAATCTGCTTTCTGGCCAATTACCTAACTATTGTTCAACTCTACCAGAACTCTGTTCTACTCTACCACCATCAGTCTCCAGTTTGAGAAGTGAAATATAGTGGAAAATCTAAATGTCTTGCTAGATTCATGCTAGTTAGCACATGCAAGCTTGAGGTGTACACAGTTTTATATCAAGGAACACCGTCCAGGCTCAAAATTGCACAGTTTGTGCAATGTTTGTGCACACCAAAGGAAGGTCCCTGCTATTGTACAAACATCTGTGTACGCAAGGATAATGATGACAAAAAGAGAGAATTTCAAGACGTAATGTTAGGACATTTAAATTGTGTTCTCCATTTAGCTGCCACAGACACAGACTCTACATATCACATGTTGATAACATTGGCGCTTTATTCTAGTAGAGTCTAGTTTGTAGTTTACACCACATGAACTAATGTGAGGTAGAGAGACGTAGAGAGAGGTAGAGAGAGCGCCAACATAGCTACCAAAGTCAACATAACCAAATACTAGTTTATAAACTATTTTAACCATAGAGGTTGCAAATGAGAAAATACATGTGTGACCACGTTTTAGATTAATGAAAAGTCATTTATGGGATAATTTTTCAGTTAAAAATACAATATGGAAGTAAATGTAACAATAGAAAAGTCCTGCACCCTAACATAGAAGTTCAATCATTCTGCATGCAGAAGTACATTTTTTAAAATCCAAGGAACATGTTTTTTTGAATGGGTGAAGCGCTATATTTATAGATGAAAAGTGAAGGTGAGTCGCAGTGGAGGTGGTTGGGGTGAATGTCGTAAGTGTGGTTAAGTTTGGACAGGAACAGCACCTTGGTTAAGGTTGTTTAAATGTTAATTAACATGTTGTGCCCCACAGGAAGCACGTTTACATTTTTTTTCTCTTTTAAACCAGGCTACCTAACCTTAACCAAACACTGAACGGCAAAAAAGTAAACGTAGAAGTCATAGTGACTAGGATGAGTCGGAAATAGGCGAAAAGGTGAGCGTGTAGCATGTAGCTGTTGGAGGGGTGGATTTAGGACGCACATCAAATCTATTTAACATAGGAATACATTATGTCCACAGTCTGTGTTGCTCTTCATGCCTCTCCCCATCTCCATGGTGCTATTCTGTTGAAGTCTTTATTCCAGTTTGTTCTGATTAGCTTCTTTACTGGGGATGAAGAGAAGATGAGATGAAGAGGTCTCTTTTTAAGAACTTATTGTCACTGTCACATGATGGTTACTAGTTTAGTGCAAAACATCTTTTCTTTCACACATTTTTTTTTTGGAGGTTTTAATGACAGCGACGCTAAAAAAGGAAGATGTGTCTCTGGCCATTCACGAATCAGTTCATTTAAAGCAGAACCAGAGCATAAAAACAGGAGCATATGATACAAAGGTATTTATTATATATTAGACTGATTATCATAGGCTCCTCTGACTGGCACAGTAGTTCAGATACAGTTCAGATTAGCAGCTCTGGGAGAAGTCAGGAGTGATGAGGATGTCTCTTATTGTCACGTCAACTGCCTCCATCCTGCTGCTACTATAGAAGCATAAGTCTTCTTCCACGACAACTTTCCAGACGTTCCTGAAAAATAGGAGAAAATTGTTTTACACAAGTGAAAAGAAAAGCTGATGGATGCTCTAAAATCTTTGTCCATCAGCTCTCGACCATAAACCATAATGCTGACAGAACATGACTACTTGCTGACTAATGTATTTGTGTCACTTCGTGAGAAATTACAGAGGCTTATAGCCTGTACACGTGATTTTAAAAAGTCTACAGTGAGAAATGAAGCTAAGTGTGAATTCTCCGTCTCTCTTTCATCACCTTAACTCAGTCAGCTGTCAGAGGGTCATTCTCCACCACCATCAGTGAGATCCAGTCACTTCATAGCTGCCAAAGTTTTAGATCTGCCTCCCGCTCGCCTTCTGTCAGCACTGTGACTCGACCCCCTCCTCCACCCGTCAGCCTCCCGCTCGTCAGATCAGAGCTTCATGCGTCCTCTGTTATGCTGCTCGTCAGTTCCATCTACTTCTTCTACATCACCGCTCAGTCCTCCATCATGCTTGCTGTCTTTCGCTCTTCGTTTTTAGCCTCACCTCACCCTTTGTCTCCTGTTTCGCCCCCTCCCTCTTCTTCTGCTTCACTGCCACCAGTGTACAGACTCCACTGGGGGATATCCTACTCTTCATCTCCCTACATTTTTCATTTAGTCTTGACTGCACAATGGAGACTGATTGTCAAAGTCAAAAACTCCTCATTTTCCTGTGCACATCGATTTAATGTTAAATTTGTTGTTGTTGTTTTTTTGCATGTGTATGTCTATTCTAGACCCAAATCAACAGAAAAAAAAGTAAAAATACAGCTTTTCTACTCTCTGCTCTGGTTTTCTGTACATTCCATTACTGTAAAATATTTTTTAAGTAATTATTAATTATGCCAATAAGTAAAATAATTTTTTTACAGGGAATTGAACAGATAATCATTAATCAGGCCACAGTCATAACTCACTAAGATCCCACTGGCCTTGCCTTTTCTCATGCTCCCTCCATACAGTCGTAGTGCTTCGTGAGATATGCTTCACATGGCACTATTTTGTCTCTCTCTTCTTGTTTTTTTTTTTTTTTGGCTTACAAAATCTGGACTCTGACATGTTCAGCCATGATGACGCAGATGAGACAAGCTTTATAGCCTCATAGAAAGTTTGACTGGATTAACAAGAAAACTCTCTCCCTGTCTTTTTCTACTTGTCAATCTTAAAACTCTTCTTAGACTTTTTTCACATCATCATCATACAACTATTAGACACATACGCAACACAGTGACTATGCATCAATTGAAAATGTACAGACTCCTACACCTGGAACATAAAGGTGAGTGTTATATTACAACAATGTGGAGTAAAATATTTAAACCATGTTGACAGGTAAATGCTGCTGAAAAGAGAGGACTTATATTCACCAGATGGACAGAAACACAACTCCAAATGAACGCTAATGTTGCTGTGGTCCTGTTAGAACACCGTTCCAGCTTGGTGAGGATATGTCAATTCTGCATTTACAGCTTGTTCCATTGTCCCCCAGGAGCCATAACTTTAGTAAATACTGCAGCAGCTAAACCAACCATCCACAAGGTTCTTGTCACAATTTCCAGGTAGGAGGTGTGGAGTTTGAAAAAAGAGCATTTCTCAAGAGCGTTTCTCAAGTTTGACTTCTACACTCAATTCAGCCTTTTTTACTTAGTCTCCTTTGACATCTTTTGTTGGAAACTTTAACATAAATCCATGTCAAATTTACTCACATTGTATATGAACACACACACACAACACTAAAGGAAAATACCAGTCAGAATCAGAAACACGATCTGTTTAATTATTCAATTATGGAAAGAGAAAGAATGTGTTTATCTGTATGCTCCCAAGATGTACGGACATACAAGGCAAGAACAAAATAAAGAATAAAACAAAGTGAACTGTAATTAAATGCACACAAAGGCAAAGTTGTTTTGGGCCAAATTCAGTCTAAGTTTTCAGCAGTGAAGGTTCAGGAGCTCTTCAGTTCTTCTTCCAAAATGAACAGGAAAAAAATCAAAGAGGCAAGATTCAAAGTGTAAAAGGTTTATCGTCAAACAGCAGTCAGACAACAAGCAGTGAGCCTGAGTTTCTGGGGTAATAAATGGTCTTTTAAGCAGGTTAATGGTACCTCCCCAGGAGCTGTCTTAATACCTAACTCACCACCCTGTATCTTGCCTCCATATTTCTAAGACAACCCCTACTGTCCCCCATGTACCTCCAGTCTGTGATATCTAAAAATACATAATGTAACCCTTTCCCCACCTGGCTTCTTCATTCTAATCTTATCCTTAACAGAAATATTTTGTGTTTTGTTGTATAAGCCATTTCAAATTAAAAGAGGCCTATGGATGCAAAGGAAAACTTCAAACACACTTGCTTTGTCGTGCTGTGGATGGGGGAACATAAAGTAATACTACATAACACAGTAACATACCACAGAATAGTACTTGAGTAATATGGCATAAAATAGTAGATGAAATAGCAGAAAACAATACGACAAAAAGACACTGTCATCAGAATTTAAAAAATTACAAACTATTTACAACAATGATTGAAACTGACAGAAACACAGTTTTAATTTAATCATCATTTTCCATAACCAATAAAACATTTTTGGCCAATTTAAAAAAATAAATATCTAACCAAAGCTAATTAAAAATTCTGTTTTTTATTGTCAAAACGTATAAACATTAGTTGTTCTGCTAACTTGAAATGATGAGTTTAATGAATGAAGTTCTGGGAGTTCATTAAATGTATTAAATGTAATTTTTAAAGATTTTCCCAGCATTGTTTGACAGTCAAGAAAGTTTTCTTTTTTGGAGTTTGAGGATTGCAATCGAAGTGTCTCTACAACACCCCTTGGAAAATAAATTTGAGAGCTCATTGTATGCTAAAATCATCATAAATAATCACCTAAAGTGTACAGTCGTGCTTAATGGGCTAAAAAATGGCAAAGTACGAGTAAGAGCCTGTAATACTGAGTCTGTACATAATTTCAGTGCTTTATGAATTTTCTCCTCTCTCATGCATCCATCCAGACATTAAAATTCACTGAATGGTGATCAGTGAAACATGAAAACACGAGATTGAAGGCAATCAACCCTTCTTGCTACCTACAGTATTGGCTGTTCCAACCAGGCATCACATTCGTACAGAGAGCGGATAAAACGTGCAATTACATTCACATCGTCTCATCGGACAAAGAGTAAAAGAAAAATCCAGTCAGTGAGTCAAAGAGAGAGATGTGTTGCAACAGAATCTATCACAGAATAGAAATATGAAAGGAAGATGAGAAGGCGGCACGTTGGATTTAACAAATGACACTAGATATGAGGAGAAAAGAAAGGAGAGGCTAAATGAATTTGAGAGTGCGAGCAGGATGGAGTACGTGTAGATGTGAAGTAAAACTATTGTGATAACCTGTAAAATACTGTAATCAGCAGAATTATCCTCCAGATTTATGCTATTGTTTGGTTTTGAAAAGCATGATTGCTGTTGTCCTCTTTGATTTAGCCAACAGAACAATATTTATTAGATTATACACTGAGATTTGACTCATCATAAACAACTTTCATTCAATCAAAGTGAAAATCCAAGAAATATTTTCTCTTCTCTAAATGTGTTGGGAGGAAACTATAAAAGTCTGACAGAGATGGTGCTGGTTTCCACTGAGCCCCAGCTCGTGCTTCTTGTGCATCACCTTTGAGTCACTGTGCTAGATCTGCAGATACAATGTAAAACAGTACATGGTGACAATGTTTTAACTTTGCAGATTTGTTTTTACAAATCTGTAACTTCAGAAATCCTCTCTTTGCTTCCTACGATGTCACCTCCTCTGGGTCCTAAATTAACCAGATCAATTCCAATATCTAAGGATGTTTAAGCCCTCTGCTTCCCCAGCGTTGATCATGTATCTCATGTTCCTTCTTAGCTGATGAGATAAATAATATTTCTGTTTCCCCTGTGACTGGATGAATCCAGTTTCTAGGTTTTCTGGGAGAATTTTCAGTTGATGCGTCCACACTTTAAATTCCCACGTGACTGATCACTCGTGATGTGATGCACACATGAGCTATTCTAAGTAAATCTTTTGCTCTTCTCCCCTTTTTTAAAATACTGAGCTCCTGTAACCTGCACTTGTAACCCAGACTACACAGAATATTATGTTGTGAAATGTAAAAATTTTAATAATTTGCACTATGAATAAACAACAACCAGCTGTCCACAGTGATAACCGGGAAATACCCAGAATGCACCACAATGTGATTCCCAAGCTCCATAATATATCATCTCTAGAGAATTTCATATGATAGGGAGCGAGATAAAGAGGACTACTTTATTGTCTGACAGGAAACATATTGACGGTCCCTTTCTGGCACTTTGGATCCTGAAATCTCTCAGATCAGACACAAACACGCGAAGAAAAAAACCTTGAAGGTCACTGATTTTATCAACTCAGTCCTTCAAATGTGTGTGCTGTAGCCTGTGGGAGTGGGCAATCATAGTGTGTGATAGGTGTGTGTGTGTGTGTGTGTGTGTGTGTGTGTAAGACAGAGAGAGAGAAAAATTATGCTGGTGCATCGATGGATTGCACACATGCACACGGGATCCTGGCCTACTTGTTCTGTAATTACTGATTAATCATGAGGAGAGATGAGAAACCACACGCACATTTGTGCACAGATACACACACGCACACACACACACAGTATGAGCATGTGTATATGTATGTGTATGTATATATATGTGTATATTATGGTACGTTTCGTATTTGACCTTTGAAGGTTGCACACAATCTGTCATTCGGTGCGGGATGGGAAAGGTTCCTGCATTTCTGAACACAACAGGAAGGTGCAGAAGATGGATGGATGACGTTGTGACATTTTTCCAATACATATTTCAGAACTCCAAAACAACTACATGTTACACAACTGAAATTACATTTCAACAGAAGTGCAGGTTGGACTATGTTGGGCAGGTAACATATTACTCAATACATAACTTTAACAGTTTTGCAAAGTGTACAATAATTATTGCATTTTCTGAAGACAGTTACTACATTAAATCATCCATCATCTTAACCCGTGGATTTGGTGAGGTGACCACTACACAACATCATTAACTACATGTTCACATGCTGCAGAGTAAAGTCTGCACAAATAATTAACTTCAAGGTGGAAAACAAAGCAAAGTCTTGCAGCAGAGTAGACATAGACATGAGATTTATTTTTTGTGGGATTTTGTCTACATATGTTCAGTTCAACGTTTAGAAGTTTGCCACTGTTTAATATGAACACACACCACCACAACAGTGAAGGTACATAACAAGATATGAGAAAGCGTAATAGTGTCCCTGACACACCAACTCCAATGCTATGAGGCTAAATGTTTACATGATCCTACATAATCTCAATGTTTCAACAACTGCATTTGAATCTGACGACAAGGTGTCTTTCTGTGTGGAGCTTGCATGTTCTCCCCATGCACGCTCAGATTTGCTCCTGGCTTCCTCTGTGACTGTGACATCCATGAAACCTACACCACCAACCAGCATCAGTCCTACAACTTCACGGTCAAAGTTTTTAATTCTGGGACAAACAGAAACTGTATTTTTACAGGGATGTGTTTTTTGGTGGCCAGTCTGCTTCATTAATGATGAATGATGATTAATGATGTGTAACTAAGAATGTTAAAATGAATAAAGTGCAATTAACAAGTAAATTTAAAAGTACAAAATTAGACATAATTTGCTACTTTTAATCAACAGTTAACATAAAATGGAAATACTCCAGTAAAGTGCAAGTACCTCAAAACTGTACTTAAGTACAGTACTTGAGTAAATCTACTTAGTTACTTGCCACCTTAGGCCAGCATTCATTGTTTTCACAGAGAACAGTTGGAGGATTAAAGAAGTTTTGCAGATGGAGGATTAAAGAAGTTTTGCAGGGGACAAACAAGGCAACTCAGCCAGACATATTGATTAGCTGTCATACACGTTCTGCACAAACACTGTACATGCTGTGAGAGCACTTTTGCCCAAGAGGAATAACACCGCAGGCATCAGTGTTTAGAAGCAGGGGCACTGAATATGGGGATGCCCTGGTGAGGGCTCAGAACTTGACAGGACATGGTACATTATACTATTAACTACGCAGTTTTTTTGAAACATCGCACTTTTGCATAACGTAGGCTGACTTTGAACTTTCAAAACATCCGAAATGAACCATATGCAAGGTGTCCTTGGACAAGACACCTAAACCCTGATGCAGCTGTCCAGTTGTCTTTATCACTATCTTAAGTTGCATTACATATACTATGGAGAATCGTTTGTGTTTAATCAGCAACACCAGAAAATGCTAATGAAATGAACCATTGCATGTTAAGTTTCTTGATTAAGAGACAGTTTACAAGACATCATGAAACATGATGCATTACTGAAACACTCCTAGTTAATGGGGAGACGCTCTGTCTCTTTCCAACCCTGCTTCATTTATTTAAATAAAGTAAGGCTAAAATGGTAAAAAACCTGAAGAGGTCTGTGGCAAAATACATACATTTTCAAAAAAGAGATCCAACCTGACGAGGACCAAAGCACCGCAAGACCTGCAGAGACCAGAATATAATAAGACCTGATCTAAAGTGTGGTTGACCTAACCGCGGTGCTCCTTCTCTCCTTGACGTGCGTCTTGTTGTATGTCGGCCAACAGTTTGTCATATCATACCTCAGAGGAGAGGAAACACCTCAGACTTGACTCAGAACATGTGGCTGCCAAACACAACCATGCTAATCAGAAAGCAGCACATTTCCCAACAGTTAGATCCACACATTTAACATCACTGCAGTTTGTCAGTATTTCTAAGGTCGTAGACCACAGGACAGACCCATAACACTACTTGACTACCATACTGAAACTGAAAGTTTTTTTAATGGATGACAGACACACAGCTATTTGTTAAGACTGATGCTTACTTTCGCGTAACCCTCCAAACATTGTCTCACGGAGCCTTCAGGCATGGTCAACCCAGCCTATCTCTACATCATATAAAGTGTCGCTGAGTTTAACTTAACTTAAGGAGCCCAGTCAGAAAGTCAGTATGCTTTTTATTCACAGTACACTGCACATTACCACACTGTAAGAGGTTTTGTATAAATTTCCTTTTTTTCCCTGCACGTTTCTCATGTTGTTAGTTTCTCAGCTATGTGCTGGACTTGGAGACAACTGTGTTGTTCGACCTGCAGAGAGCAGCAGTGGTACACCTGCCCAGTAAAAGACAGATGTTGAGCACCAGAAATTGGAAAGAGAAGAATGCACTGTCACAGACCGGCTACCAGGACGTTCTTATCTGTCTTGTTGTTGGAGACGGGTCAGACTCTGAGCTCAACAAACTGTCTGGAAAAGAGTACAGGTGAAGAGAAAACAGTGTTTCTACCTGTAACAACAGTGGAAAACCAAAGAACGGAGATGTCTGTGTTACCGTGTGTGAGGTTCTGCACCTTATGAGCTGACATTTAGCCTGACAGCTGCACATTTTCTCCAGGCTGTTGACCTCCTGAATGAAATGTCAGGACGCTGTGTAAAGTGGAATTCATGTAACAAGCCTGTGAGAAATGAGAGTCTGCACAGTGTCAGACTCTCATTTCTGGAAATGTCCTTTAATGTGACTGAATGCTGTGTTATGTTGTTGTTGTTGTGTGATGAGAGTTTTGACTGATAAATGTTTGACAATACTTTTGGGAGTCCTCACTCACTAAATCTATTTTCTCACCCTGTAAAAATACCCTTTAGATTTTCAATAAAAGCTATTTCCTCTCTAGTTATGTCCTAGGTGCTGTCTTATGATTGCAAAAATCACAACCAAACTTTTCTATTTCCTGGTCTGAAGCAAATATGGCTTAAAAAAGCCTTACTTTCTGAAAACTTTTCATGTTTTTTTAAATGACAGGCAGGCAGAAGCAAAAGTATCTTCATATGGTCCAATAATGTGTAGTTAAAGTACAAGTGAAACAATTTTGGATTATTGTCCACAAAAACCACACCATGTCCACACTGTGATGTGGTCATGGAGGTCACAAAACCCAGGACTTTACCACCTGAGTCCTACATTTGAGTTCAGTGTGAGATGTTGAATGTGTTTTTATTGTGATTTTTGGAATGGTGTTTTCTTTCCTGCTAAACTGAGAGCAGCTGTAACCAGGCAAAGCAATTTCTCTCTGGTATTAATAAAGTTATTTGAATCTTGTATCTTGAATCTCGAAAATGTGGAAGAAATTATGGATTCTACTAGAAGATCCTTTGAGTTCGAATTACAGCACACAGTGATCTGTATGCACTGTGCAGTGTGTATTCCATGTAACTTAAAGAACAAAACTTATAGAAGGATGTTGAGTATGTTTGAACCTTTAAAAAGGATTATTAGTAAATGTTAAAACGGGATTCACTGTCTGTTCAGCAGGCAAGAGAGAGCTCAGAGCCATTTATTCTGCCACTGTAAACAAACCCTGTCAGTGAAATCACTAAAAACAGCTCAGACTGAAGTGTTAAGGAACCTAATGCTGACGGCACCTTTTCTTAAAGAGTAAAGGCACATCCATCCCATTTAAGGACGTCTCTGCTTTTTGTTGTGCTTACCATTTTTTACCATCCCTCTTTAGTTCTAATAGCGCTGCATGGTAAATCCATATGAGCCGCAGAGTTTCGGAAATGATGACAATATGCTGCAAGAATTATCCGACAGAACAAAACACCATAAACCAGTGTGAAGGATTTCCAGGCGCTGCAGCAGCCAACCTCTGGCATTGAGGAGAGTGTTTACTCTTCATACGTCACATTTTACGACAATCCATTCATCCTCAGAGTATTTATGTGACAGCTCCTGTTGGGTCGTGACGCTTTGTCACGCACACACATACACACACAGACACTCACTTCTTTTCCTTGCACATTCCCAATCTCATGTTAATTACAGCGGCGTGGTGGCGCTGTCCTTCACTCGAGCACTGATTTATGGCCGGGGTGTGATCCTGACTCAGTTGTCGAGCAGAGATAGAGAAAGATGAGACGAGGCAGCGCTCCATCTGAGTCTATCCACATCTGGAGAACTTCCAGGTGCTACATCTCAAAAAATATGTTTTAGGTTTAGAGGGAGCAGAGGAGCAGAGGAGCATGCGGGCACGCTTGCTGGGCCAGGTGCTGTCTAATAGAACAACTGCAAAGAAATAACTGCCCTGAGTTAAAGCTCCATTGTGTTTTTATCTGTGGTCTGACCCCACAAAGGTTTCAGCAGCTTCAGAGCAATTAATTAACCTCACCCATCATTGTGCTGTTACTGTTTTCCATTTATCTTTTGCTTACATTTCAACCCCAAATCAATGAAGTCTGCATGTGTATTTATGTAGGTGCAGACAGTATGTCTAATGTTTTATACACCCTTTACAAAGTCTCTGTCGGCTAGTACTGAATGGTGGACCCAAGCACAGACCAGGACAAGAGATGGTTCAGAACAGTGACACTTAGGAAAGGGAAACAGAACGGAACAGAAAATCACTCCGGATGGAGGCAAAATGACGAAAACGAAACAAACACTAACGGACACAAAGAGAAAGTGAGGGAGAGAAGTGGAAGAACGGTGCGACAACTGTTTACGTTTAAAGAGGGGAGAATGAGAGTAGAGGTAAATGTGGTTTATATTTTTCCCTCATGTTGTAGCTAAACTTAGGAGATTTTAATATTTAATTCATGTGGTGTCACAATTATGGCTTATCCTCCCTCTCATAACACAAAAACAAAAGTTTTTTTCCCTGGGACAAATCCTCTTATCTGTGAAGCAACTCACTCCCTAAATAACTGTTTTTTTTAAGTTAATTATACTGCCATGGATAAGGAGTTTCAGTTTGTTGTGAAAATTATAGCATTTTAGTAAGTCTCACCGACAGGTTTGTCATCCTGCTCACAGGGAGTAGAATGGATTATTATGTGAATAAAGAATACACACAGGGTTGCTATTTGGTGTCTTGCAGCGACAATAATAACTTCTACTTCTTCAACTTTTGATTGAGTGTGTGACATGACTAAAATATCTATATAAAGCCGGAAAAGAAGCTGGTTGTTTTACTGCAAGATAAGATATTGTATCAAAACACACAAAATACTATAAAATTAATAGCTGAGCATTGGGGATAATTAAAGAGCGATCAGATCACCAGCCACCATCACCTTGAGATGAGACAAAGATGAAATGTTACGAAAAATAAACTGAATGAAACGGGAATGAACTGCTCATGCTCTGAAGCATGTCGCCCAGTCTGTGAAGGATGGTGCAGGTAGTAGTGTGGCGTGGACATGGACCCTTGTATTTATTGATGCAGCAGGTTAGGTTCTGGAGGGTAGGGGGCTACAGTAACTGCTCAGATCCATCCAAATAATTCAAAACTCACTGGACAGAAATGATGAAAATTGTGTCACTGTCCAAATATCCATGGATGAGAACTACTCATCCTGTAGTTTTCAGAGTAATTCTCAAAATGTTGACTTCTGTGTCATATATCACCATGTTATCTATACATACACCAAGCAGCCACAACATTAAAACCACCTGGTGTGTGTAATGTTGCGGACAGCGTTGTACAGCAGAAGAAATAACACGTGTGTCCTGGTCAGAGTTACAGCTGTTATTAAATCCTAGTGCACCAGAGAGCATCTCTCCCACTGGGCTGCTGGCAGTGCTGTCAGCGAGAAAGTCAGTCACAGTGGATAGTAGCCAAAGAGGTTGTACCAGTATCTGCTTCAAAGTACTTTAGCTGACTTCACTGACAGGCAGCACTGGAGCTGAGAGAATCAGAGTAGCAAACGGAGAGAAGTCTCGCTGGTTTTTGTTACTCTGCCTTCACTTTTCATTACCATCTATATTTCCATTACTTAGAATTGTATTAGGTCCTTTTGTTGTGACAGACTTTGGTACTAAAAATCCCTGCTGTAGTATTACCCTGCATTGTGACCCAGGAGAAAAAATATAAACAAAACATCTATGATTCAACCGAAAAATTACGATTTGACTGAAATTAGATTAAAATGTCTTCAATAAAAAGGGGAAATTCATATAGTTTGGACTGTACAGATATTTCAATCATACTTAGAGTCTAAGAAACAAATGGCTGTTACAGAGGTGCCACACTTAGTATATTTGAGTATGACCCTGCTCATACAAAATCATTTGTAAATGGAAAACCATTACCGAACCGATCACTTACCGTAGAACTGTCTCTCTCACAGTGAAATTTACATACTTATGAGTTTGAGGCTTTTTTCTTTTTCAGAGCATTTTTTTTGTTGCTGTTGGATGTTTATATGTCAGTTAGAGGGCTACCTGGTCCAGAGATAATGAATCAGAGCTATCTCTCTGAAATGGCCACTTCAGTCACAATGACGACCTTAAGGGGCTGAAACCAGAGAGAAAACAGGGGGCAGTTAAAAGTTCATGTCCAGAAGTCAACAATGAAGGCTTAACCTCACTGCATATATGACTGTGTGCAGTAAATATCTGCCATGCATCAAAAACGGAAAATACTTTCATTTTCTTTCACATTAAAATTCACATTTATAATCTATACTCTTTTAGGCTTTGGTTAGAGTTATTAGGCTAATTTCCATAGCAAGTGTTTTAGACACAGTTTCTTTACATACATTAAACATACATTACATACATTTTCACTGTCTTGTAACTAAACTCTACAGGTAGCAGGAATGATATCCACAGACTACTAAAGCTACCAGGCTGAGGCATCTATCAAATGACAAAAACTGGTCAGCCCCAAAGTCTCCAAGCTGTCTATTAAGTAGACTTAAGGGAAGGGTTGTGGCCAGAGGGTATGCAGGAGAGCTGGTATCAGCAGCAGCCAAATCAAGCTGAGGTTGGGTCAAGTGGACTGATTTGTTGTACAGAACAGTCTCAGCATCCAATCAATGGAGGTATGAAAAAGAAAAATGACCTGTTTAACCCCTAATGTCATGTATATGCTAAAGTGCCCGTGTGGATTGGTCTAGATAGTAAAGACAACGAGAGTTTTAAGAACACAGGTTGCAAACATCCATAGCACAGTAGACACAGGTGATGTAAGTAGCCATGGCTGGATGACTGGGTCAGAGCATGTCCAGAACAGCAGGACTTGTGGGGTGTTCCTGGTATGCAGTGGTCCTCATGACAGGGTCATGGGTTTTATTGATGCACCTACAGAACATCAACTGGATCACAAATTGTTGAAATATTTTGGCAGGCTATGATTGATATCTGTCAGAACACAGTCAAACCCCAGATATAAAACACATTAGAAGTTTGGACTCAAGAAGATTTTAAAAGGTTTTTCCCATCAGAAGGGGCATTGTGGACATGATGATCAACTTACCAAAACAAAAAACTCTCCATATAACTCTTAAGTAAATCCTAAGACTCGATTCGATCACTCCCCATCTCCACTCAGGCATATGCTTGCTTATATTTGATTTCACTGTTGCCCTGCGTTTTCTGATTAGAGTGATGTTTGGTCTGAGTTTGACACAAAAATATAAGGGGTTGCACGTATGAGCATGATTTATGACATCACATCACTTATCATGGAACTAAAACTGAAATGTCAGAAGATCACCAAAATCAGCAGGATCCATCCACTGGGCACACTGAATGTCTATATAATTTCAAAGAGCAATTTCCTCCTGTGACTTCGCAATCTCTAATCTGTACCGCGGGAAAACAGGAAAAGCTTTGATTGCAATCACTGTGGTCAGGATTTCAACACAGGAAAGAATGGAAGCTTATTTAGAGTGTGGGCTACACACCTACTCTCCCAACTGTGCTGCTGTCAGAGTTGATTATTTGCCCCAGTGGATCTTGAGTTCCCATTGCAGGCTGCTTTTTAATTAATATACGACCTCTTAGTGACACACACTGAACAGGATATTATTCGCTTCAGACACTATTACAGGACAGATGCTGCAGTTTCTCCACTGTGACAAAGACCCATTGGCAGTAAATGAAGAAAAGCAAAATTCAAGGGAAATCTTCAGCTACGTTTGACAGCTTTTATTTCTTATGTCATCCATCAGCAGCTGCTGAACCACACGGGATATCAGGAGTTTTAAGAGTGACAAAAGTTTTTTTATTGACAGATGGGTCAGTGTGGGTGAACTGTCTTCTTCAACTTTCCATCAACTGAGAAACAGCTAAAAATAAAGGCACTGTGTTTGCTGATGTGGAGAAGGTCATCTGAATCTTTCTATTCCTGCCTGAGTCCAAAGTGCCTCTATAACGCCTCCAGCTTTTTCTAAATACGGCAGCTAATGTGGGATTTTAAGTGATGCTAAAAAGCTCAGAGTACATCATCACATTTTAGCATCTTCCCTCTCATGAACTCTTATCTGTAGAATTCAGTTTTCAATTGTATTGATCATTTTCAAAGCTTCGCTATTTCTGGCTCCAGTAATGATGCTGCTGAAGGTCCTCAAAACTGTCCTGCATTATCTGCAGCCTTGTCTGTAAAATGCATTGGTGCTTCTGCTTTCTCACCACATGAAAGTAGTTTTTTTTTCTCCAGGTTCAGTTGTTAAAGGGCCATCCAGGGCCATGTCATCACAGCAACGTGGAGCTTTTCTGTCATGTCATACGCAAACACTGATGTTAGACAGATCGTGCGTAAGAGTTCCATCCAGGCAAATATAAGGTACAAACCTTTAGGAGTATATGCTTGTGTGCTGGATGAAATAGCTGTATCATTATTGCCTTGCATTTTCGGAAACTATGATAACCTGGTTGTGAGTCACATCTATAACAAGTAACATCTCACTTGTCATCTTCTCCTTGCAGTTTTTATGTTTGACTTCAGTGCTGTAGCTTTTGTAGTTGTGGTTGCATACAATCTTGTCAGTATATTATTATATATGACTGTTCTATTACTGTCCATTAAGGACAAAAACAATCAACCTTTTATCCAAAAAAAAGGAATGTGACCACAAATGTTTTAAGTTATAAATATTTTGCATACCACACCTCATCACGATTTAATATTGTACGAGTTGTGTAAAATCATTCCCTATATACAGGTCAAATGTTCTGGCGCTAAGGCACATTCAGAGAACTATTTTGAGGCACCAAATGTTGATTAGAAAGTGGTTTGACGACTCATACAGCTGTTCTGAGTCTGACGAGCAAGCTCTAACTTATATGGTGTCCCATCATCACACCAGTGGTTTCTACACTCATCATTATCAGAATTCAGTTAACAGTTGACAGTTTTGCTGTCACTTTCCACATTGCCTCATTAATGGACTGACAAAATGTCACTGGCTGTGCCAAGATTGGAAGCAAGCGTCACCAGCCTTAATATAACAATGGACACTTGAGCTGAAATGCAAAATAATAAGTGATGGTTCTGTCACTTGTCACATTTATATTAAATTCCTTGGTGAGGATACATCTTGCCCTGGTGATGGATTCTATCAAGATGTCTTTATCACCAGTCAATCACTCGATCAGTCATCCTTGAAATCATACGGCAGTCATAGCTCGGTGTTTTTTTGGGAATTAATAATACAGTGGTTTCTAATGTGCTGAACTAGTCCAGTCTGAATTTTATATTGAACATAAAATGAGCAATAACCTTGTAATAACTAACTAATTAATGAAATGTAATAATACAGTAAAGTCACAATCAAGCAAAGTGTATGCACATTCACATTCAAAAACATTTAGAAAAAAAGAGATTATTGCCTTCATATACAAGGAAAATGGTACGGAAAGATAGAAATGTTGCAGAATATTCCTAGATACACATTTGGAAGCATAGTTCAAAGTTAAAGAAACCATTGCTACACTACCTGAAGGAAGCTTCAAGTGACTGCAAAAGACCTGCAGCAACAGGGATTGAAGTTCCAGTTTCCTGGAAGTGAGGCGCATACATAAACGTAACATTCAGCATAAATGTTAAAGGTTTCACTGCCAAGATGTACTCCACTACTGACCCAAAAGAACAGGAAAAGTCAAATAAATAAACCACTGAGGTTTAGGGATTCTGTTCTGTCAAGTTCTGTTAAACTGATCCTATGGATCCGCAGTAGAAGAAGATGATGGAAGAAGAATGAAGCATGCGGCAAAGGGGACACTGTGTCTGAAATCACTCCCTATTCACTCTTCCTCTACTACCTATATAATGTACACTATATGTAGCGCACTCCAAGCTGAGCAACAAATTTGATTTTGGACACAATCAGTGTGATGTTGTGTCTTCACATATGACTGTTACAGCCACACGACAGTAACTTTATTATCTTTAAAACGGGGAGCAGGGCTTCATGGCATTGATAGCAGAGAGTATTGTGCATGCCTTGTACACTACTTTTAGTGTTGCATTGTGGGATACATTCAGTGCACTATATAGGGTATGAGAAGTCTCACTTAACATTCGCTAGACAACCACACTTTATAGTGAATAGGATGTGATTTCAGACACAGGCTCTGTTTACTGTGAAGCATGGTGGTGACTGTGATCCTCTGGGTCTGCTTCGTTTCCTCTAGCGCTGGATAATGGATAGCATAAAACATACCTTAAAGTCAACCAAGGTTGGTAGCAGAGGAATTCACTGAACATTCTATAGTAGCCGTCACAGTCACTGGACATCAACCCCTAGAAAATCCCTGGTGTGATTTTCAGAAGATGTTTGCAGGCATGAAAACACACAAATATTAGTGAACTGGAGGCCATAGACTGTTTTGTGTTGAAGGAACCACCTGTAATACTAGTTAGCGCTATTTAAATTGTTCAGTGCAACTAAAACTTTCTAAATTTTGGCAAAGCACCAAATTTACAGTGGGGGTTCAATGCAATTGTAACTAATAAATTCGCAGGATGTTCAGTCCATTCTCAGCTGTTGCTGTGACATTTCCTGTGAGCAAAGACTTAAGCAGTTTGGGGATTTTAACCTGGAGGATGTGATAAAAATATGATAATAGAACCGGCAAGATTTTCATTCCACCAAGTTTTCTCTCCAGACTTATCTGTGGTGGGGAGCTTAGGAGAAGCCCAGAGCCATACAGCAGTAGAAAGATGGTCCACAGATTTCTCTGAAGCATAGAGAGGATTACTTTGATACAGGGCAACAGGGTGTGAGATAGCATCTTTAACACTGCTTGGAAAAGCAGAATTCTATAATGAGCTTTTGAATTCTGTGACTCTACAAAATATACATTTTGAACACCTAATATACTCTGTACTCAGCTTTTTTAACTTTTTGGAACTGGACAAAACTGGTTTCTAGACACTGAGTATGAACATCTGCTAGTTCTTTAAACATAAAGATTTTACAGAATTGTCAATTGATCATTGGTAAAACTTTGCTAATTTTTTCCATTTATATTCATCACAATTTAGAAATTCAGTTTAAATCAGGAGTCTGAAACTATGAGACCCTGCTCAGAGAAAATCAAGGCATCTGCAGCACCACTCAACAATGCTTTGTGGGTTGAAAGCAGATTCTAAATAAATAAACAGCTAGTAGCACTTTCTGTTTGCAGTGTATCCATGGATATGAAGAAAACTAGCACTGAATTATATTGATACTGACAAAATCTTTAAAGTTTCATGGTTTTCAGGCAAGTCTGGATTTACAAAGAGTGCTGTTTTTATATGGATTTGATAGTCAGTGGTTCGACTCCCGGTTCCTCCGTGGCTGCATGTCGAAGTGTCCTTGGACAAATCGCCGAAACCCTGTGCTAGCACCGTCATCCATTGTCTGTCAGCTGTCCAAACAATAATTTCCACAAGGGGATCAATAAAGTGCGTCACTATTGTGTTTTTTTATTGTTTTAGTGTCTCTTGTGATGTTACCACCAGAGGTCGCCAAACACAGGTTTTTAAATCTTTCCCATAGAGGCTTTAAAACGTTTGAGTTGAGCACAAACTGACACTGTTTAGTTATCATTGCTATTATGATTGTTGTTATTATTATTACTCCATAGAAACATCACAGAAGGTGGATAGACCAGCAATGTATAGATATTCATCAGTGGAAGGAAGATCTGATTTAACTGGCTTTTTTTATACACTCATAACTGTGAATATTTAGTATATAATGTTCTGCATAATAGCTCCAAATTATTCCCAACCTTCCTGGGTGTATAATCCATCTAAATTTGCGATTTGCTCCTTTAGCAGTTTAAGAATAATTGAAAACACAAACAAAGTTATTTTTATTGTTATTAGTAATATTTTTTAAATCACATCTGTACTTTAAGCATCATCAGTAAATGTATCGCAATGCATGGAAATGCATGTGTAAATGTTACTGTGTATTATCGGATACTGACTGTTGAGTTGTTGATAGGTAAAGGATATAGAAATACATAAAGTATGTGTATTTTCATATTATGCATATTTTATAACATTTCCCTAAAGCCTGAAAACACAAAGTCAAGTGATAATCAGCCTTCCAAATGTATTCTTGGTTGATATACATGTCCCATGTTTGTACATATAATGACATTACCCAAATATATTAAAAACTGTTCAAATCAACAGAACAAACATTGTAGAAAGTCAACTGAGTATACTGTTATTGCATTTAGAAATCAATTAGATAGTAATTTCCTAATCAAATCTGTTGCATGATGAAATCTTTCATTTAATAAAGAAATCCACACAGAAATATATTGCAAGCAGTGTCAAAACTGAAAACCACAGTGAAGTACTGAAAGCACTTTTGCAATGAAAATATTCCTTAATTGTTTCCCAGAAGTGTTTTTCTCTAAAACTTATTTTTATGATCCTTTTGAAAGTTACAATAACACAGTCCTGTGTCTAGAAATACCTGCCTGATCTCTACGTTTCAAGCCTGATATGAAAAAACTCCTCATAAACTGGGTCACACAATGTTTTGCTACAGAACAGAAACAGTTGCTGAGCCCAGAGTCTAACCCCAATCAGAACGGATCACCAAACAATTCATTCTGATGCACACAGGCCCCTACAACGATTAACCACATCCATTTATATGGATGTTTTCCCTCTCACTCAATCCTAAGAGCACAATTACATCCAAGCAACTATATAACCCTTCTACTTAACTACTCGGTGTAAATTTAACCTGGCAGGTCATTACAGGTACCTGTAACCATGGTAACAATGATGGTAAAGGCAAAATATTTTCCCAGGCCTGAGGTAGAAACACAATTTATTTTTATAGTTTGACAGAGGTGGATGCAGATGAGTTTCTGTAAACCGCTCCGGTTTTTCATATAGTAGATCACATTTGATTTGGATCATGAAAAGTTTGGCGCCAAAGTTCTCTCCAAAGTGTCAATCGTGACCACTCACAATATGCAGTTGTTCCATTATTCGCATTCAGTGAATGTGTTGACGCAAGAATTTACATATTGATGCTCTCTGAATCTTTGGATGTTGGTTTATGCTTGTGTGTGTGTAGGAACCTTTTAGAGTTGAGTATACAGAGAGATAAATTGTTTGCCATTGTGTGTCACCTAGAAAGTCAAATCTTCCAGGCAGGTTTTAACCTAAATATTCAATCTTGTGTTTTCATCTTCTTTTATTTTTCTAAGTTTTGAACGTCTGCGTTAGCTTTAAATGAATGAATTAATTCAAGTTTGTGTGCATTTCTTCCCCCCTTCTGATCACGATTCACAGCCTTCATGTGTGGAAAAGCAAAGTGCTGGTTGTATAACAGTCTTTTTTAGAAAGATTAGAGATAATGAAGGTGGTGGTGGGGCATGAGCAGTATGCTTGCAGTGAATGTTTTATCCAAAAAGGTAAAGTGAACTCTAACAATCTGGATTTATCAGAGGTTTCATAATAATTGTGCTAGAAGACAGGACGAGCGACGAGCGAATGTAGAAGGCTTTAGATACTGTGAAAAAATGACCCCTCCCTGATTTCTTCTCTTTTTGTGCATATCTCATACTTAAATGTTTCAGATCTTTAACAATGAACAATAATGTTCATTGAGACATTGGTACGAAAATCAATGTGAAGCAGACGGAAAATATGAGACGACAGAGAGCAGGTTCAACATGTAACAAAGGTCCACAGCCAGAACCAAAACTAGGGATGTGACATGCACTCTATCCATTTCGCTGCCAGGGCACTTCAGGAATATAGGTTAAAAATTTGCACCCTATAAACACATAATCAAATAGGCAGGTAAAATAAACTGAACCATGTCAGCCTGCTCACCTTCTGTCCTCTTAACCTTACCTTACCCACCAAAGCAAAGTGTTTTAGATTTTTTCTGCATTAAGGGATCTGAACTCTGCCTGCTATTTATGCATTATGCTTTTAAATGTACCAACCTATAAATACAGTAATTATTATTGTGTTACTTAATATTAATGTCTCTATGCAATGCTACTGATATTATAAATGTCTGTATATTTTAAACATAATTGTCCTGTATAGAAAATAAATTTCAAAAATTCTAGTCCTGTAAATAAAGATTTTTCTAAGACAGCTCTTAGAATTATCAGGTAGTGTATTCTTAGTTTAATATAATGCTTTCATTTTAAACATCTGCAGGAAAACCACACAGACATAGAGAGAGAGCATGCAGACACAGATAATCACCCAGTCGATGCTGTGGATTCAAACCCAGGTCTTTCCTGCTGTGAGGCAACAGTACTAACCACTACACCACAGCACTGTCATCAGACCCCTCTCTCCACATCCAAAACAAGATGTTATTTTATGACTATAGGTCAACCAATTAAAATTATGAATTATTAATGAGCTCAACTGTGATAAACTGAGTTTACATTAGGGATGTCTGATATTATCTACCTACCGATATCAGCATTAAAATGTAATATCAGAAAATATCGGTATTGGTTTTTACCCTTTCTCTCTTTTAATAACTTTTACACACCATGCACATATTATACATCAAACTCTTCAGCTCCTCTCCTCTCTCTCAAAATGTCAAGGTAAAATATGACAAATCCTAGGTATAGTTTTTGAGATATGTTTGTTTGTTTGGCACACCCTGCAATAATGTCTAAAGTTTAAGTATGATAGGAGATATGTGATGTTAGTTACCTAAAATGATTTAGTTTTTCTTTTTTTTTTTATGAGGGGGGATCCCGCATATATTGGTATCGGATTATATCGGCATCGGAAAGTAGAAGTTAGACAATATCGGTATATCGGCTATCGGTAAAAAAGCCTATATCAAAGATCCCTAGTTTACATGCATCTTTATTTAAGCCTATTTTATTTTGCATTGATATATGCAAGTCACACATGCCATGGGCACTGATTTACCCCTATACCTTCACAGATGCTGGCTTTTGTACCATTCACTCATAACAACCTGGACTGTTTTTTTTATCTTTGACACATAGAACCAGACGTGTTGAAACTTGTCAGACCACCACCTGACACGAACTGGGACCTAGAAAACTCGAAGGCATTTCTGCACAGACTTGATGTCTGACGTCCTTGCTAACAGAGCTAACATTGCGCTTCTGGATGCAACAGACTGTGTTACTGGACAACAGCTTTTCAGAGTACTCCATAGCTATCTGGCTATGCTCATCATTAGTATTATGGTTTCTCAAGCAATGCCATCTAAGGGATCGATGGTCAAATTAAAGCAGCCATTGAATGGTATGATAACATCTACGGTGGCTTCTTGCTGCTTATCTTTTTTTTTGGCTTCTTGAGGTTCAAGAAATACTAACTGAAACTGAATTGACTCCGCACATGAAGAAAAAATAAAAAGGTTTAAACTCCTCTGTAATCCTGACCTGACTTTAAATCTCTGGTAAAACACAGAGAAGCAAAAACAACTATAAGATTGTGGTTGTCTTTGAGTGAGAAATAAAATGAAAATTAAATTAATGTGCATGACAGTTTTTAAAGGGAAATAAAAGTTTGGTTTTGTTGAAGCTGAGGGAAGAGTCAAGGGAAGAAGAGAGGAAGGAAAAGGTGAAGAATGTGAAAAATGAGACGAAAGGAGAAAGGAGAAAAAGGAGTGTGACCTTGTCAAATCTTAAGAAATTAAATCAAGAGAAAGGCTAAAATATTCTTTATGATGGAGATTTTTTTCATTTCAGTGACCAAGGAAACTTCACCTGCTTTTCTCGCAGCACTAAGAAGTGTTAAAATGAATGGTGATTGTATTTACTTTGTACAGATGACAGCATCATTAGGTGTAATATGTGTTATTTGGCTAGTAACACGTCTGAGCTCAGATACATGGCCTGTAGCTCCATTCATACAGAATAAAACCATCAGCAGATGTTTGCTCTGTGCACTTCAACTTGTGAGGTGAAAAACCGGAGAGACACAGCTGCGAAGGCTGAAAGAGGGAATAAATACATAAATCAGGAATTGATGGAATGACTGATTCTCAGCAGTAAGTGCAGCAAAGAGAAGAGAAGAGTAAAACATTATCACCTTTTAGATATAATTGTCCATGACACCAAGATCTCAGGTGTCAGTTTATTTTGACTTCAGTTTTTTCACCATCTGTCTTTTCTTTGATGTAAATTGTTCAGAGTTTCTGAGTGGAGTTTGACCCCTCTCACATTACTCATCACCTCAGTCTCATCTGCCCTGAATGCTCGCTGCACTTAGTGCTGCTGTCCTTCCACACGTTGGGCTTCTCTTTCGCTCAGCTTCAAATCCTTTAAACCCCACTAGGAGGTTGTAATTTATTACAGAGGCATTCGCTTCTGATTAAATAAAGAAATCTCTACTTCAGCAAGAGAAAGTGGTGCTTCTGAGTCACGGCATCTTGGTCGAGTGTGACTATCGCTGGGCGGCAGGGATCTTTTAGGATTTAAGTCTTCCAGTCTCTCACAGTTGTCTGAATACACTCCCAGCTTGGTCAGTGAGGACAACCATTGTGTTCATTTTGAAGAAAGCAACAAACTCTCAGTGTTGAAATAATTCATTAGAGTTAATTTAACACTTAAAGTGGTTATATCATCCTTAATTTAGGAATTGTATTTTATTTATTATGTGAATAAGATCATATGAATTTCAAGTTAAAAAGTGCAAATATCTGTTCTAATGCTTCTTTATGCAACAGCTCATCCAGCCAGGATGCAAACGTATATTCACCTCAGACTTTGAGGCCTCTGACTTATGGACACCTGACTTCACAAATGTCATATGTATATGACACATATGTTATATGAAAAAGCCTAATATGACCCCTTTTTTAAAAATCTGTGGATCATTAGCTGTGGTTCACAAATAATTATCCAGTCAACAGTTGAGAGTTACTAATAATTACCACTGAAAAATTCACACTGATTAACTGCCAGATGTTGTTTGCTCTTATGCACCACATAAAAGTTCATCATTCATTTCAGATTCATGTGAATTACAAATACATCTGACGTGCATATTAAAATGATGATAATGATTTTGAAGGCATTAAAAGAAGTATGGAGTCCCAGCTTCTACTCAAGGTGCTGATTGTGGGTCAGCTGTTAGGCTGGAATCCAGTGTCCACCTCATGCCTTCAACATTACCTCATCATAAAGGACCGATTGTAACCTTTATGCATTAAAAACCTAACTCGGTATCAAACTGTCATTTTGGTGTCTTTTTAAAGCTAAAGTAACAGAAATACAGTATATAGTAGAAATATGTTCCAAAACTGACTGTGGAGCGGTGTTGTCTCCAGATTGATTCATATTTATTGTAATTGAAAATACCTGAACTAATACCTGAAGGGTTTTGCAGAATGTGGTTGAGCACTGCAGTCTGTGCTTCAGTGTAAGGTTGATCCAGAGGAGCAAAGTCCACTACAGCACCCCCATAGAGGCAAGTCTGCTTGTCTGCTGTTGTCATGCTTCTGATTGCTGAGTTTTAGAAATGCTAAAGAAAACACGTCACTGTTCCAGTCCTGCCTCTTCATACGTAAAGTGGTCACATGTCATTTTCTTACAAACATCTCTCTCAAATTAAATCTTAGTGGGAGTTCTTCTTGATGTTATCCCGAAATCACATGTTTGTTTTTCAACAGTCTCACATTTTGAGCTAAAGCCTAGCAACCCGTATTACAGTAGATCATATATTTTTTTGCATAATCCTTACCTCTCATTGACTACAAAACAGTGTCAGTGTGTATGTGCTTCCCATTAAGTTCTAATAAATCCCTCATTTATTCAGTGACCTTGTTAGTGGCCAGCATCAGTCACTGAACACTCAGTTTTATTCAGGTGGTTCAGCACCACTGCCATTATATCAAATGTATGCTCTTTTCCCAGAGCACTCTTTGTTGTGTTTCTTGCTTGATAACCCAAGTGTTTACCTCCGGCCGTATAAGCTATCCGTTCTCCTTAATATGTACCATCCAAAAATGTCATGAGGTTTAAAGCATGAGGAGTCAGTCAATGTTAGACAATGACTACAATCTTGGTTACATATAGAAAAAGTCAAAAATGAATTAAAGACATGGTGACTTTTCTCTCAAATCTTAATCTTGCTCTATACTTTAAACTGCATCTTTTTTTTTTCAATCTATACATTTGTTATGGTGTTTCCATTGTGAAGAGCAAACAAAACTTTCTTGTACTTTCTTGACATCTAAAGTTGTTTCTTTCTGGTCTCTTTCTGATGTTTTCTATTCTCAAACATGCAGAAAATGCTGTGTTCATTTATACCCTGCCTCCAGCAGCAACCTCTCACTATCCTGAGGCATCTTTCCAACCACCAAGTTAGAGGAGTGAAAACTGAAGCTGAAGACGATCAGACACAGGTTTATCACCAAACAGATTCCCACATACAAAGAATATGTCTTGGTGGGTGGTTCACAAAAATAATGCAATGTGGTGCAATAGCAGTTGAGTGTGGGGCCTCATCAGGGACGACAACCCCTTTCCCACCAAGGCATTATGAGGACATAGTTTTTCACGTTTTAACAAACAGTTTTTTTTCCAGAGAAACTGGTTCCCTTTTGCTGGTCAGAAACAGAACAACGCTTAAATTAAGGATTATCATGACCAACAGAACAACTAAAACTTTGTCGTGCAAACTGTGAACCAGCACCCATTTGGTGGCAGTTGAAAGGGGTATAGATAAACACAGTGGTTAAACCTTCCTGTTTAGGAATGCTACAGCCTCCTCACCACCCTGTGTCAGAAGTGCTGCTTCAGTGTAGCAGTTCTTCAAAGTGAAAGTGATTAGATGGTGTGATTTCTCTGCTGTACTTCTGTGCCAGACGTTTTAATGTATTCAGTCCTTCAGCAACAGAAATGTTGTCTCATGCATCTCTGTCCAGTTCATCAATGAGAGCTCCTTCTCTGTATCCTGTGGTCAAGCCACCCAATGTGAATAGTCGAACTTTGACAAATTTGACAAACAGCCTTCTGCAATGATTTCACATTCACTGTTTTTGGCAGTTTGTTGACAACGCTCACCTTCTCAGGTTAAAATTCGGAGCCCCCATGTTGTCAGGTGTCCGATGCGGGGGTAGTTCCTGCTGACACAGTGTGAACACTGCTGCTTTCAGCTTGATGTTCTTACCCAGCATGAGTTCAGGAAGTGTTTCTAATCATCTCTGTTTGACTCCTTCAGTGTTCCAACATCATCTGGTATCAACAGAACACTGGCAATTACACACATGTGCATCAGGTAAGTCCTCCAGTACTTGAGTCAATTTCCTTTGATAAAACTCAGGTGCAGAGCTGATTCTAAGACGGCATCATAAACTACAGTAATCTGCCAGATGGTGAAGAGAAAATAATTAGATGGTGTGATTTCTCTGGTAATTTAACATGCCAGAAACAATATTTTTGAAAACTTTTTGACAGATCACAGAGGATGTCATGCATAGTGAGGAGAGCAAAGGTGAGATTCAGACCTACATCTGAAAGGCTTGGCCTGTTTGTTTCTTTGCAGAATCCAAACACAGATACAATTTGTGCATCTTTGATGTTTGTGTCCTGGAAATTGGGATTAACTGTCTGCAGCCTATCTGGAGATTTGCCAGCTAATTTACTAATTTTAATTATTAATTTAAAGCTTTTTTTCGGATTCTATGGGGACCACCCATGTTAACACTTAGGCGGGTTACACAATTGGAAAGCACAGCTAAACTGTAATGCTTGTGGCAGAGTACTCAGAGGGAGAACTACAAGAAGACTGGTTGATCTTCAGTACAAATAGGTACAGAACAAGAACAATGCAAGTATTAGGTCTTTTACTGGCAGCACCAAAGCCCAAAGACTAACCTTGTTATCCAAAAACAACCGGTTTGAGAAATCTTCAAAACATGTTGTCCCACAATGCCATAAACACCAACAATATCTTGCGATATGTTTATTTTTGGGGGGCAACAACTAAAAAAAAGTGTTTTACAATGGAACGTATCCCATTTTCACTTTTGGACAGCAGAGGTCTATGCCACAGACAAAAAAGGTAATCCAAGTTACAGACTGAGAGTGGTCATATTTGTTTTAGTATCTGCGTGAGGATTGTTGAAAAAACGAATAATTTAGGAAGTGACTAATGTTATCTGTTAAGATACTTTTACAGCCTAAATTCCTTCAAAACAATTTAGCTGTTATTGCTAAGTTCTTTATCTTAAGTGTTTTAATTCCAGAGAACTACAACACAGACTGACACTTTGAAACACAATTCAAGAACATAAACTCCATATAAATACTTCTGTACATTAGTTCTGTATATATAAATAAAATAAAAGAATTATTATTAATTAAGCTGCAGTTTATCCATAATACTGCTTTTAAAACATATTTTCAGTGCAATGAATAAAACTTTAAAAAGTGATACATATGAAGGTGCTTAGACCTGCTTTAACTGATATCTTATCAACATATTTTATCAACAAGTTATAGAGCACAGTCATGGAGAATACTACACAGCCAGCATTCAACTAATCACATCTATGGTCACGAGATGAAGGTAACTCTAATATTTACTCTTATTTCAGTTCTGTTTTCATTCAAATCCTCTGAAAAATATCTGTCTCTCTTGCTCCTAAATGCTAGAGAGCAGGTTAATGTCCCACTGTGTTCTGCTGTGCAGGTGCAGGTGGGTGTTTTTTGACGAAAATAGCTGCCTGCTGTGGTTGTAGAGACCTAAGGCCATAAAACAGAAACAATGAGCTGAAAGAAATTGTTTAAAGCATTAAACAGTGTTGATGTGATAAATTCTGCAGTGTTTTTTTTTCGTCAAGAGCCATTGTCAACAGCTCTTCCCCTTGCATGGAAAAACATTAGCCCCAAAGTGAAACACAGTGCTATTCCAGAAGAGATTGATGACTTAATTACTGTTGCCTGCTGTTCAGTAATTCAAATTGCATATAGATTTAAATGCATATTTTCCCTCCATTAATATGCAGTTGTTTTTGTTTTTGTTTTTGTTGTCATGCTGTCACTGGTAATGGCTCCAGAAGATGAGGAGTGTGGTGAGGTGTCAAATAAAAGGAGTGAGATTGTTGCCAGTGACAGTCAGTGAATGTACTATTTCTCCTTTCTTTTGTGGAGAAGTAGGTTGGATGGAAATTGAAGTGAATATGAAGTTGTGACGTGAGGCCTCTATGTAAATGGTTCAAAGTTACTTTTGGGATTTTTTATTTTACCAAATTCTGTCTTTGTGTTCTCCAAGGTTATGGAATTATGTAATATAACTAGCTAACGGAGTAACTCAGTCTGCTGAAGCCTTATAATAACTTTATAAAATCTCTATAATTATTGCATAGACGTATTTTTGCATAGACAATAACAACTGACATCAAATTACTCCCTGTGTTTTTAAATAGTAAGCAGGAGGTAGTTAGTGAAATCAGCTGCCATAGTTCAGTTGGAGAGAAAACCTGCAGGCGACTGGCCCTCCTGCAGTCAGATGAGAAGCACCGTTCTGCAGTGTTAAGCCTGCACCTCCTAGTGGTTACTGGAAGCGGGTCAGGCAGTGGATAGCGAGCAATCTAGAGCAAGAAAAGGCAAACAGCAGAGACACCTGAAACAAATGTTGACTTATTCTCTATCCTGCTCCCATAAAGGAAATGTGAACTCATTACTGAGTTAAAATCTTTGTTGTAAGCGACTCACATAGCACATATATAAGAAAATCATGACAATTTACATGGGTTTGCATGGGTTGATCCACTGCACTGAGGCCAGATGACATGCTGCACATTTTAAACTAAAGATGCAATATATTGTGTAATGGAAAAATAGAATAAATCACGCCTTAAAGCAAGAAATCTGAAGATTAAACATAATTTAGTGCATTAGTGATGATAACAGTTTCAAATAAACTGTTAATCAGTTGTTAGAGGAAGATTTTAAGTAGTAAATAAACTAAGACTGTTATAGACTCATATAAGCTTTAGATTTAGGTACATATTTGAATATATATTTGCATGGACTCTGGATGTTGGCCTCCCTCACTTCTACTGTATTGGCTTTAGGAAGTGAGCCCTCTATGGCAAGTCTGAACAGGGGGAATTATTTTATTGTCCATGAGGTCACAGAGTTGAAAAGTTACAAAGCAAAAAAAAAAGTTTTTTTAGGGTACATGAGAAGTCTTGAAATCATGCATGTAATACACCATGAACTATCAGGGCATCACAAGAATCGTCATGACTTCTGAGTTATTAATTCGTGTTATAGTTCATGTCTTCTTCAGAATTGTAATCATCATTAACTAAACATTATTTTATCATGACTTCTTCAAGTTTGTGACCCTCCTAGTAAAGTGGTGAGCGAACAATATTATAACAATATTAATGGTATAAGTTACTGATCCCCATGAAGAAATTGTTGGTGCATAGCTGCAGGAACCACTTGTGGTTGAACCGCTAACCCTGTGGGTCATGGACAACTACTCTAACAACTACTACTAGTCTACCAACTGAACAGTCGTGGGCAGAGTAGCCAAAAATTGTACTCAAGTAAGAGTAGCGTTACTTCAAAATAATATTACTCAAGTAGAAATAAAAGAGTATTCGGTGAAAAGACTACTCAAGTAATGAGTAACTGAAGATTATTGATTGTAATGTCTGATTTATTTTTCTAGAAATGATGTAATCAGACAGACAAAAATATTAAATATTGCGCAAACTCTGGTATTTCTGAATAGTAAAATAAACATCTTTACAAAATAATAAATTAAGGCATAAGAAACACAAATTTCCAAATATTATGTATGTATGTTTGAACTGTGCCATTTCTCATGTTTTTTTCATTCACTGTCTGCTATGTCACATAATATGTAGACTATGTGTGAATTTATCTGGAAGTTCAGTCCTGGCAACTGAATTTCTTTCATGTTAGGTTGAAATGTTTCATTACTCATCCAAGTATCTTCAACTTACCAAAAAAGTCCAGTTGCCATAAATTTGAATTATTAAATATTGATAATAATTTAATCTGACATGTTGGACTAGATCTTGGTCTGATCTGAAAACATTTCATAAGGTCTGCTTTGACAGTGAGATCACTATTTTGGATTTAGCCTTTGTTTAAAAAAAGTACAGAAAAACTCAATAATATTTTGTGAAAAAGCTTTCAAGTGTTGTAAATGACATCAATACACTGTATGAGCAATATGTTTACGGTAGTTTTATTTTGAAAGGACGGCCAACAGTACATCCATTTGATGCTAAAAAGTAAACCAGCGAGAAGCTGGTAAAGGTTAAAACAAGGTGTTAAGTTAGACAAAACTCTGCTTATATTAAGCTTGTTATGATTTAAATACAGTCCTAAATGGTTTTAATTTGTTCTCTTTTGGGACAGCACAGCAGTCACTCAACCCCCAAGCATGTTTTACTTGGTGATGCCAAGCAAAACCTGCTTGCTCTTCCATACATTCTGGGAAGAATGTATGATAGAGGTCAAACGCTGCTGTGTAAAACCTTTTTCATCCGCCACTATTGTGCAGGGCACATCGCTGTTTGACTGCTTTGACATGAAAGAGAAAGGTTTTTACAAGGTGCCCACGGTGGAATCCCTGGTGGCCTCACATCTCGCAACCACAGTCAGGGCTCTGAATGCATCGTCACTTTTCCTGGCATACTTGGCTGAGTTACAGGAGCAGATGAGTATTAACCAACTAACTACCAGTGAGCTGTGGGAAGAACTAGGCGTTGTCACCGACCAGTGCCTCCATCTCACAACCCGAAAGGTTATTGGCCAAAGAAGTCTTTGCCACCCTCTGCAGCTCGAGGTGACCCACCTGGTTCACAGGCGGCCAAGAAGTTACACCACAAAAAGAAGCAGGCACGACTCCTCATGTGCTCCACGGTTCAGTCATGGAGCCAGTTAAGAGAAGCGAGTTCTGCCACTCCCATTCAGCATGTTGGGCTCGAGTTGGACCCCACAGAACATGTTCCGACGAAGAGACTCTGTTTAGTTCAATCATATGTTTCCCTGTCTCACAAACACACAGGTTTCATTAAAAATATACCCAGTGTAGCCAGGCATGTCGCCAAGGGCAAGCAGATTTTTGTGAAAAAAGAAAAAATATGTTGCAAAACATTATCCCATTAACCCCACTTATAACATCACCAGAGGCCGTCGCCAGAGGCCGTCGCCAGAGGCCGTCGCCAGAGGCCGTCGCCAGAGGCTGTTGCCTCAGCGGTAAAACACCACACAAGTCAGGGCAGTACAGGCTTGCACATGTGCAGTTCGGGCGGGGACACAAAACCCAGTTTTACTACTAGATGGTAACAACGCATATCACTTTGTGACAGCCCAGACCCTGGGCCCTCTCTTTGTAGTGGTGCACCAGACTGGGTTGTGAGAACGTTGGAGAGAGGCTACCCACTAAACATTGGACGTCTGTTAGACGTACAGATAATTTCTATATCGGGTCGGTCAGTCCATGAAAATGCTTGACTTTTAATGTTGTGGTTTTAAGGTTGGAAAAGTGCTTGAATTTTGGATAAAGTGCTTGAAACTGCTTGAAACTTTAACTATATTTGTGTCACAACAAATAGCTAAAAAGTGATATGTGCTCTAAATTGATAGTTTTCTGATTAGTCTGAGAAATCAAATAAAAAGTCGGAAAGTGTAAAATTTAAACTGCTCATGAGCCTCGTGTGTGATCGGTCAGTCTTTGACAATGTGTGACCCCGCCCCCTGAAGACAGAGAGATGGATGACCAGGGGTACCTTTTCTGGCACATGGTAACATTAGTATGGTCAGTTCTGGAAAATGCTGTGAACGTAACTAACACTAATTAACAGTAAAGTTACTTCGAGCTTCATCAAATGTTAGCCTCATGCATAACTAGCCAACATCAGGCTAACAGAGTAAAGACCGGACAGGTGCCTGTCACATAGAGATTAAACACTTTAAAAATAATAGAACTTCTACAGTAAATCATACAGCAACACAGTTAGACATCTTACTGATAGTTGTATTGAGAATGAAGTTATATTACATTATATTATATATTATAATATAATTTATATTATAATATAATTTATATTATATACATTTATATTATCTTTTTTATAACATGTTCCTCCTATTTTTGGTGTTATGTAGGATCTCATGAGAAGACCTATGAATCCAGTCCTGCAGTGGGAAACTTTTTTCTAGTGGAGAAGCAACACCTTAAACAGCTACATTCACATCAGATACCAGCAGTGTAGAGAGTAGCAGTGGAGTGGAAGAAGCCAGTGGATTAACAACAGAAGTTACTATATTTTCCCCCTTTTTAACAGAAGAGGAAAAATGACACTGTCAACCTAAGCAGATTTGTGTTTATTTGCACACTTTGCTAATATTATGTGATGTGAAAAATGTATTTACAGTTTATGCACCTGCATACAATGCAAAATTGCTCCCAAAATATATTTGCATTATGTGTTGCTAACTGAAGTTGTTCTTTTTTGATTTGCACAAGCTTTGTGATTAATTTCCTACCAAATTTGTATTGTATTTTACATTTTAATCTACTTAAGTTATTTATCAAGTCACTTCTAACATTATACCATCTATTTTTAATGTGATTAAAAAAGTTAAATCATTTTGAGTAAATTAATTTCGTATAAATAGTAAAAATAGTAAAAATAAAGAAGCAGTATAAAAAACAATGTCTAAAACACGTCTAAGTTTGACATTGAAAAGACGACCACATTTGGACTACAAATAGTACACACATGGAGGTCCCATGGACCTCAACACTAAATGTTCATTAGACGTAAAAAAAAGACCCCTAAAACAACCCTTTCAGTGGACTAAAATAGGACGTCCAAAAACAACATATTAAGAAAGTTACTCCAACGTCACTTTGTGCAGTGGGTATCGCCTACAATTTGCAATCGCTCCTCCTAAATTTCAGAAAGTACTCTTCTCACAGGCAAAAGAGGAATCAACCAGAATTTAGCAAGAAGAGATATCTTCTCTGCTGTCAAATAGAGCTGTGAAGGAAATACCACCAGAGCAGAGCCCATGTGGCTTTTGCTTATGGTATTTCCTCATTCCCAAGAAAGGAGGAGGGTCGCGCTCAATTCTGGACCTACGTGCACTGAATTGGCATCTGAAGTCATACAAGTTCAGAATACTGACAAACGCCACTCTCCTGTGCGTCTTAGTGCGTCCAGGCGATTGGTTCACATCAATAGACTTGAAGGATGCATACTTTCACATCCCGATTTACCCCCCTCACAGAAAGTTCTTGCGTTTTGCATGGTCAAATACCTGGTTCTTCCCGGGTTTTTGTCAAGTGCACAGAGGCAGCCATTGCTCCTTTAAAGAAGTAGGGCATCTGCATAGTGACGTACATAGATGACTGGCTATTACTGGCAAGTTCAGAGTTGCTGGCAAGAGAGCACACCAAGGTGATAGTGGATCATCTGGTGTCTCTGAGGTTTGCTGTAAACTACAAAAAGAATGTTCTGCAGCCAACGCAGAGCATATTTTACACAGGCATCTCTCTGAATTCGGACACTTTCAGGGCATGACTTTCTGCGGACAGGGTGGCAAAACTGCTTTTAAGTGTAAATTCATTCCAGACAGGGAGATACGTCCCATTCAGACGATGTCTGCAACTGCTGGGTCTAATGGTGTCTAATGTCTTCACTAGTGGTTATTCCACTGGGCAGACTGCACATGAGAGAATTTCAGCGGTGGGTGGCATCGCTGGGAATGAGCCAAGCATGCACCAACCGATGTGTCAAATAACCACGGATTGCACTGCTTCATTGCACCACTGGAGGAATCCCGACTTCCTTTCACAAGGTGTGCTAATGGGGCAGGTTACATCCAGGAAGGTGGTAACCACGAATGCAAATCGAGGGCAGAGTAGTGAGTGGTGTAAGGGACCTGCACCACAGAAAAGCCCACATAAATTGGCTGGAACGGCTGGCTGTGTCTCTAGCGCTAAGGCGTTTCCTGCCATTGTTACAAAACCACCATGTACTGGTCAGAACGGATCAACAGAGAGGGCGGCTCACTGTCCCGGAGCAATGTTCATCTGCTGTCACTAAGAGCCACTCACATTCCAGGAATCCAGAATGTAGGAGAGGACCTGCCTCCATGGTAATGAGGGTGAGGGAGAGAGGTCTGACACTGATACTGATTGCCCCCATGTGGACAAGGTGCCACTGGATAGTGAAGATTGTCCCGCTTCTGTGGAGCCAATCATTGCCACTCCCACTGTGCCAGGATCTAGTATCCCAGGCCAGGGGGGAGCCCTGGCCTGGGCTTGGCTGTTCAGAGTGCTAGGGCCCCATCCACAAGGTCTCTGTATGAAAGCAAGTTGCGGGTGTTTGAGGAGTGGTGCACTAGATCTCATGCTGTATCATTCCAGTGCTCAGTGCCTATGGTTCTTTCTTTTCTTCAAGTACTGTTGGCAAGGCCTTTTTCATGATTAAGGTGTATTTAGCTGCAGTTTTTGCAGATGGTTCAGTGAGCCAGCATCCCCTGGTCTGCCAATTTATATAAGGAGCACGTCGACTCCTTCCAGTATCCAAAGCTCTTGTCCCTTCCTGGGACTTATCTCTGGTGATGAATGTGGTCTCTCTGTCACCTTTTGAACAGTTTCATCAGGTGGACATGAAAACGCTGTCTTTTAAAACAGTCCTGTTGCTGGCACTAGCTTCAGCTAAACGAGTGAGTGATGTTCATGCTCTGTCAGTTCATGCACATTGTGCCCAGTTTATGAAAGGAGATTCTAAGGTGATTATCAGGCCTAATCCCGCCTTTGTACCAAAGAATCCCTCACTGGTGTGGATTCCCTTGGAGTTTAATCCTCCTCCGTTTTCCTCCTCAGAGCATGAATGCTTGTATTCTCTCTGCCCAGTGAGAGTGCTAAATGCTCATATCAAGAGGACTAAAACCTTTAGACAATCTGATCAGCTATTTGTTTCAGGGGCTAAACCCCATAGGGGCAAGCCAAGCAGCGTCTCTCTCATTGGATTGTGGGAGCAATTGACATGGCCTACACAAGCATGGGACTCCAACCCCCAGCTGGGCTCTGAGCTCATTCCACTAGGGGAATGCCAACCTCCTGGGCCTTGTTTAAGGGGGTGACTGTGGATGAAATCTGTGCAGCGGCAAACTGTGCTTCTCCCTTGATGTTCACCAGGTTTTATAAGTTGGATGTCGCTTGTCGTCCATGGCACATACTGTCTTGTATTTACTGTCTTGGGCTCATGCTGACCTTATACTGTACCTCACAGATAGACAGTCAGTCATATAGATAGGCTTATCTGGCAATACGGGAGTCTGCATATCCCCATAGTGAGACACCGAGATGAATGTTTGAAAGAGAACTTAAGGTTACTTATTTTCGTGACCCCTGTTCTCTGATAACATGAGTAAGGTGTCTCACCAGAACAACCTCCTTGCGTAAAGCAAGGAAGAGCTGGGGCTTATCTTGAATGCTGAGTGACGCTGCGTCAATCCCCTTTATAGGAGAGAAGGGGTCTCCGCCTTGATGCAAGCGTCACGACTGCCAGCCAATTATGGCTGGAATAATGGAATAGAGGCTTCTGAGGATAACGCTGAGAGAGACACCTCATGCATGTTATCAGAGAACAAGGGTTACGAAACAAGTAACCTTAATCTTTCTAAGTAACTGGTCAGCTAGTGGTCATTAGACTTAGTGGTGGTGCTTAAAGAAATAGTTTAACATTTACTTAGTTGATTTACAGTATTTAGTTTGTGTGTAAAAACAGCTGGAACCAGGACATTGCTAGCATAGCTTAGCATAAAGCCTGGCGAAACGACCCAACAAGTATTATCCAATTTCCTTGCTAATTTGTGATTGACGCCACCATTTGGAGGCCATGTAGCGTGTTTTTTATGGCTTGTGATGCACAGATATTAGATTGACAACTACTTTATTGCTCTGAGAGATAACTAATAAAACTAAATATCACTTTCCAGTCAGCTTAGCTGCTTGAATGCCTTTTGCTCAGGATCATCCACTCAAAATGTGTTTTGTTAGGAACCAAATAGGACTCTTGTTGTTTTTTTATTTCCAGCTTATCATTCTAATAATAAGGTGGAAACACACCTCTGTGTGCTTCACTAAATCTAATAATTCTAAAGGCCCTCTCTGAGACAGATGTCCCATACCATATTATTTTCCCCATGTGAGTTTTCCTGCCTCTTCAAGAGGATACTTGACATTAAAAAGTTTTAGAAGCCTTTAATCCTGCAGCCACGCAGCGCCGATGTGATTACCCATTCAGTGTGAAATGACATTCTGAAAGAGCCTGAGCTCTGACAGGTGGCTCTTTGTCATCATTATTCCAGCGTAACACCCACTCAGCCTCCCTCATTGCGCTGCTGCTTGTGACAACTTTGCACATATATAAAAGTACCAATACTGGAGTGAATGGAAGTACATATAAGCACACACACACACCCACACCCACCCACACACACACACACACACACACACACACACACACACACAGTGAGCAGAACTGTTAAAATCAACACACCAGGCATGAGAATGAGGTCCTAATCAGTGAAGCAATAAACTAGGGAGTCAATGAGTGCTCTTTCTCAGAAATACGTAAACAGAATTAAACAGAAACACACAAAACCTCAAATTCACACACAAACACACATACACACACACACACACACTACAAGACACCTGAAAATGAAACAAAATGAGGTATTGACTGGTTGTCATGGAGGCAAACAACATCATTCACAGAAGGATGACACAAGGCGCAGGGCAATCAATCAGGAGGAGAAGGAGAGGGGAATACATATGGATAGAGCAAAGGCCAAACAAATGACTGTTGAACACTGGTAAACCAAGGGATTACTGATGATGAGATAAACAAAGAACAGCGTTACACTCAGCTGCATTGCTTTCTGTATCACACAATGCTGCTTTAAGGTGTATAGTACCTTCTTTATACCTCATATTTTGTGCAGCAAAAGTTTTGCAGGTGATTTTCTATGTTAGCCCTCAATGTTTAAAGCTCTGTTACATCTCTGCATTGCTATCTTTATGTTCGATAAGTTTGAGATTGCTTTAAAATATCCTTGTTTTCCATGAAAACATGCATGACATGAGTTTGAATAAGAACTGTAACCACATGAGTAAGAAATATGGTCAATGCCAAAGTTAGAAATACAGATTTTCAAGTGAATAATTGTGTCCATCCTTTCAACAAAGAATCCACCATTTGCGGACTTTTGGGAATTCTAGTTGTTAGTTTGTTAAGTATCCTCAAGAGTTTTCACTTCCATTCCTGAAGTACCTTCCACCATCTCCCACATAACCAGCAGGACTGCATTGTCTGTCAGAGATAATTATGCCTTAGTCTGCCCTCTTGTGGTTGAAGTTTTACATCCCCCAAACAAACACAAACTATAGATGGATCCCAGCTCATTTAATTGCATCCATGTTTCCCTCACTTGCATCTTTTTCCGTTGTCTTAGTCTCTCCCACTAAAGATACACAGAGAGATGCAAGAAAAAGATGAGGAACCAAGGAAACAAACCGGGTTTTTGGAGACATGAGATGTCCTTTCTTCTGAACCACCATCTGCCACAATGTCTGATGGTTGATCAGCTGTGGACTAGCTGTGGATCAGCTGTCAGTCAGATTTTAAAGTTGCTGTGGTCACTTTTGTTGAACTGGGGTTTATATTTGTCTAAAAACACACTGTCCAAAAACACGCTGTTTTTTTGTTATCATTTTTCTTTTAGACCAAAATAAAAGGCTTTGGGGTGTCCTTCGAGATGAATGAGCGGAACAACTTCCTCTATCTATGTGTATGCAATGGTAAACAACAAGTACCATACAGTCCATAGAGCTTAATATATCATACAATCGAGCTGCTCCCAGAACAGCTCAGTAGGGTTGAGATACTGGGACTGTGCTGACCTTTCCATTGTAGAAACCTAAATAGTTTCTTTATAGCTTGGAGCTGTGGTTTGAGTTATAGTTCTACTGTTGGATGACATTAGCTCCAATCAAACACTTTAAGATCCTTTTTACACTGTACAAATCTCCTACTTTTCCACCACCAAAGCAGCCCAACGTCCTCATGTTGAAGTCTGACTGTGAATCTCCATCTCACAATTGTTTCTTTATGATGTGAACACCTCAAACTGTTTGATTCATTTCTCCATTACACTTTTTTCCAATCTTCATCTGCTCCTCGCATGTGTTATTTTGCCCATTTTAATCTTTTCATTACTTTAGCCAGTTTGAGATATGGCCTTTTCATTAAGACACTGCCGATAAAACCAGCATCCTGGAGTCTTACTTATATAAATGTTATTTTTCACATAAGAAATCAAAATTTCTGTTTAGTATATCATAATTATGACTCAAGTAGAAATTCTATTTTCACGTATATAATGTAAAATTTTATTTATTTTGTTCTCTTCATGACAGATATAGGCCTCCCTATATTAAGTACTTTTTTAGTACTTGAGTCTTGTAAAAGATGGGTTGATTGGTGTGTGTAACTGAAATGAGGCTATGATGAGAGCAGAAAGTCAATCAAAATGCATTTCTACAGTGTCTCTATTTATCATTTTTAGTATCCAGATGGGGCTATACTTTAGATTTCACCTGCAGGTAAAACAAGATGCTGTGCTTGTTCAAATCTAACTCATTAATCAAGCAAGAAGTCACCACCGCCCACCTCACTGCAGCCACATCCAACCTGAAGCAGTAAGTAAACAGACAAATAAAATGTAAAAATAAACAAGCAAACACCTGCAGATCCATCATTGTTTGGCACAGGAACGGGTAAGTGCTTGGCTCATCACTGTGGAAAGCATGACCAAGGCTCCACTGCACTTCTCTTGTTGTGACTGATGTGCCAAACACAAGCTGTCAGGCTAGTGTGCATCCTAATGTAGTTTTATAACAGCTAAAGGTGTGACCGGTCGCTGTAGAGGTGCTGCGTGGCTTACAGGACATTTTCTCTTACAACATCAGCTGGGACTCTGAACGTAAAAACCTCTGCAACATGATTTGTTTTGAAATGACAATATTCTGCAGAGCTGAAATAATGTTTTCAACACCCTTTGTTGAATATGGGTTATTTCTGAAGCTTTCAACCTCAACCTACTGGCCTTCCTCAGTGGATTGATGGCTAAAACCATCCTTGTGTGGCATATTGTGGAGTGTTGATACAAGCGCATATAAGCTTGAATGGATATTTTATTTAACTCTGCCAGTTGAAATTAAAACCCGCATGAAATGTTTCATTTTACAATTTATTTGTACTTTTTCTGTAGTATTCTGCACAACACCTGTGGAGAAGGCTGTGGATCTCTGGTTTGTGTTTGGCTTGAACATGAACAAAATACATAATGTAGTGTAAAATAGATGAATGTTGAAAAAATGTAGGGTAGAATTTAAAATATAAAGCTATATATAATAAAGTTACATGAGGCAAAATGTGTGCAGCACTGCAGTGTTTCTGGATTCTGCATTTTAAGTGGATGCCTTTGGCTAATATTAAAGAAATTCTTGCTTAATTTGTGTCAGCTGAACAGAAAATTTAGCACTTTAACAAGACAATAGATCCCTAGAAACATATTTACGTTGATTTTCACTGATCATAACAACTTCAGGGGAAAGATAAGCAGTAATCACATCAAGTGATCACACCTGTGTGTGTGTGTGTGTGTGTGTGTGTGTGTGTGTGTGTGTGTGTGTGTGTCTGTGTGTGTGTGTGTGTGTGTGTG
>JAUYWH010000024.1:2489956-2563457 GCA_034779795.1 Ctenopoma multispine | reverse complement strand
CCACTGAGTTGATGTGATCTGTGAAGGCCTGTACCTCCTGGCTCTGGATCTTCACCCAGGTGTCATCCACATATCTGTACCAGTGGGTAGGTGTCATTCCTGGGAAGGAGCTGAGCGCTTTCTTCTCCACTTCTTCCATGTACAGGTTGGCCACAATAGGTGACAATAGGTTTGTGTGTGTGGTTTCACTTCATCCTCTGCTTTGTGTCATTTCCTGTAGCAACAGAGCCTCCTCTTGCTGTTAACAGGCTGTTATGTTATCTGGCAGCTAGCTGTAGCCAGCATGCCTTTCAGTGGTGATCTGGCCCTAATCCTCTAGAATGATGGCCACATGTTGAACCAAAAAAAAACACTCCTTTGCCATACATGACCCACTTTGATTTGGGATATTTTTTTTCCCCATATGGTATCCAGCTCTTCTTTGATTGATCCAGTCTGAGAGTATATTGACTTTCTACCATGCACATCAGGACTAGCTGAGTAACAGATGTGCTTGTGTCTTCATCATGGCCTGTTCTGCTTTGTGGCATTGAGTTGCCAGCAAAGATCTCTGTTAAAACAAAATGTTTGCCTCAGGTTTGTAATAAAACATCCTAATTTTAGATGCAATAAAAAAATACAATGCAATAAATTATATATCCAACGGAAGCTAATATGACCTACCTATTTTTTATGAAGATTACTCTGTATAAGACTTTAAACCTTATGGTGATACTTTTTATTACTAAACTAAAACATTTGTGTTAATCTCACAGTAAGAATTGATGATCTTGGAGCATGACCCATTACTATTAGTTATTAAAATCAAAGTCATCAAATAACTAGAAAATAGATCAGAAAATATCAAAATAATATTTAAGATATAATACCTAATTTTTCTGATGAAACTGAAACTGAATTATTTTTGTTTTTTAAGTTAAATCTTCAGAGGAACATTTTATAATCTGCTAATAATTGTATTTCCTGGCCCAGCAAAGTCTAAAAAGAGTTTTTCATTTTGACCCTGCAATGTGAAGTTGTTCATGTAAGGTTTAATAGTTCCTGTAATGAGCCTTGTTTGACTGTTCATTGAACGAGTGGTTTTACATGGCCTCGGGTTCTTCCTGCTTGGTTAAGGTCAAATATAAAACCAACCCTTGCAATAAAGCCTCGTTCATTCACGTTATTGCTCCATCACCTTGACAAGCTGACTGACGGACTTGTGTAGGCTCAAATACAGATCACCTTACTTTAAAGACTATCTTTGTGGTTATAATCCTCTTAAAATACAGTAAAGGCTATTCTGCCTTTTAAATGGAGTTGCCAGTAGTCAATGATGGTGTTCATCTGGCTGCATATAGAACGGGAGTTTCTCTGTCAGTCAATGGGAAGGCAACACCTGGGGGGTTTGATGAGTCTCGTTACTATCAGTGTTATGGTGATGGGAACAGCGTAGCATCCCTTGGATCTGATGCTCTAACCGGCTATGAGACTCTGGACGCACCACCGCACTATGACTTCTATGCCAACACAGAGGTGTGGGGCAGACGGAGACGCTTTAGACCATCTCTGTACCAGCTCCATGCCAACCCAGAGGTGAGGATTGTTTACTTTCTTATCACTTTTTATGAATGAAATCAAAACGGATGTATGAAACAAGCTTGGTAAAAAAGCAATGCTGCAGTCTTAGTCCTTCTATTAAAGTACTACTTTATTGGTTCGCATTAGAATTTTAAGTTTAATTAATTTTAATTACTAAAGATAATTTAATTCAGATTATTGCAAAGCACTGAGGTAAATTAATCATTATAGATATATGAATAAAATGTATCTCATTTGACTGAACTAGGATGACTCCAAACCGCCCATATATGAGGAGACAACAGCTGGACAGGTGGGAGGAGGAGACAGCTCCGAGGAAGATGAAGATGATCAAAAGGAGCCACCACCTGAGCCTACTCGCTTTGGCTGGGTGCAGGGAGTCATGGTGCGTAGCGATAGACCACTGTGGCTTTCAGCATTTATAAAGCTTCAACAGCAGCAGCCTCTGCACTGAGATTCTGTGAATCCATGATTGAAATAGTAAACCTAATAGAATGTGCTGTAATTAAATTTTTATTGAGGCTGACGAGAGAAAACTTCAGGAGCCAGAAAAAATCCAAATATTCAGCACTCAACTGTTCAGTAAAACTCAATTCACCAATGGCCAATTAGTTCTTTAGTGCTATTGTTAGTAGACTACAACAAGACACCAAATCACATTTTAAAATGGTTAATTTACAAAAACATGTAGTATTATGAGCAAAATCTATCAGAAATAAAAAGAAAAACAAATGTTTTCTTGAATATATTCCTCATGATGTTTTATATCATCATAATAATGTATTATTATTATCATTATTATTTTTATAATTTATTGCATACTCCGCAATTGTTCTACTAGCAGTAATCTTTGTGTAAGTTGTCAATAGATAAACCACCATACAAATTCTACAAAAGTTGCACACACACACACTGCATTTTACAGCTCATGGAAACTTGAATCTACTGATGTCTCTTGACCCCAGTTTGACTTTGAAAAACCAGTGAGAAGAAAAACACTAAAGGGTTTCAGGAAAGTAAAGTAAAAGCTGTAAAATGCATTCCACTCAGACCAAACCATGGTAACTACAGATACATTTCTTAGTATTTGTTGCATCATTATAGTTTATGGAGAGCTATACATATTTAATGACCATAGGCCATATGAAGGTAATTATTGGTTAATTATGATGCCATTTTAAGTAGTTATAGGGAAACTATTCAGGTGTATCACAGAAGCAGTGACAATAGCTTCCAACAATCAAACCATGTGCTGTCTCAATCCTCATGTTTGAAATAAAATAACTAATAACTATTAACTAAGTATAATTTTGAAACCATGTCATGTTCTACAGTAGTCATAGAGAGATAAGATTATGTTCTAAACTTAAGATGCTGATTGATGTAATTGCCATTGTAACTGTCTCGTTTATAGATTCGTTGCATGTTGAATATCTGGGGGGTGATCTTGTACCTGAGGCTTCCTTGGATTACTGCTCAAGCTGGTATAGGTATGTTCAACAAAATGATTAAATACGTTTACCATATGCAAGTTTATAAATGAGTCACAGTCATATATCATCTTTCTATTTGTCTCTACATCAGGTTTGACCTGGGTAATTATCCTGTTATCCTCTTGTATAACTGGGATCACTGGTCTCTCTACTTCAGCCATTGCTACCAACGGCAAAGTCAAAGGAGGTCTGTCTCTATCTCAGTTATACATACAGCAACCTGTTTGCAAAAATAAATCTTAATTCATATAGTACTTTGAATGGTCAGGTGCACAATACAACAAACAATAGCGTGATTTCAAAGTGTTATTATACACTGTGTATATAGTGCTTCTTCCTCATCTTGTTTTCAGGTGGGACCTACTTTCTGATCAGTCGTAGCCTGGGTCCAGAGCTTGGCGGGTCCATCGGTATGATATTTGCCTTTGCCAATGCTGTAGCTGTAGCTATGCACACCGTGGGCTTTGCTGAGACTGTTGTAGACCTTATGCGTGTGAGTAGAAGGATTTGTGTTCATTATTCTGGACCATATGTATACAATGATACCAAACATCATTATCCAACATGATTTTTATTGTCTTTGAACCCTCCAAAAAATTCTCTGGATTTTCTTCCTCAGGAAAACGGAGCTGTCATGGTGGACCGCACCAATGACATCCGCATCATTGGCGTCATCACTGTCACCTGTCTACTAGGTATCTCGATGGCTGGCATGGCATGGGAATCCAAGGTTAGCTCATATGAAGCCATGTTGAACATTTTATGAACTTTTTTTGCAAGCCATGATGGCTTTGGTTGTTGGTTTACTCCACCTCAGCACTCTGAGACAGATATGAGACAGAAACCCAATCAAATCGTGGCATCCACACTATAGAATATGGATTAGTTAAGCTTTGGACAGAAAAATGCTGCCCAATCCTGAGAGTGTGGCCAAACCTGACCTGAAACCAACCAAAGTATTGTGTTGTATGTCCAAATCTAACAAGGCTATTGTATTTCTACCCAAACCCAACCTGTACCCCATGCAGTTGCTGTATTTTTCTCGCAGAAGCAGCATAGCCACCTCACCATTTTCACTTAGATAGTACTTTAAATTAGGCTCAAGACGGAGTAACTGAAGTGTCTGAATCAGACTTAAACCTTCATGTATGTCGGATCCCATCTAAAAGCCTGAAGCTTGCTGCATTATCTGTTGCACAAAGTGTGATGTCACATCTCATCATATTGGTCATGGATAGGTGGAGAAAAGGGCCCCCAGATTAATAAACCTCAACCTGAAAGCAGAAGTAATAATCTGGGGTTGAATGAGAAAGTTCATGCATTGTAATTTTAGGCACCAGCATTTTAACCATCCGACTGAGGTGCTGTCCTACAACAGGGTGAGATAATGTGGCACGTTTAGCCATTTCATCTCACATGAGCCAAAGCCGTGCCACAGTCATCCCAATCAGATTTGAGAACTACCTGACAATTGTGCTTACTGTATATTCTGTCGTCCACAGGCCCAGATTCTGTTCTTCTTCGTCATCATGGTGTCATTTGCCAGCTATATCGTTGGAACAATCATCCCTTCAACACCAGAGAAACAATCCAAGGGTTTCTTTAGCTACAAAGGTGGGAGTTTTTTTATGTCAAGCTTTTGAAGTCTCTAGAAATGATTGACAAACAGCTTTTATAGAATTTTAGTCACATATAAAAGTTTCTATAAGATAAGTGAGCTCCGTAATAAACCAACTTTTTCATCCTTAACAGCGGCTATCTTTGCTACTAATTTTGTGCCTGGCTGGCGGGGGAGAGAGGGCAGCTTCTTCGGCATGTTCTCCATTTTTTTCCCCTCTGCCACAGGAATCCTTGCAGGAGCTAACATCTCTGGAGATCTAAAGGTACTGTATGTCAGGTTGTTTCTGCTGTACAAGAAAAATTCTAATTTAGAAAATACTGTGTTATATTACCAGTTAGCCTCAAACTCCATTCTGTTCCTGTACATACATATACATAAATCTTGATTACCGTATTACTCTCCTACCCAGAATCCCACAGTGGCCATCCCCAGAGGAACACTAATGGCTATATTCTGGACCACTGTGTCCTACCTCATCATCTCTGCTACCATTGGTAAAGTATACCTATGCCGCTTAGACTAAGACTAAAACCAATAATAAACTGTGAACAGAAGCCATTGCTCTCCATTGTGGGACAACACAGTGGTTTAGTGGTTAGCACTATTACCTCACAGCATGAAAGCCCCTCGGGGCTTTTCTGTGTGGAGAAAGTATGAGATGGTATCATAAGGCATCAAAAGTATTCAATTAAGTTTCTAAAAATCATTTAGAACATAATACCCTTTAATGCATGCTTGTGTCTATGTCTTTATTCCCAGGGTCCTGTGTAGTGCGGGATGCCTCTGGTAACATAAATGACACTCTGTCTTCTGCCTTACCTGTGGAGAATTGTGTTGGTACAGCTTGTCAATATGGATGGGACTTCAGCGATTGTATCAAGAATGGCACATGTAGCTATGGCATCATGAACTACTATCAGGTTAACACAAGCACACATGCAAATGAGTGAAATGTGTCTTTATTTAACACTTTCTGTAACTCAGTATAAAGCCTTACCAGACACTGTTTTTGTGTTGAATTGCTCAAAATTACTGTAATTTTCAAAGTGAGGCTGCAAAGGAGTTGATGACTTTAAATGGATTGTGGGTAATGCAGTCCTGGAGCCTTTGAATTCCGGACAGTTTCCTCCTGTTGCCACATGAGGGCACTAAAGCATCACACTGCTTCAATCTGCTGTCATTATACAGAGCCATCTTTGTTCTGTTCATTAACACAAGCAGAAAATACAGAATATAATACAGAGTTCGACCAGCAAAAGCTACGAGCAAATACTATTTTGCAGGAATTATTAACTATAGTTCACCTTGTAGACAAACAAACATTCTCTCTCCTGGTGTGGGACATGGACCTAATCAGTAAACAGAACATTTCTGTCTATAGTCAATGAGCTTGGTGTCTGCCTTTGCTCCTCTAATCACTGCTGGAATATTTGGAGCAACTTTGTCCTCTGCTTTGGCCTGCCTGGTGTCTGCTCCCAAAGTCTTTCAGGTACACACACGCACACCATACTGGTATTTTATGTTATTTCCTTACATATCTCAGACTTTTTCCTAATGCCTGTGCAATGTCAGTGACCTTTTTTCTCTTCCCTGATAGTGTCTGTGTAAGGACAGACTCTACCCTCTCATTGGCTTCTTTGGCAAAGGTTACGGCAAGAATGATGAACCACTCAGAGGCTATCTGCTGACGTACATCATTGCTGCCTGCTTCATACTCATTGGTGAGATTAAGCAGCGTGTGTCTTACCAATAGATGGTCAATAGGAATCTTAACAGTCATGTTCATCTAAATGTAATAGGTTTGTTCTGAAACTTCCAAATGAGATTATGGCCTGTAAAATTTGTTTTGTGAACTACAGAATGTATTAGGCCTTTAATTTGACTGAGGAGTAATAACATGTCATCTACTACCCTAAACACATTATATTATTTGATTTAATAATGTTATTATGAAAACACATAGAATGTAGTACCTCTAGATAACATGCTTCTTTCTATTTATCTTTTTTTGTGTAGCTAGGCTACATCCAGCATAGGATAACACATTGTGACAGACATTGAAAACTACATATTGTGATTACATAGAGGTGGAATCATTTTATATGTAAAACATTAACCGTATACTAGAGAAAAAAATGTCACCCATTAACAGTGACGACATTTATTAATTTTTTAACTTAAAATATTGGAATTACAATTTTAAAAACTATGTGTCCTTTTCACCAGCTGAGCTCAACACCATTGCTCCCATCATCTCCAACTTCTTCTTATGCTCCTACTCCCTCATCAACTTCAGCTGCTTCCATGCCTCCATCACCAACTCACCAGGTAGGAAGCTTAATGACATATGCGTAGTTGGATGAATAAACATGGGAATAGAGGAATGAACAATATTGTGTGTATTGTTCAGCAACATGCACACGTGTGTGTCTGCAGGTTGGCGTCCGTCCTTCAGGTTCTACAGTAAGTGGCTGTCGTTGCTCGGTGCCCTGTGCTGTGTGGTGATCATGTTCCTGCTGACTTGGTGGGCGGCCCTCATTGCCTTCGGAGTTGTCTTCTTCCTTTTGGGATACACACTCTACAAGAGGCCTGGTAAATTCCACACACACACTTCTACAGTCAAAGCTGCCACAGTCAACTGTCCACTTCTACTTGCCTTTCAACTTTGCTGCTCTGCTCTTTGTGTAGCCGTGAACTGGGGCTCATCGGTGCAGGCCAGCTCCTACAACATTGCTCTGAACCAGTGTGTAGGCCTCAACACTGTGGAGGACCACGTGAAGAACTACAGGTCAGTCAGAATGTGATCATGTTTTTAGTTTCTCTTTAGTTTTTCTGTTAAACTACTTGATTCAATGACTCAAGACAAAACTACAAAATCTCTGAGTTTTCTGAGTACACTATTGGTCCTGGAGAAGACCCAGTCTGTGGACCATCAGTTTAGCTATCTTATAATAAACTCAACATCTGCCCTCACTATGCTCTTCTTTCAGACCACAGTGTCTGGTATTAACGGGTCCTCCCAGCAGTCGTCCAGCTCTGGTGGATCTCATCAACTGCTTCACCAAAGGTCTCAGTCTCATGTTGTGTGCCAATGTGGTCACTGTGAGTACAACTCAGTGTTATCATTATTGTTGGTCAATGTTTAATTTGTAAGGGATCATGTACAATTCTAAACATACATGTTGTCATGAAATGTAAACAAATTCCAAATGTACAGTCATGACAAATCTCAAAGCTTGTTCTATTTACCTCGGAATGGGAAATGTGAGCTGGGAAGAGTGTCCATTACACCAGTCAGGCCACCATAACAATGCCACCAGGGTAGCCATGGTTAGCAATGATAGCAATGATGAATGAAATCTTTGCCTGGTACAGACTAAAATTTAACACACCATAATCATTGCCTGGAAAACCCTTTTTATTTCGGAAAAAATGTTTTATTGTTTAGATCTCAGATCCCTTCTCGGGGTAGCAGTATTTTACCCTGTGCTCTTTTTAGGATGTTCCTTCCCTAACAGCAGTGCAGAAAGCGACCAGTGACAGTCATGTTGCCTGGTTGAACAAACGGAAGATCAGGTCATTCTACAGAGGAGTGGTGGCCACAGATGTACGATCAGGAGTTAACATGCTGCTACAGGTGAGACTTACAGGTGATAACTTTCTCAGTCGCAGAAAGATAGGTCTTTTCAAGGATTTTAATCAAAACACATAAAAGAGCCACCTTCCAACCAAGCAGCTGTGATGGATAAATTGAATCAGCACTGTCTGTCTGTTTTTCTTTATACAAAGACAACATCTTTAAAATCTTTAGTTAGATAATTTATTGTGTTAAAACTCTTCTTGTTTCATTCATTCATAATTTAAAGTAAAAAAACTTTAAACTATTGTTTCTGAAATGATCTGAAAATAAACATTCTAAGTTGAATTAACTTGAAATTAATATATATTTCACATATTTACACTGGGTTAACAAAAATAGATGACTTGATTCCACTTTAATAAAGTCATACAACAGTAGAAAAACTCACAATGCAATCTGTTACAATTGAATGTTACAATCTAAATACACCAAGCTGCTATCTGAGAAACAAACAAAATAAATGTTTCTGTACAGCTTTATTCACACAAAGGCATCATATGTTTTCTTGACATCTACCTGAATACTCTTCCATCCTTGGAAAGTATGTACTTCACGTATATTAAATCTTGTTGTTATATTCTTGATCATTTTCACTGCATTTACTGACTCATTGCTGCATAGCGTTAGTCACCATCAAAGTTAATAGTTGGACTTCTAAAGCCAGATTTAACAACCAGCTGTATGTGCAATGCGTACATATGTGCAACAGCCACATACCTCAACGAGAGGAACATGGAAGACACAGGACACCTCTTATTTCTTCTACTGCTGTTGTCTGTCCACCAGGGGGCAGGTTTGGGTCGAATCAAACCAAATGTTGTGATGATAGGTTTCAAGAAAGACTGGAGAAGTGACACACCTCAGGCTGCACACAACTACATTGGAATACTGCAGTGAGTAGATTGGGAAGTAGTACTTCGTCTCTGTCTTTATACTTCTTTATACTATTATTATTATATTAGCACCTATAGTCATATTTTTGCTGTGAAAGAAGCATTTTTGCTGTCCAACATTCAGCTTTAAAAACAATGAAGAGTTGATAATGCTGCCTAAGGCAGCAAAAGGAAAGTGCGTGTGTTTGTAAAATTTTACATTCATGACTGTGTATGACTGTTTCAGTGATGCTTTCGACCTACAGTATGGTGTATGTGTGCTGAGAACGAGGGAGGGACTGGATGTCACTCGTCCATCTCAGTTACATGGTGAGTGGTTTAGTGTGAATCAGCAGAGAACGCTGAGAGTAAATGCATTCACATAATCAGTAACTTCATCTTTGTTAGAGTGTTCAGACTCAAGTCATGCTGGGAAGGGCAGTCCATATGTCAGTCATCATTAATGAGTAGAGCAGTCATCAACCCGAGAGTGAATGGTTCGATTCCTAGTCCCGGCAAGCTACATGTTGAGGTGTCCGTGGACAAGACACCGATACCCAGCCTGTCCATAATGAATTTCCCCAAGGGGATCAATAAAAGTATAAATTATTATTATTAACTGCTAATCCCTCTATTTTTATTACAGTCAATCCATGCTTTGATGCAGGACCAGAGAATATAAACACCACTCCTTCTTGTATTCAAACAAGTATTTCATGTACGTATATTAAGTCATTTTTCTTTTACACTTGATTGCAACTTTAAATAAATCTTCACTAAACCTGGTTTGACTTAACCAATAAAGCACATTTTAACAGCAATACCCAGAAATCCTGTAATTTGAAGTTTTCTGTGTATCTAGCTTCTATCTCCATTGATCCAGAGCCTCAACCAAACACAGTGTTTCAGACAAAACAAGGAAAGAAGACCATCGATGTATACTGGCTGTCTGATGACGGAGGTCAGATTACTTCCCCATCTATGTTTCACATTATTTTTTTTTCCTCTGTCAAGATCGTTACAAGTTTTCTCATTGCTGTGTGTCCTTCACCAGGTCTGACCCTGCTGCTGCCCTACTTACTGACTCGCAGGAAGCGCTGGGGCAGGTGTAAGGTACGAGTGTTTGTGGGAGGAGAAGCAGACAAGAAGGAGCAGCAGAAGGAAGAGTAAGTTTTGTTTTTTCCTAGACAAAATGATGTTGCAATGAAAAATTGAAAATGAAAAGTAAAGGCATTTTCCTTGCATTTCCATGCAAATTGCATATAGAGACCAGTGGAATATCCAGTTATCATACAGCCCTAAGAACCAGTTTAACTAGCACTTCAAGACAAAAACAGGCTAAGCTAACTGACATTAAATCTACAGCATGCTACTTAAGTTAGTTTTGCTCTACCCAGCCTCCCCCTCCCTAACCCACTGTGCTCTGCTACCCTCAGACCAAGTTATTTTTTTCATTATACAATTACATTAAATAATAAGCAAAATGTACTAATTAGACAGAAATCATTAAAAATATTTAATTAGTTAAAACATGTTAACATGTACACTCAAAAACCTTTAGAAATGAATATCTCCATAATAACATAAGTTTTAGAGCATATCTTAAATATGTAAAAAGCTGTTAACCCAACTGACGTATATCATCTCAAAAAACGTCTAGGCTGTAGCTAACATTTTACCAGTTGTCTTTTGACACATTTAGCAGAAACATCATTCATTTACATTATCGTGTCAACCAGAATAATTCAAGTCCAATATTCTTCTTTTTTAACATCACCAGCTGTCGATAAGAATATTGATCTCTTTACTCACTAAATGCTCATGTTCACTAGCTAGTCGCTGACTGCCTGTCCACCTTTTGCTGCTTAGAGTGTACATATCATTGGTTTTTAGGGTTTTTACTGGAAACAGCTGCTTGCTGTGTCTGGAAATTATGGGAAATCTGTAAGAGTGAACCAAAGTTCATTAAAGTTGCAGATCTTGAAACCAAAACAATAAAGACATTTTAAAGTTCAGAAGAGCTGAAAGTAATTGAAGGTGATCCTTTTCTGTGGGTTTGTAATTACAAGCAAGGCTTTTCACATTAAATGTAACTATTTGATGAATTATTCCTATAAGAATATTTATTATACCTGCCTGTCTACGTAAGCCTTGTCAGTGAACCAGCATAAACAACAGCAGTTTACTACTATTGTTTACTACTCCGGTGCTTTTCTTCCTATGACCAGTCAAAATATGTGTTGCTCTTTTTTCCCAGGGTATTGGCACTGATCAAGAAATTCCGTCTTGGTTTTCATGACGTTGAAGTGCTTCCTGACATCTACCAAAATCCCCAACCCACAAAGTAAGTCTTCCAAACGTTTGTATATGAGAATGAAGTAACTCTCTTCCTTCACTTGTTTATTATGTTTCCTTAGCATTTTTTATTTTTAAACTTCCATGTCTGTCCCTTCAGTGTTCATCAGTTTGACAGCATGATTGGTCAGTTCAGGCTAAATATAAATCCCAAGCAGGAATCTGATTCTGAGCCATCAAGACAGCAGCAGGAGTCCTGGATGATCACTGAGCAGGATTTAGAGAAGAACAAGGCCAAGGTTTGACACACTCAGAAACACACACTGATATGCAAAACTAATCACAAACATGTTACTGCTCAGTTGGGTCAGCTGTCAGTCAGATTAGAAAAGATCAAACCAGGTAACTGGGATGCATTCATATAGAACTTAGATTCATTTAAAATTGTAAAATTCTCATTCAATTCAGACTCTCCGCCAGATCCGTCTAAACGAGGTTCTGCAGGACTATTCCCGAGAAGCTGCTCTGATTGTTATGTGAGTACAAGAATTATTTTTTTTCTCCGTTTTATGTCATGGGGCTGCTACTTTCCTAGAATGCAGACAAAGCAGTGTAAAAGGAGTGGTCTTGTGATTACACACCATGCCATATTGTAATTATTCATATTTTAAATTGTAATCATCATCATTCATAAATTAATTTAAAAAAATATCTGATGAGCTGCTGCAGCTGTTTTATTAAGCTTTGGTGTGGGGGTGGGGTCATACTTTATCAAGGGGTGGCTATGGCCTCCCTTGGCCACCCCCCAGCACCCGCCCCTGCTGTACTGCTACTTTACCTTTAAAACTTTTTATCTTCTTATTCAAACACAAACTGTCCTCCTCATTAAGTCTCCTCTGCTATGACTCTGTAACGTGTCTCCTGACAGCACCATGCCTGTAGGGAGGAGAGGAATATGTCCCAGTATGCTCTACCTGGCGTGGCTGGACTTCTTGACGCGTGACCTGAGACCTCCAGTCCTATTGGTTAGAGGAAACCAGGAAAACGTCCTTACCTTCTACTGCCAGTGAAATCCATAATCTATTGCACATATAATGAAGCTCTTATCCTGAAATGCATGTCTTGATTTATACATAACGATGCCTCAATGACTACTTATGAACACCTAATCCTGTAACTTATGATGTGTGGTTCCTGTTAGTATTAGGTTGTTGCAAATTAGAAAAAAATATTTTGTTATTTAAAAAATATATATAGATTTAAATTTAAGTCAATGATGATAAAGTACCTCAAAATTTCTCCCCATATGTGACCATAAAATATTCCCTTCTTTTTCCCTCCTTAAATATTTGGAACAAATGAATGAAAATGTTTGTTTTTATATGATTGCTGCTATTAATATGTTTAAAATAATACCAGGCTTGTAGGAACACTAGAAAGATAGCTGCTAAATGTGTGTGTGACTATGTGTGTATGCGTGCTTCATATTTACTGAACATAAATAGCAGAGGCAGTCCCGCACTCTAACCCACTTCAACTGTCTCGGCTCAACTTTTAATCATTAATCTGTATGCTTTGGGGTATATTTTATTGTGTTACATGGTAGATTTGTGATATATCTATCTATCTATATCTATATAGATATAGATAGATATAGATATATAATTGTATGTAGAGTTGTTAACTGTTTATATTTTAATAAAATACAGAATAAACATGTGGACGATTCTGCTTGTTGTGTCTTTTTGTGCATGGCTGAGGACAGCAGCACCTGGCCTTCTAAAGCGTCCTTGAGAACATGAAATCTTATCAGCACCACAGGTGTACTCCTGTTATACCTTCTTGACCTCTGACCACTTTTAAAGGTCCATTCAGATTTTCCATTCTAGTCAAATATTGTTGTGTAGCATAATAGTAACTTTATATATATATATATATATATATGCAGTATATGTATAAACAATTAATAAACAATATAGGTTCATGTTTTTGCATGCATGCATAAATAACACTGTTATTCTTAATGTTTAGTGCCTTTTGTGTCAGAATATTTATTTTCTACTATGATTAATATGATAATTGTATCATCAAAAACTCAGGACTAATTAGTTTGTTATATGCGATCAACAGTTTAGCTTTTTTCTGTGTTTGTAATCACACTCATTCACTCAACAGTCAATGTGTTCAAAAGGTCCTGTAAGTCAATTTACAGCTGATGTAACATGACTGATGTAACTTCAGTAAATAAAGAAACATTACTGAGAGAGAAAATAATCTCCAAGAGGTCTCACTTTGTTTCGGTTTTCAGGAACGTCTAAAATAACAGTTATAGCGGATACTTGTAATATTAATTTAAATATTTTATGGTTGCTAAATTAGTTGCATGCCAACTGCTTTACTATTGTCCTGACTATAAAATCAACTGTGTCTTACTTTTACACTTACTGTACTGACTGATCTTTATGTATTTGTCATCTGTTTTTCGGAAACTGGCGAATTGCCCCAGAGTGAGCGACACACATCAGAATTTCTAAAGAAACGATCTTCTCAATGAATAATTAATAACTGCGCATGCTCACATGGCGGACAAACCCCCGAGCCTCCACGTATTAGTGCTCGAGAACGTAGCCAATCAGGAACAGCCACAGTGTTTGGAGACACCGCTCCTCCTCGCTAAAGTCCCGTATGACAGCCAGCTGGGAGCTATTTCCAGGCAGAGCGGGGCCCGACAGGTTTCTGTTTACACAAGACAGTTTGTGTCGCTTTACCTTAAGTAACTATTGGCAAGCTGTACCTCACTTAACATTAGTTATTTTTATTTTGTCGAGTTAAGTGAGACAACAGTATCATCCAGAGCGGGAGGCTATCACGAGAGAAAACAAAAATGGATGTGGGCGATTCTCAACAAAAGACTATTACTCTTCTCATAAAAACGCCTAACCAGGCGCAGGAGGGCCAAACTGTCGAAGATGTTTATCTGAACTGGACCGTCAAGGACCTAAAAACGCGTTTGTCGGCTGTATACCCCACCAAACCGGTGAGTTATGTGACGGAAAAGTTAGCAAGCTAGCTAATGGTAGTGAAACTAGCTAGTCAGCTCGTCAGTCGGTGCAGCTGAAGGTTGTGTTCTGGAATGTCAGCCGCCGGTAAAATGTTGCCAGCCTCCGGTAAAATGTTGCCAGCCGCCGGTAAAGGGCTGTCAGCCGCCGGTAAAGGGCTGTCAGCCGCCGGTAAAATGTTGCCAGCCGCCGGTAAAGGGCTGCCAGCCGCCGGTAAAGGGCTGCCAGCCTTTCCTCTGTGACTGTCTGTGAGCTGACACAAAACCTAAACAACAAACATGATGGGTTCTACTGGGGCACATTTAGGCGTTTTAAATACATTGCTTCCCTAAAAACAGGAACAACTCTTCAGTCAGAGACGATGCATATTGATCATCATCACTGATGGGAAGTGCACAGTGACTGTAGTGAAGTGACTGTAAGTTGTCTTGGTCTAAATGACAAGTCAGGTTTTACAGTAGTTAATTATCGCAGACCAGATGATTAACTAAGTTGCGGCTCCTCTGCAGTAGTGGCATGTATATAAAAGGGAGTACGTGACCAGAACTGAGCTAATAGTGATGTAGGATTATTTTTATTTGTATACATAATAATAAACCCGACATTGTGAATTGAATTTTTTTACAAGGTCAAACACACTGAAGCACACACACACACACACACACACTAGAAAAGAACATAAAGAACACATTCAATGTACTAACCTGCACACACATTCAATTTGAATTTAATGATAAGCATATTACCATGCTTATCTTGGTTCTTTTTTTTTTTACTAAAATATATTTTCCACTTAGCAGCTGGAGCAGTATAACTACTTACTGCTGGCACTGGAAATAAAATCCCCAGCGTTGTTTGTAATTTCCAAAAGCAGACAGCTCTCCAGACAGAATATGTAAACTGTTGAAATAACTTTATCCCAAACACACAACTTAGCAGAACCTACTTTCTCCTTTTTCCTCAGGCTGTAAGTGAGCAGAGACTCATCTATGGTGGCAAACTGCTGCCCGACCATCTGCACATTAGAGATATCTTCAGACAGGTATGTGTCACATTATGTTTGTTTGCAAGTGTACATTGCTGTGCTTACTGAACATGACAAGTTGATTAGCCTAAGTTGTCAGATTATTAGGTACATCTACACAAAACTAATATTGGAAACACTTCTGTTGTTTACTATGTAAATTACATTGTTGACATGTAAAACTTGACATTAGAAGTAGATTTTGATGTAATGAATGTATGCACCAGAACCAGACTGTTGTGTTTGTATGTGATTATGTTCAAAGAACGATGTTTAGAGAAGAAATTGAGTTAATCCAGAAACGTCGGTGTTTTCTTGACTTGGTATCTGTCGTCTATTGAAGTATGAATATGAGACATGAGCCCTCTTTTCCTGTTCCTCTCCACCCACTTTTTTTGTCCACCTCATGCTTGGAACACCTCCACAAAGTCTTCTTTTTCTAGCTTTTGCTGTATTTGAACAGTGTGTGCTTTTCTAATCAAGCATTTATTTCACCTCCCTCAGACTGACTCCATTCCCACGCTGCACCTGGTGTGCCCTTTTCGGAATCCACCTCAGGGATCACTCGGAGCTAGACCCAAGGTGAGAAGTGATGATGTTTTTTACTAATATACTGCTTTCCAGAAAACACCACAGTGTTTATATTCTTGTAAATGCCTGAAATGAAAGTCAGTGGATACACAAAGCCTGAGGTTCATTTAGTTTAATTTTTGTTTTGTGAGCTGGTTTTACTTTGTGCTTGTAATACTAGATTTGCATGATGTATTTGTTTCACAAATATACCTTTCTTTTATTAGTTTTATTTATTAGGTTTAATAGTATTATTTAGTACTAATTATATTTTTTATTGTTATTAGACCTTGTTTGTTCACTGTGTATTAAGGTTCACAGTGCACCCAACTGCTTTTTCTAAACACTTTAACTTTTACTTTAGGTTTAGGGTATTTTCAATTAGAAGTTAAACAGGTTTATGCATTTCGAAGGACAACAGATGCGCTTCAACCCCTTCCTCCCTCATAACCATCCCACCGTGGAGTAGAATGGTTTCACTTGAGTCCCCATTGTTCAGAACTCAGCCACAGTTTCGAGATCAAACATACAGCTAAAGATAACTAAGTTTCACAAGTGTCCGGCTCTGCTTGAACTAATTCTGCTAAACCTCCAGATGGTTGAACATCCTCATGCATAAAATGGATCTCTAAACATCAAACAGTGGTTAATGTTAAAGTGCTGACTGAGAGACATTGCTTGATTTTTAACTAGATCAAACTGTTCTTCATTTGCAGACCAAAGAGACAGAACAGCCTCATCCTTCCAGTCCAAGGCCCACATCAGACTCAGTCCAGACTCCCAGCACTTCAGAGCTGAGAGAGAGGAGGCAGACCTCTTCTTCATCTGCTACTCCAGCTCACACACAGACCCAAGCGTCTCCACCTGGGACTCCTGTTTCACCTGCTGCAATGTAAGCCACAAAGGAAAAGCTTTGTCTCTTTATTTGTGTTTGCAGCTTCAGTGACATGATCAGAAATCAGTGTACAGATTGTTTTATGAAAAAGAGACTCATGAAAGTTTTTTTCAAACTTTAGATAACATGTAAATATTGTGAACATCTGACGCCGACACTTTAAAACCAAATATCGTGAATTTAAAACAATCCTGATTTTATGGTTTGTCAAACAGCAGCAAGTCACATTTTGTAAATGCAGTAGCACTGAACAAACCACATAACCATGTGCAAAGGGGAAGTGAAAGAGCATCATTACTGGAACACACCCTTGATTTGCAAATACAAATATGGATCAGTACAAAAAAAATGCAGTTACCCTCATCAGATATTCAGCTCCAGTGTTTCCCCTGGGTTTTCAGTGTTTGGGGCGGTGGGGACGCTGAACAAACATTTGCGGGATTAGCCCCTGTTCTGTTTCCCCAGTGTTGAAGTGCCTCAAACCTTCATCCACTTTCTGGATTGAAACATCTCAGCCATCGTACTTTTACTTCTTGTCTTGGTTATGATTCTGTTTTTGTAGTGGTTATTATGCATTTTTAATTTGCAGACATTCCTGATGGAGCACAGGAGGGGACAGCATGTGGAAAAGTTCACAAAATAATTTTCTGTTGCACTCTTTCTGAATCTGTTTCGGGGACAATTAATAATCATGAATAATTAATAAAGCGCTGTGGACACCTGCAGAAATGCCCTCAGAAGTTTATATAAAACAAAAAATATATAAAATCTAAATAAAAAGTAAATAATTCTACATCCAGAAATATGTATTTAATGTTAAAAATATAAAATCAACAGGGAAACTAAAGTCATATTAATAAATGTTTCTTTTGCTTAATATCAGCTGTACAGTGGAAATATGATTGGAAAAAACATGACGCTGTCATGTAAATAAGATAAATAACATGAAGCTGTTTAGGCGCCCCCCTTGTATAATGGTAGGGGAAACACCGAGTTGTATTGTTAGAAAGTACTGTAGCTTGAACTTAAATGACATTTGATAAATGTTAGTGTTAAACAAACATTAATAGTCTGTCTCTGATTTTTTTTTTCTCCCACTGCAGGCCTGGAGCACCACAGATAACTCAACCAGCCTTTCCCACCTTCTCACTGTATAGCCCTCAACAGCTACTGTGGCTCCAGCATGTCTATGCTAGACAGTACTACATGCAGTAGTGAGTTTTTATTTGTACTCTTCTTCTGTGCTTTTCCTTTGTGTGTTCTCAGAAGTAACAGTGACTCTGACTAGTTTTAAAAATATGTCTGTCATATTTTCAGCCATGCAGCTTTGGCAGCAGCAGGCACCAATCCTTCTGCACCTGCTCCAACTATTGGCCAGTACCCTCCTGTTCCTGCACACCAAGTACCCGTTCCAGCCCCGTTAGCCAATCAGAACCCCATCAACAACCTGCCAGCCAATCAGAACCCTGCTCAGGATGCCGCTTTCATCAACCCAGGGAACGCCAACCCAAACATGGGGATGAACGCACAGGGCGGGCCCGTCATGGAAGACGAGGAGGATGTAGATCGCGACTGGCTCGACAGGCTGTACTCTGCCGCTAGATTTGGCGTTCTACTCATGATCGTGTACCATTACTCCAACCTGAGTCGCTTTTTGCTGGTGATAAGCACCCTCCTCCTCATGTACCTGTAAGTATATACTCTTTGCTGTCTGCTTGAATAAGTGGGACCATCTTAAGAGCATGGCACTGTATGTCTTTCAGTTACCAGCAGTTCACTACATCACCTGTGTAGACTACACAAGGTCCTGCTTATTTGGTTAGGGTGCTAGAATTACTAGTATGTGCACAGCCTTACCACTTACCACTTACTTACCATTTATAAGCAAAGTAGCTGGTGACTGTGTGTACACAGCCTCCAGGATACACACCTGTGAAAGCTGTTAAACCAGAGCTTCACGTTAGAACAAACCAATGAAAGCAGCCGAGCTCAGAAGGTTTATTTTGTCCCACACGCTTTATCTCATTTAAGTAGTAGACAAACATTTAATTGACCAGTTGATTAGTAACAGTGCAAAAACTAATCAGCAACATTTTTGGTAAGATTTCTTTCATTTCATATCATTTAATTCAGTTATCAAGCAAAACAGCAAGGACGTTAGCTCAGTGTTTATAAGGTGATAACTAAAGTACTGAAGTGTTTAGTAAACAATGTGAGTTTTGAAACTGAGTATAAACCAATAAAAAGCCGGCTTTTAACTCAGCTATTTAGCAGATGCAATGTAATAATTTAGGATAATCAGCTTGTTTGACAACGATAAGACCATGTAATATAAAAGTGTAGGTGTATGAAATATGAGTCTGGGTTACTAATACAGGGAGAAGGGCAGAGGAGGCAGGATCACATGTAATACAGTTACAGCATACACTTTCTAAAGATGATGTAAAAGTGTGTTTGTTGGTCATTTTCATGCAGATCCAACAAGCAAGTAAAGCACTAATGCAAATCTGGGCTTCAGACTGTTGCAGTTTGCTTGACTTGTTCAAGTGTGTAGCTTGTCCAAGGTGAATGCATCATGCATATCAGTTACATAAATAAAACCAAAAGAGAAAGATTTCACAACTGGGTTCACAACTGCTCAAATCCAGCTAAAGACTCGAAGCTGCTGCTCATAAAAAACAACTGAAATAAGGATCTGAATACGTCAGTAAATGACAGACTTACAGGTCTTGATCTGAAAAAACAAATCATTCATTGTTCTCTGCTGTTTTTCTCCTTCACAGACACACTGCTGGTTGGTTTCCCTTCAGAAGGCGAGCTCAGGTCCAAGGACCAAACGGTCTGCAGCCCCCTGAGGTCCAGCACAACCAGCAGAATGAGAACAGAAACCCAAATCCAGTAAGAAACCATGTCCCACATTATCTGTTCACAAAAACTACAAGTTGATCTTAATGAAACTCTTTCTCACTCATAAATCATTGTTTAATGAACACACTGTGTCCTGTGTCTTCAGGCTGATGCCGACAGACAAAGAGAGGAACCTGCTGCTGCTGCAGCAGATGCAGATGGAGCTGATGGACAAGGACCAATGACAGCAGTTTTAGTTCCTCCTCACAATGTATCCATCATGTGGACAGTCTGGGTTTTCTTCAAAACCTTCTTGTCCTCCCTCATACCTGAGCTTCCCCAGCCAGTGGCCAACTGACCACCCGGAACAGACGATCGACAGACACAGCAGATACAGAGCCGTTGTTTTGTGTAGGAACTCCCGACACAATCTTGGACTATCGTACTAAAAAAGTGAACCACCAGCAAAAATAAAGTTTCAATAACAAGATCCGTCAAAGGCAGGGTTTCCAGCTTTGAATGTGTATTCACACACAGCATCATTCCTCGGGCTAACAGTTGGTGCAGGTGGTGGCAGGAGAATTGATTTCCTGTCAGGTAACATCTTCATGGCCTGTTAACCAGCTCCGCGTGTTCCAGTGCTGGGACTCCGCACAGGTTTGGGAATCAATATATTAAGCAACAGTAGGTGGCAGCAGAAGGTAAAAAAGAAGACTGTCACTGGCCAGGATGTTTGGGCGCTGTTGGATCACTGTACCTAAATGATCTTTCTTGTGAGGGAGGAGGTTTATGAACAGTAAACGGCTCTTCTGATCCACCAGGATGTGAAATCAACTCATCTGGGTTGTTGCAATGAAGAATATGAACGACATCGATCCATGCGTGTAGATTTTATTAGAATTCATTTTTCCAGACACAGATTAAAAGAAGAAGAAGAAGAAGAAGCAAAGTAAGACTAAACTAATCAAGCCTATTAAGGACGACCAGTCGCACCTCTCTCCAGTCAGCTTGGGAGGATTCAGGCCATTTAACAGATGAACAGTTGAAGTTTTAAATTCATTTGGCCTTTCCTTATTTAAAAACCAACTTCTGTAAATATATGTACACAAAGCACTTTATATGTATCATATGCAATCTTCTGTATACATAGAAGATCTGTGTCTTCTTATTCTTCATGCGAAGATTTTGTAAGATAAAGTTAATGCCTACAATGCCTTGAGGCTTTTGTGTATTTTATTTTTTTTTTCATGCGATGAGACTACGTTTAAATTTCTAAAACAAAGCAGGTCATAGTAGTTTTTGCTTTTATTGTGTTTTCACAGGTCTGCGTTCAGTCGACACAAATCACTTCTACTGTAACTGTCATGTGTTAAGATTTTTTCTATCATTGTGTTGGTTGTGAACATGTTGGTAAATGCAGGTACGAGGCGCTTCACTCAGGTCATCACAATGACCTCATGTGACATGAGTCATGATCTGGTTTGCACTAACCATCTCAAATCAGTTGTTTTACTGATCGATTACAAGGACTTTTTTTATTTTTCTCTTAACAAAGTCATTGCCCTCCCACTCTACTCCAGATGTCTTAAAGACTATTTGTTTGTTTCTCTGTGTGAATTACTTATTGATTCAGAGTGAATTGTGTGGTGAGGAGAACCTGAAATAATGGATGCAATAAATGTTCTTAGCTTTAATGGTTCCTTATCGTCTTCATTTGTTGCACACGTGGTTTGTTTGGTCTTTCTGCTGATTTCAGTACATCTGTAGTTGCACAGGCCCTCTACAAGTGCGGAGTTTCATACTTAAGATGCCAGCACAGAAAATAAATGGAAAAACTACAGTAAATCCAAATTAATTTAGTGTTAATATTTGTGCCAATAACAGGTATTCAGTTTGCAGGTATACAGTGTTTTAAATAAAGTTACACAGTACACTCTTGCATACATAGTATACCCTTTTATAATACTATACTTGATTTATACTTTAAATACTTTTTAGAGGGAAATATTGTACTTTTTACTCTTTAACTTTTACTTTTAACTACAATGTATCCAACAAAGATGTTATGAGCTAATATAGATTCAAATAAAACATAGACATTTACAGAAGTTGCATATTGTAGTTAACAGTGTATTATGATTATACCATAACAGTGTATTTATACTGTAGCAAATGCTACTTTTAAATCTACAATATGCAATTTTTAGTGTTCATATTGCGCTTATTATATCTATCCAAATACATGTTCTATGCTTCTTTATGCAACAACTCCCTCAAACCAAAGACTCATTTGAGCTGCTGTGTTCTTAAAACCCTCCTCCCACCCATCACACTCAGGAACAGTGCCATCCTTCAGCAGAAAACAGCAGAAAATCCTCCTGTATACTGGGGTAGTGAGGTGCCGTGCTCTGCGGTGCTTTCTACCACCTCCTCCCCGCTCCACACAGCCTTTTCATTTTTTACTTTATATGAAATTAAAAGAGAAACACTTTTAGAAGCGATTATCTCAGCATCGCTCACCAGGCTCTTTTTTAGCTGTCTATGTTATTTACCTCTCTTTCCTCTGTCAACCTCAGTCCGCTGTGAGAACAAATAGACTCATTAGCTTCTGAATCATGCTTCAGTCAGCTTCTGGATCTAGTTTCACTGTAAGAAGACACTTTCTGAAAGACTCTTTGTTCAGAGAATATTGAATGACCTGAACCTGCACACGTCTTTCTCCTGCTGAGAGGAGGGAAAGCTTAGTCCCTTTCTCATAAACCTACAACTCTGAGTGGTATGCAGGGTTTCTGTTTAGTGCGACTGCTACTTTTATCACATACTAGTTTACTTATTGTAATCCATATATTGAAAAGGCTTATGTCCTCTGTTTTAACATTAAATGTTTGTACTCCTGAACAGTTGAAGTGTGTAGAGTTGTGTGTCCCTCCCTGAGGTTTTGTAGCACATCAGTAAAGGTTGCACTTTGACCAGTTTAAGGGTCAGTGTCGATGTTTGTCCTTTCATCAAGCACGGACCAAACAGTTTCTCTGTCTGTGATTGGATGGAGGACAGGGGTTTCTTGCTAGACATTTGCAGTACGTTGAGTCCTCCCCTGAAAGCAGACAACACAAGGTTAGTGGACTGTAGTGTTCTTTCAGCAATGACTAACAGAAGTCCAAAATAATTTAGAAAAGCACAGTCATATATGGGTGAGAGCAGAGCAGCCGCAGTTCTTGGTAATTTGAGTCTGGAAGGGACTGAAAACAAAGGAGCCTGGAACTGAAGTGACACTGGATAAAATAGTGGTTAGAAGTGAATTGACTGAGCTGTTCTCTCTGAACTGCAAACAGTCCACAGGGTTAAAGACCTTGAACCGCTTCTCAGAGAGCTGAAACATCCACTTGTGCAATGCCTCGTCTTGTTTCTCCGCCGCTGCTGCAGCTTCTGCTACCGCTGCTGTTCCTGTCTGTGTTCGGGACGTCCCATGGCTGCCTGCAGGACCCCGCTTCAGCTTACAGGTTTACTGGAATTGTGTGCCGGCTCACCTACCCTGCTGCTGTTGTGCGTGAGTTGGGATTTTGGTATTTGTGTCTTTGGTATTTAGTGTTTTCTTGATTTGTCTTGATTTGTATTAGTAAATTTAACAACTCATCCTTTTGATAAGCTGTAAAAAAAATTATTTCCCCCCTTAAAGCTCTGTTTGTTATGTTTCAGTTTGTTCAGGAAGATAATACACAGACAGAGAAACAACAAGAAGCATGCTTCTTGTTTCTCTGCCTTTTGTCTGTTGATTAGCCCATTTAAAAAATGAAAATAAAAAAGACATTTCTTGGCAGGTCATTAAAAGAATGTGTACATGAAAGTTTAACCAGTGACAGTATCTAACGATTTGTGTTTCTACGTTTTTGGAAGTGAATGAGAAAACCACCAAAGTGATTGAGGCAGCGTTCAAACATGCAAGATACCCAAGTGTGAAGGGAGAGAAATCCATGCTCTTTGTAGGAAAAGTCTTATACGGCCTGGACAAGTAAATGGATACATACACAGTCCACACATACAGACATAAACAAGCTGCATTATATCACGTAACTTTTTATTCTCCTTTGACTCACCCAGTTTGGAGATTCACAATCTGTCAATTGGCCGGAGCACGTTTGAGCTGCATCCAGGTGAAGGCATCGCCTTGGAAATAAGCAATGTGTCTGCTGTCTTCAAAGGGACCATCCAGTATGGATATGGCAACTGGCTGTGAGTCTCAGTGTGTGTGAACAGCATCAACAGGCTGAGTCACAGACAAGATGAGAGTAAATGATTTAAAATGAAAAATACAAATACTCAACATGTGAAAATCATATTTTTCTATCTAGAGTGAGTCTTGGACATTCAATTGACTTTGAGATTGAGTCTCAGATTGATCTTGGAATCAACCCCAAACTTTGTAAGTACCTTTATTTTGTATGTGTACAGGATTGAACATTGCGAAAACTGTAATAAAAGCAGTGTTTGAATCGAACCATTCCTCATCTTACTTCACCATTACTAAACTTAACAACAACGTAAACAGTATTAAATATGTGGAGGCCCGAAAAGCTCAGGGAAATATATACAGGGAAATATGTAAATATACAGTAAATCCCTACAGAATATAGGTAAATACAGAATAATGTAGAAAGCCCAGCAGTCCCACTTTAGCGGCACAGTGGAGAGAAAAAACTCCCTTTAATGGAAGAAGCCTCCATCAGAACCAGGCTCATGGTGGGCGGCCATCTGCCTCGACTGGTTGGGGTGAGTGGACAGAGGAGAGAGAAAAAAAGAACAGGCAAATCAAAGACATTAACAAGAAGCCGCAGACAAGACACTAGGCAGGTTAGTAGGGACAGCAGATGCACACTGGATATAAAACATGACAAGCCAGGGATTCCTGCAGAGAGGGGGACGAGGGGAGAGAGGGGGACAAAGAGGAAGAAGCAGAACTATGGGAGAGAGGAGAGACACAGTTAATGGCAGTATAGTCTTAAAGGCAGAGAGGGTGTCTGCCTCCTTAACCTGGATTGGGAGCTGACTCCTCAGGAGTCTCTATAAGATATGATGCAGTCTGATCATTATGTGCTTTGTATGTTGGGAGTATCCAGTGAATTTCCAGATTTACTTTTTTCTCCATAGATTTACTTGCAGTCATTTTTTCCAAATTGCTGTAGCATTGTTTGGTTGAGCAGACAAACTTTATAAACAAGACTACAAACATTTAGCTAAAGGTCCACTCACATACTGTAAATGATTGTCCAGCTGTGACTCTGTGCTTCTGCTTTAAAAATCCTGGGCTTCCTTTTCAGGCGAATGTGGAATCAAATAAATGTGGAAATTAGTCAAAATTAAAATAAATAAATACATGTGAAAATAGCTAAACATAAGTATTATTATTTATGTTTATGCTTATTTGTTCCCATATGTCCCTTTTTGGGGCTGAGTCATATTTGCTCCGATTTGCTCAGGAATTATCAGTTGTCTTCCGTTTTGATGCTGTTGTATCTTGGCTTCAGTCAGCAAACAGCCTTTATTGACAACTTTTACATGTGTTTCCTCACAAATTGAAAAATGACTTTCTATATGATTTGATGTCCAGCATGGATAATCCTGCATGATAATCCTGAGCACCGGGACGTTTTAGTTCCATCTGAAGCCCTCAGTCATTAAAGCACTGTTGCTCTGGGTGCACGGTGATGACTGACGATGACTCATGTGGGTGTTTCAACATTTATTCTAGAGAGTCTAAAGAGCCTCTCAAACCTACATTTTACCAACTCACCTATCAGAGAACAGCGTTACCCACTCAAAACTATAAAATTGATTGAAACATTGCCAATATATACAGATACCTGTACTGTATATATTTCACCTCACCTTACAGTATACAATACCTGTTCTGTGGTACCTCTCTTGTCTCTGTCTTTCTCCTCCACCAGACTGTGGTGAAGGTAAAGTAGCAGCAGACACATCAGACTGCTATCTGAACTTCCACAAGCTCCGTCTGCATCTGCAGGGAGACAGAGAGTAAGTTACAAAACACAAAGCTCTACACAAGGAGCATCTGTGTTTCATATTCGACGTATCTGACCCCGTTTATGTGCGTTTGCTGTTGTTACTCAGACCAAACTGGCTGAAGAAGCTCTTCACCGACTTCATCACCTTCACCGTCAAACTGGTCATCAAGGGACAGGTGAGGGACAGAGAGGGACAGAGCTAATGTTTGCCTCATCAGTGTTAAACGAAATCACAGTGAACTGACTGTCGCATGTTCACGAGTCTGTTCTCAAATGCAGGTTTGTAAGGAGATCAACAAGGTGGCAAATATACTGGCTGACTTCATACAAGACACGGCAAGTGTGTTCATATGTCCATAGGTTCGACTCTTAGTGTCGTCTCATATGTACAGCTATGTTTTATCTGCAGTGTCTCTGAACGTGAGTGTGCGTGTTTGTGTGTGTTTTCAGAGGAATTCCTGAAAATTGGAGGCATCAGTGTGGATATTGGTATAGCTACGGTTCCAGTTATCACTGCTAACTACATTGAATCATACCACAAGGTAAAAAAAAGAGTTTCCTCTATCGCCAGAGAAGATGAAGCAAATGAAGCTACTTTGTCAAGACTGGCAAAAGACTCCATTCAGTAATAACTGACCTTTAAATGCACATCGGTCTGGTGTGTGCATTTGCAGTGTCAGTCATGACACTGGTAACACTTACATGAGTAAAGTGCACCTTGGTGAACATACTCAGCATGTGCTTTTTTGTACCTGTGGAGGTGGTGAAACTCCATCCACGAGGTGGTGAAACAAACTACTGAACAACATGACCAGAGATTGGGAACCTCTGCCCGCAGGCTGCGTGCTACTCATTGTGCTGACAGAAGAGAAAAAAGCTAATTCAGCCTTTTTCGATTGTACTCCTGCCTGAGCGAAGAGATGGCGGAGTCTCACAAATAGCCTCATGTATATGCACTTTGTCATGTTGCTGATTATTTTAATGGGGTCTTTCTGCTGTTGTAATGCCGTTAGCGCCAACAGCCAGACTCCTGCGTGTGCTACTTGTATAGCTCAAAGCATATAAAACCTCATATTCATTCATATTGACGTCTCTCTATTTGTCCTTTGACTTTTTTTTTTGTTATAAATCTTTCAGGGCCTGACCAACTACAACAACACTACCTCTGTCATCAGTGACTCCGTTTTCCACCCTAGTCATCTGACAGAAAACAGGATGCTCTACTTTTGGGTGTCAGGTCAGCAGTTGGCATTACGAGGAAGGATTCTATGATGTAACACATCCTGTACCTGTTTAGTTCAATCTGTTGTCCTCATGATTACTATGATTATGTAGTGAGGTCGAATTTGAGGACGGTTCTGTGACTATGAAGAAGTAATCAAGCCAGGAGGCAGATTGTTTTTGCATTTCAAGGATCAATTTGAATTTGTCGAGAATAAACTAAACATTTCAAGATTAAAGTCAAACTTTTCCTTACGGAAACCAATTCTGAAGTACGATGTCACCAGTTCTTCTACACAAGTGTATCAATTAAATTTATATATTTATTTATATTCATTCTCAAAGGTTCAACTTTAATCTTGAAATGTCAAGTTTTCAACATTTCAACTTGATTCTCGATATTTTGCTAATAACACAGTCTTTTCTTAGTATGATTCATTCTCACATTTACATGTGCAGATATATTTAGAAACATTGTGTTCTTGTCTTCTTGCAATAAAATCACTGTAGTTTAGAGTAACTTTTTTGATTTAGCGTTAATCCAGCGTACCTACAGTATGTGTACAGACTACAGTCTATCAAATGCTGTATTTAAATTTCTGCAAAGTGAGTAAAACATACATTATAGCATCCATGGATTAGTGGTATGTTTGTCTGGTTTAACAATACTTTGTGTTTTAACCTCAGACCTGGTCTTTAACCCCATGCTTACTGCTGCCCACCAAGACGGATGCTTCAAACTCAACATCTCTGGCACAGAGCTCACTGTGAGTACATCACCTTCAGCATGACCTGTAAGACATCAGATGTGTTACTGATTAGACTGACTCATTTTATTTCATTCAAGGTAAGTTATGGTGCTGTACATTTATAGTGAGACACGGATACAGATGTTTAAACACACAATTCACGATGAGATCATTGTGATTTCAGGAACTTTTCAAGACGAGCCTCTCCAGTGCTATGCCTGGTTTTATTAGAAAGGTAATAATGAAAAAATCATCATCCCCTGCAGATTTCAAAGGACAAATAACTACACATTTTGAGATGCTTATCTTGGGTGGGTGTGTTTGCCTGTTTTTGTGCGTTCAGTGTCTATTGGAATCAGACTCAACCAGTCAAGTCAATCAACCAGTGTTGAGAGTGTGGAGTTCATCTGTCCCCTACCTGAAGACCTCCACGTCGGGTACAAGAGTGTGGGCACAGGCCTCCGGGGAGCTCGACTGTGGAAGTCAAGGCACACTCTTTTTTAAAACGGTACAATGCCACTGTGTGATGGGACATTTTAACATTTTACCATCACAATTATTTTCTGTTCATCTTCGACACTTGTTCCTTCAGTCGGCTACATCATTGTCAATTTTCTGCTTACACCTCCATCTCAGTCAACTCTTAACTTCCAATCACCTCTGAGACACATGAACTAAAGTTGGAATAACACACAGCTGTCAAGAAACCTTTAGTAGTATGTCAAAGGTTCAAAGACCTGTAATTCTTTATGTAATAACATAATCTTCCTGAAATCAAAGCTGAGGAAGCAGCATATCGTATATTAAAATCCATGACTCCGTTGCCTGTGTCATCCTGTACAGTGAGGCCTTCGGTGGGTCTGAGTGATGTTTTTCTGTTTGTTTTTTTCTGCGCAGGATGTGGCTGTGGATGTGACAGCTTCATACACTGACAAGAAACTGTTCCTGCAGGCTAACCAATCACAGTAAGATTCCTCCTTTTTGATTTTTTACAAGCTTTGAACAACCTGTCTCACAGAGCTCAGGCTGCCACATGTTATCATCTCTCACACAGCCAGTGTCAGGTGAAATATTTAGTGCCTATCGCGTGCTAGGTCTTTAATAATGATCCTCCTTCTCCACTAGGATCTTTGCGTTGCAAGCTGAGCTGCCCTCACAGAATCAGCTGGTATGATTTGATTTGATTTGATTTATTTTGTCAATCTCACAACTCAAGAACAAGAAAACTTGTGTTAGTGACACAGGGAACTGTATGAGCAATTTGACAGTAAATGCAGTTGAATTTCAGCTGCACTCTAACTACAGAGCCTCGGGAGATGGAAAAAGACAAATCCTTCAAAATAAAGCTTAAATTCAAAACACAAGTGGCACAAATTGACCGTAAAAACATTTAATGAGTAGCTATCCATCATGTGTAGCAGTAGCAGCAGTTAAATTTGATACTTCCCATAGTGTATTCATTGTTTTCTTGATGTCAGTAAGAGAACACAAAGGTTTTCCAAGAACGTTTTCTCCCCTTCTGCTAAAAGAAAATCTGCTAAAATCCAACTGGCTCTAAAGATTTAAAAAAAAGATTTAAAATATGTTTTGGTGTTTTTAATGATTGTTCACCTCTCCCCGTGTTTCCAGCTAGACGAGGGGCAACTGGGATTCATAAGAGAAGCTGTGGAAAAGATAGGCATTCCCAAGGCCCTGTCAGGTGAGTCACATGGATGCTCAATCTCAACTGAACACTGTTCACGTTCAAACCTGTCCAGATTCATGTGTCTGCCGCAGAACACCTGTGTTCAGATTGTGTTAGTGCTCCTTCAACTCCAGTGACAAACGACATACATATACACTGGTCAGATCAGAGGGTAGGCCTTACGAATGACACTATAAAACGTTCCAGACCACCTCAGCAGCTAAAGAAGTTTAAACCTCACTGACCTCACATCATCATTCTCTTAGAATGTGCTACTCAGACCACGTCTGCGTTAAGCTGGGTGTCTCCATAACTGCACCTTTCTCTCTACATTTTCTGTCTGTCCAGACTAATTTGGTGGTTTTCTTCCCCTAGAGTGGAGCTTTTCTGAATCGGCCTGTGGGTGTGTAAAGCTGGGAATGTCAGCTTACCAACTTAGTGCACTTGGAGAATACAAGAAATACTCTTATATTGGTACACAAACAGTGGCAGTAGTACTGCGTACTGTAGTATACTTTCTTCATTGCTTGCTTCCTGTGGCTGGCTGAGTCAGAGGAGGATTACCTGTTTTCCTATCTATCTGTGTTTTAAAGTGGATGTAGGTAAATGCAGAAATGACTTTTTTCAATTAATGTTTTAGAATTTACCCAACTTAATTTAAACCTACTGTCAGTGGCAGAAACACTTGCTTGGTCAAGGACACCACTTCTCACCCACTTACAAAACAGTCTTGGCATCTCTCCCTGGGCAGTTTAACAGTTATTCAACCTTTGACACGTGATGCTGTTGGCAGATGCTCACATGTTACCTCAAAATGTTAACAGCATAACGAGTACAGAGAGGTTAAGAACCCAGGACTCCTAACCACTCTGTTACAACTAATAAAGCCTTTTCGATAAGAGTTGAGACGTCCTCAACTTTGGGGTAATGTGGTTTTGTATTTCCATATGGTTTGTGTTCTAGTTCTTCAAGTTGAGCTAACCAAGTTGCTGAACAACCAGGGAACCTATTTATTTGACATCTTTAACCCTGAAGTACTCCCTCAGAATGTGAGTGTCCTTTTCCTTCTCAACCATTCCCATGTTTGTGTTGTGATTCTGTAGCCACATTGCCTTTCCCTTTCTCTCCGTGCTGCAGGGCTTTGTGGTGATTCAGATGGATTTCGGTTTCCCTCATCACCTCCTGGTCGAGTTCCTCCAGAAGACACTACAGTAACTGTGGAACTCAGGGCCAGAGGAGGCCAGGATTAGAGACGTACATATATGTTAAATTAGTACAAGTGAAACTGAACTGTTTGTACAATAAAAATTATTTGCTGAATTATCATAACAATGATTGTCACACATATATGTATTGTATATATATTTGTAACCACTGAGAGTAGGTTTTAAATAAAATATGCAATGCTACCAGCTCTTTTGTTTCACTATTTTAAGCTATCGTTTACATTTTTTCAATGTAAAGTTAACAGACACCATGATATCATAAAACTATCTGACAGGTTAAAAGCAGATTCCAGAATAACATTACAGACAATCATGTCTAATGCATTTGACCACTCGCACATTGTAGGATCCACATTTGAGGACAGTTAATTAAACCAATCGCGTGTGATAACAGATAATGATAGTGCTGTCAGGTTGAAAAGCTCTTGATACAGAGCACAGAGACGAGAACAGTGCATCAACTCTCAGTTTGTCCCTGATTCTTTCCTCTAGTTTAAATTCATAAAGGTGCAGACGGAGAGTTGCACCTGGACAACCTGCCTTGTACCCTGCCCTTCAGCCTTTTAAGCCAAGCACACACTGGCCGCGCCACACTCACACACATACACACCAACTGACGCCTCTAACGCACAGTTTTGTGTCATTAGTTTGGGTATTTCCACTCTACAGAAGAATTAAAAACTGACATCAAGGAAATGAAACTGTGTATTTATATGCTTTTAGTACATTCTAATCATTAAATAACACATTCTACAGTCTGACCTTATTATTAACATCTCAAGCAAGATAAGAGGAAGCTTCTAAGCCTCCTTCATAAAAATAAAAAATACAGCCAAGCTTTATCTGCGTGCAGGACAACAACGCATTGTTTGTGGGTACTTGCTCATCTTATGCTGCTCTGTATTCCAGCTCCAGACATTTGTCATTTGGCATACATCAGCGTTCTTTACACTTCAAAGGGACTTTTGAAGAATTACACAGTTTACAGTGTTACGGACACAATTTAATGGACACGATATTCAATAGTTTTCAGTGATATTCTAAGTATTATACATATTTTAATATGCCCCAGTGTAATTTTTATTTCAAAAGAAAATGCAGAAGAACACAAACATTACTGTTATCAGGTGCTGCTGACTACGACTATTGTGACTGGTCCTGTAGCCATCTATGCAATCACAAATGACCCAGTGTCTACAAGGCAAAAACATTTTTATGAGATGGTGAAGAAAGTTTTACCTGCTGAGCGTGCACTGGTAGCCTAGAGGTTTGTAACAGCAACGTCACTGGTTTGCGTCTGACCAGAGACCTTTGTTGCATGTCATGCCCTCTCTTCTCCCCATGTTTCCTGTCTGCCTCACTCACTGTCGAACTATTAAAAAAAAATCTTTAAAAGAAAACTGTTGAGTCCAGTCATGTATAGAACAGATTTTGTGATTCTGTTGTTTTTAAAGCTCTGCATAGTTTGTCTCCAGCTTACATTACTGAGCCCCTCATATGAGTCATGAGATACATGCTGCAAGTTAAAATCTAAAAACCAAACACAACCAATCCCTCCCATTTACTGTGCCCAGATTGTGGAGTACTTTATCCCTATCCACTATGTCAGATTCTCCCCATCTATCACCTTCTAACACCAAGTCACAATAAAATGTCTTTATTATAAATACATGTCTCACCTGAACTAAAACATGTAGAAACCACTGGAGGACAGTGAACAAGGAGACAAATTGTGACGTTTTTGACTTTCCATACTCTGTACCTACTTCCGGAGGTGGGGAGGGACATGTATAATGTTTCTCAGTCACCAGGTGGCAGTGCTGGACAACTATCAAGCTGCCAGGTTATGAAGTCTTGGTGGATGACTCCTGAGGAGGAAAAAAAGGACTTTCAAACTGAACTTTAGCCACTGAAAATAGCATTTGGAAACAAAGTAATCACATAAATGACTATCAAAAGAAATATACTTTCACTACTCCTAGCCTGATAAGCTGCTGTTCATGAGTGTGTTCTGATCCAAAACTAGTTGTAGACCTTAAGCTTAAGCTTAAGAACTATAAAAAGCATGTGGCGCATTAGTTATAGCTGAAATGTGACATGTTTTGCTTTATATTGCATTTAATTCTTGTAAATCATGTTTGTATATTTCTTTGTGCATGTGGTGGAGCACATTGTGAAATACACACCTAGGTTCAGTTTGGCTGCAATAGTCAGTATCTTATTTACCAAAACGCACACCTGCAGACAGGTCACACAGATGTAAACACATCCAGTTGCCAGCCCTCCCCCGCACCCCCACTGACTGACCATGCCAACACTTCAGCCTCCCACTGCTCTTTGTCTCTCTGTGAACATTCCTCTACACTGCATTCTTGCCACCCTATCTGTCTGTCTGTGCCAGCACTGGCAGCTGAGGTAGATATACACTGAAGCTCCTCCTCGCTAGTGTGATGTTTGGTCTTTTGCAAACAACAATTAGTAAGGATTTAAACATGTTTTTCTTTGAAGAGTACAAAGAATGAAAGTCTAGTACAAACTGAAAGGAAGATTTTCAGCCCTTGGAGCAGTTATCAGTAACCAGTGACCTGTGTCCTCCCCCGCGTCTGTGCTTGCTGTGCGCCTGCATTCCTTTAAGGCCCAAACACAACTGTAAACACTCATGTAAAAGCAACCACATCCGTCCTTATTTACCTGTTACCTTTGTCTCTTCTTACCTATCTCTTTCTGTGTTTCCTGCTTTATTTTTAACCGTGATACATATCTTTGGAAAAAGGATATGCTCACTGCCACACCTTCCTGACAAAACATGGCTACAGCAAAACACTTGTATTTGCATGAATGTGAGCACATTTAAAGAATAAAAAAAGGACTAACCATATGTTACAGTGAAATGTTATCCATTCTACTGTATTAGTCCAATGTATTTGGCTCAGTCCTTTGGACACTACTCACACTGATTACTGCAGCAGCTTCAGCCTTCCTCACAATGTCACATTTTACAGTTTAGTGCCATAACTCAAGTAAAAGCCAGGTTGTTCTTTATGCTGCAGTGTGTTTTTGTAGTTGGTTGAATCTTGTAGCAACATTTAATAATCTCTTTTTGGCCAAAAGATCTTAGAAAAACATTAAAACTGCTGACCCACAATCAGTCACCACCATATTCCCACCTTAAAAAATGTGTGTGGTCGGTGCTATAAAACTACACTGAGCACTTACTTAGCTTAGGGTTTAAATTTTATCCTGGGGCTCCACTGACACAAGATGAAACCATTTTCATGTTAAAGAACAAAAACATGTTATAATACCTCTTTATGAAACAGCTCCTTTAGCCTTAAGACTGAAAAAGCTCGTTTGAGTTCCTGTGTTTTTAAGGCCCGCCTTTCTCCTATCACACTTGGTTCTGATTGGCCAGCTTGTGGAAGTCTTCTTGTGGGCCAAAATGTGCCAAGTTGAAACAGCACTATCCTGTAGCAGTAACCTAGCAGATAATATTTTAGCTTACTGGGGCAGATTTTGGAAGTGCCCTGAACAGATAAAACAGAAGAGAAGGTCAGTTATGAACTTCCACGCCACTTAAAAGAATCATCTAAACATAGATAGAATTCTTTTACAATACAAATCTGATCTGAAACCTAAAAACTGTTGTATACTAGAATAGGACAGTGACCAAGAACAATAAAATAACTATGGACATAATCAAGCAAATAATAATACCCTAGTGTGGTGAGTGTAAAGTTGTCCTTAAAAGTTCAATTACCAGTAGATCAATATAGTTCAGTATTTTAGTTAAATATTTGAAAAATCATATGAATACAGTAGTTAAATATGTATTAAATACACTTTTATATGTATTTTAAAAATAGGAATGTTAGTTATGTCTTTAATAATTAAAGGTAATTCATTCCATTTAGGGGATGCTCTAAATACGAAGTTTTAGCACAAGCTGTAACTAAGTGATGATTATTTAAAAATCTAGTGCTGTAATATACATGATTTGGATACTGCAGCTGGGAAAAGAGAAACAGTGACACAGTGTCCACCACAACTTCAGGATAAATCATGTACAGTGTGAAGACATGAGGTTAGATTCTTTTACCTGACACTGTAAAAAAACAACTTTGTTCACTATTTGTTGCCATGAATAAAAGTTACAAACTAATGTATTTAAATAAAAGATACTAAGATATCATCCTATTTTTTAATCTGTGATAAATTACTGATTCATGTATGTTATATATTCTTAATATGTTCATTAGTTGGGGAATAAGGGAAAATAAATTTAAGAACTCAAAATCTTGCTGAAGTAGTCTGGTTTTACATTTAGAGTTTTCGGAAATGCAGTTTGTGAACATGAAATTCTAGTCTGCTATACTGTGCTGATATGGAATCCAGAGGTTTAAAAGAATAAGAACAACAAGTATGTATGAAATTTAGAGGAATGCTACACACTATGTTTTTGTCTCTGCTCTTTTCTGCGCAATACTTGGCTGCAGCGAAATTCCAGAGAAAGTACAGGAACAGACTATGTGAGTGTGTGTGTCTCTGTTCACTTTGTCAAACAAAACTTTCTGTTCTGTTTTTCCACCAGCTTCTGTTCATTTAATATTTTGTACTAATCAGTCCAGTCCTGTGGGGTCTTCCATTACTTGCATAACTTTGTTTCTCCAAGTCTGTTTTCTCTCAGTCTGTGAGCCTAGGTCTCTTTTTGGGCACACTCTTTTTGCAGTGTTGCCATTTTGGTCACACTTCCTGGAACCGTTTAGTGGTAAGGGTCATACACGAACACAGTCCTGTTGACAGATGTCATGTAATGTGTATTGAGATCTTGCTGATCAAAGTTCCTGATTTGCATTTACAGAGGGAGGAGGAGGGAGTCTGTCTTACAGACTGCTTCTTCTATGTTTCCGCTGTATTATTAACAGTAACTGCTCCATTAAATGGAGAAAAAGAACCACGTTTAGTGTATCAATTATTATCAGATATGGCTGCACTCTGGATCTAATAAACATTTTATTTTAATTAATATTGGCGTGGTAGGGACCAACAGTCCATCATGGGTGTTTAATTTGTGTACTTTCTCACAGGGCAAAGTCCAAAGCCAACCACTGATAAATGCTCCAAACAGAGTGATTTGGTTTGCGTCAGTGATCATGTTACACACCATAATATAAAGCAGACACGTGGAAGACTGTTTTCTAACTATCTGAGTGCGAACGCTACATGGAGGAGGCCTGTAAACCTGCATCACGCTGCAGATGATTTATTACCTCATTTTGAAAATGAATTTGCCTCATGCATCAAAGCTTTTTTCACAAAATATTACGATTGCAAATAGCTGCTGTCCTGCCTGCTGTCGGCTACAACTATATGAATGGAGAATGTATTTGGCGACAGTGCTACTTTGGCTGACGTACTCTTGTTGACTGTGTATGAATAGTAGCGTAGTTGGCTGCAGTTCTGCTCCACCGAGCCAAGTCTGACTCATTGCTGCTCTCGCTGCAGCATTCCACGCTCCCGTTTGTCTCAGTGTCCATTATGAGCATTCCACATAACTTTGTTGTGACTGTCCTGCTGTGTACATCACTGCCGTCCTTATGTCAGGCCAAAGTGTCAGCTACATTTAAACAAGGAGAACATCCAAGCTTGGAGACATGTAGATGTATGATGCGAACATCCTGCCGCTGATTATAAAGGGTAAAGAAAAGATCCAACCTTCATAGCATACTATTAATTATAGAATAATAAATAAAACACCAGGGCCTATTAGGTTACAGCCAGCTAAAGCATCTCCAAGACATAAGATTTTTTTATTTTTTAAACCTGAGTGTTTATTGAACCCTTTGATAAAATACAAAATACAGAGCTGTAATTTTCCAGGGTGCAGTTACTGACCCCACCAAGCTGCCAGTGTTTTGTCTGCTGTTTGTTGTTGCTGTTCTTCTCTCTCTCCTCTTTCCACTCACCCCAACTGATCCAGGCAGATTTGACTTAGGTGCTATGTTAATAAACTGAAGTGAACTGAACTGATACATCAGACTTTTAAGGCTTGATTAATTATTCGATCACCAAAATGTTTGGTTATTTGTTTTGTTTCTTTAAATTTTAACAGGAAGTTTTTAGCCCCTTTTCTTTTGGACTTGGAATAAAGCTGATAAATATATGTAAAATAAATATCTCAAATTCCACTAAATAGATCTTACCATGACATTTCAAGTCTTTAATTAGTTTAGTTAAACAATCAGGACAGTGTAATTGGCATTGTGGTTGGAATGAAGCGGATTCATTATAAACATAAGAGGGATTTAAAGATGTTTTGCATCCTGTTTTATACCTATTGTATCATATTCACACTTGCTTTTACTAGAAAAAAAGTTCAAAATATTAAGTATCATGGACCACAATGGAACATGGCTGAGAGAACTCAGTCCCAGCTGACCTGGATGGTTTCCAGTGATGGCAGATAGAAGAAAAAAGCTTCTGCTACTGCAGTGAGTGTGTGGAGGAACGCTGATAAAGTGTTACCTTACCTTAATACAACACTAACATGCATTGATGTTCTAAGCAACAATTAACAAGCTGACGATGCACAGTAGCTACTTTGTGCTTTTTATTGTGTGTCTTTTTCTCCTATGTGTAAAGAAACGTAACATTTACCACCCAGAAACGCTATCAGCAGAGACCAGACATGCAGTCCCTTAACTTAAAGGCTCCGCTTTCACTTTTTTATGTTTTCAAACATGAAGTCTGACTTGAAGTGACAGAGTTAGGGGGGACCATCCCAAAATGTTACACAAAAAAGAGTGTTAAGGGAGAAAGTAGAGTTCAGGATGCCCTCAGGGAATATTAATTTGAGAGAAAGATTGCCTATGTACCACTTACTTAAAAAAAAAACTGCAGGCCTAAACACTCACTGTGTCTGATTTGGTGGAGCAGATGGAGGTTTTGGATAAAGAGGTTGATCTGGATAAACAGGCAGTACAGTACACAGATTTGGTCAAAAGCAGAATGTGTGCAGGAATGAGGATGTTAGGAGTGACAAGCTTTAGCAATGCTTGTACCGACTGTGGATGACAGCAGTGGTGTTTAACGCTGATTGCACATCATTTTGAGCTCATGATTTTGGAATGTTTGCTATTTAAAAATAAGGCCAGGGTGGATCACAAGATCTGAGTAAACAGAACGCATTCTGGGAGTGACTGTCAAGTTGATGTGCATGTTCTTCAGTAGGACAAAGCAGAACTGAGTTTCGAGGGTCAGCCTCGAAGCAGAGGGACAGTATGTGAATGGCCCACGCCTCCCTGTTCATGTAAAAATGAAAACAAAAGCTAACAAGCGTCAGTGGAAAATTACCCGTGAATAGACCACACCTGTTTCTGAAAGCTGAATGGGAACAGTTCTTCCCGTGCCTGCAGTGGAGAAAAAGACTCTGCCCTGTAAGGTATAATCATTATTTTTCTTGTAACAAAGAGTGTGCTGGTAGAAAACAAATGGAAGTGTAGGGGAATGTAACAGACCCACGGAAAACTTGCTGAGACTCAACATGAGTCAACACACCAGCCTCAAAACATGCCTGATACAAAGTGTGCCCTCAGATCCACTCAGCTATTAGACATGCATCACCAAAGTTATTGCAAGTTTATCCTCTGGGAACCATAAACGTTTGTCTAAAAAGTCAGGGAAAAGTAAGTTAATTATTTCCTGCATAAATTGGTCAGGAAATGTGATCGAATCTTCACCAATTTAACAAATATCAAAACACACAATATAATTCTAAGTTGATAAAACACAAACTGACGTGATCTGTCATTTCTATATCGAACACGTTCATTAAACATACAGAGTGAAGGTGCAAAAAGTTTGTTTTTATTAATAAGTGGTTGAACCACCTTAGCCAGCAATAAGCTCCATAGCTGTGGATTAGCAACTTTCAGGTGAAACTCTTAACCAAGAAACCAAGTTAATTCACTCTTATGGCACGTTGTGCTCTATATTATTCATAACTGCAACCCAAGTATAGCATAGTAATATCTTCATCATTCCTGTTAAACCCATATTAAAACCTCCTAAGTGTCCTAACAACCACTTAACAACAATTGCACATCTTACCCTGCACAACGTCACCGCATTGCTCAGGAATACATATTAAATGACCTGTGCAGCTTAGCCATACTTAGCCATACAGATTTCTTTGCTTTTTCTCATATCGATCTCCTAACCTATGCTTTTTCAATAGCTATTGCAGGAGTTGCTTGGAGTGTCTTGTCTTCATGATGCAGCTTTTGGCCCATTAAGTGGATCTTCCAGATACTGGTGTATTTAAACTCTATGAAACACATTCACTACATTATGACGAGATCTGTTTTCAGTTTGATACAAAAGTCTCTTTCTGTTGCTCAGTGTCAAAGATAGCCTAATGAATTCAACCATGAAACCATATTGTAAAAAACTTCCTTGTTCTATTTAGGACAATTTCTGCTTGAGTTTTAGCCCGTCTATCTTATTAATACACAAAATGAATTTTTACTTCCCTCAGTCACCATCGTTTTTTGAAAAGCCTGGTCAGGTTATATTTACCATAAATACATCCCCAACCGAATGAGAGCACGCTTACATCAATTGTTTTCTCTTTATTATTTCATGTGTGCAATACAGAAAGGTACATTTAACAGCAATGTATGTAGTTCATCAAATTAATGACAGTATGTTGATATGAGTGAAGTATGTACAGTATGTATTCAGTGAAGCTGCATAGTTAGTAATGGTCACATGATGTGTACCTGCTGCTGTTACTGAACAAATGTTATTTTAAGTGTATTACATTACCACAATGTACATTCTCAAGAATCATAAGTTTGTAAGGTATATTTTTAGTACAACAAACTTGTATTAGTCAATAAGTGTGAGTGTTTGAATTCTATTAAGGGCAAATATATGGAACAACCATTTAGATCACGTTTTCAGGTACTTTGGTGCGACATGTACTAGAAGTGAATTATGCAAAATGTTGTAACCGCAGTTAAGGTGTACATTTATTCTATAACAAATATAACAATTTTTTTTATTGTGAAAATGGACAACACAGTTGAGATGACAATAGCAAACAGTCAAATGTCAGAGCAACTGATACATGTCAAAAATGAAAAACAACTTCTGAATAACAACAAATACAAATTACGTTCAGGTAGAAGAAAGAGCCACTGAATGGTCCTGAAAAATATCAGAGGTACAAAATTACAGACTGCTGCCTAACAAATTATGTATAGTTTACAATTCATAAGCAGTGTCTCATGACAGAGATAAAACCATAAGTTAACCAAAAGAAATAATGAGAAACAATGAAATATACAATAAAACACACTTGCATGTCAAATACACATTTAATAAACATTTCAACAACTTCACAGCTCAAGAACCCGAAGGTTTAAACATAAAAGTACTTAAGTACATAAAGTTCTTTTTTAATTTCGGTTCTCAGATCAAAAGTGCCACAGTGACATTCAAACATCTGGGGATGCTTCCAGTATCAGGTGACTGGTGTAGTTTAATTTCATGATGGAGCTCGATTTCTTCGGCTCTGTGAACACTGCAAAGTCAGACTACACACTTCACAAGGGTCACACATTCGTTTTGGTGGCTTCCGTGCTAAACCTAGCACAGATTAGCAGGTGCTGCAGGCCCAACGTGCTTTGTACTTCTCCTCATTCTGCATGTTGCAGTAGATAATCTAATCTTTTGAAAATCACTAGAGCAAAACGCATTAGGAGCACATTAAACAATGTGTGTAAAATTTCCATTTCTCACACTCTATACTGGGCGCGATGCGACCTTCCCATTCCGCGCAGCGATTATCTGCTTGCTTTACCCTCACTTTTTTAGCATAGCATGTACAATATGTAGCCATCAACAGCATTTTATCCCTTTTACAGGGATCATGTATCACAGCCTTGTTCAATCATACTTATTTTACGATGGGCACTTCATAGTTTGCTCAGCAGTGAGCTTTAAGCTGAGATTTCAGACAAAATGTGGAGAAACGCACTGTGAGTTTGTTAGTATAAAGTATTGTAGGTGCCATGGACACTACTTTTTTCACTCCGCTGTAGAAGCTTTTTTGAGGGCAGTGAACACATAAGAGGACACTTAAATAAACTGGACTTTTAATGTAGTGTACTCTAAATAGTGGTTTTGGACACCGTATCTACACTGCTGTGTTTCATTCACACAGTTGATGCTGTCCTATTTTAATCAATCCAGCTGTCTACGCCTCCTGTGTAGACAAGTTAACCTATTAACACTGGTTATTACTTCATTTAAATATGGCAAGTGTGTAGAAATGTGTTAAAGTTTGGAGGATTTATGGGTAAGGAAGAAAAAGTCACAGTTTTTACTCTAACCATCTCTCATTTTAAACAATGTTAAATAATTATCCAACCTCACGGGAAAAAGCACGAAAGCAGAACCTATGAGATAATACTGGCACTCAGAGGGCAGTGTTTCAGTATTCTTTTGCTAAATGTTTTACTGCGCTACAGCACAAACCATTATTTGTGCAGCGGCTGTCAAAGTCAACTGAGTAGCACAGAGAATTCTTGGTCACTAACAGATACAGTAAAAGTCACATTTCAGAGATGTGAGCCTACTTATCACATTAATTAATTACGCAATGATCCCTCCAAGCTTCTGTAGTACTAGTAAGGAAGCCACAAATAGCCTAACCTAGCTAAAAAGAAAATACCTGAAGTTGTTTTGGATTTGGTGAAGTTTAACCAACCGCCCAGAAGAAGGAACTTCACTGAATTTACCCTGGCCTGACGACAATGTCAAATGCATCCATTTAAAAAAGAAAATCAAACAGCAAGTGTGTAGTATCATAAGTGTAGACATTAGTCTGACCTGTCCAACAAGTCAGCCTATTAGTAACAGGCAGGGCCAAGTTACTGGCACATTGATATCTATATATAATATACATAGTTAGCAAGTGGTTGCTTCAGTAAGCAGGAATCTACCCAGAAGTTCACATTTTGATTCTTTCTCAAAGAACATTTCCATAAGGGAATGATCAAAACATATACATTGATGCAATGTCAAGATTTGCAATGTAGCTTTAACCAAAATCCACCTTTCACATGTTCAAAACCCTGGTGTTAGTGTTAAGGTCGAACAAGACAGACAGAAGCAGAGAGTAGCTCTGACCAGTAGTGAAGGTTAGTACAAGTTGATGTTTTTTCTTAATTTTTTTTTTGGCTCTTTACGCTGTGTAAACTTTGAGCTGCAATGAATTGTAGGGTGTACTTTTAACACCCAGCCATATGATCACGTTTTGGCTTTGCTCAGCGCAACGCCAACTTTAGCCAGCAAGGGCAGGGAGTGTAAGTAAGTGTGGATGGTAGCCTTTTCGTCCCCTCCCTGCCGTTTGGCTGAACATTTTATAAATCCATCCAATCGTCTCGCTCTCTTAGACAGCCCAGATCTTCTTCTGCTGGAAGTACGCGTCAAATCTGGCCTGGGCGTACTCCTACAACACAGTCAAGTATGTATCAATACATATGAGCGCAATTCTGAATATTGTCCAATTCTTCTATAAACATCGAGAGGTGTGAAATTACCTTCTCTCTAATAATAATAATAATACACTAAACCATTTAAATTTACAGTATGTTTAATGGTGAAAAGTAGGACGAGCGAACTAGTGTTCGTCATGTTAAACTGTTAAAGTAAAATAGCCAAATAGTCTTGTGATATCCTGTCAGACTGCCCTCATCTCTCTAACCTACTGTCAACACAGTAAATATTGACACCACATTAACCTTCATGTCTTCTTCTAATGTTGCTTATGTCCTGTTCAGTGTCTTTGACTACCAGAAGTGCTGGATTGATTTGTTTTCAAAGAAATAAAACTTTTACCCACCAGGTATCCAAACTTGATGGTGGAGAGCCGAGCCTGGATGATTGACCACAAGCCCCAGAAGAAGTGGGATGCCAGGGAGAACCTAAAAATACAAAAACACCTCACTAGTGTGTTCTACGTTTCAATAGTATTGTCTTGTACTGACGATGTCAGTTTACACCATGTTGTTCGTCTGAGCTCACCTGTTCACCTCAGTGTAGAGCTCCTCCTTCAGTTTCATTTGGTCCTCTAAACTCAGGTTGTCAAAGCCCTCGTCTGACTCGCGCAGGTATCTTTCAATGAAGTGGAGCTGCACGGAGACATGATAAAATCTATCCAGTCAGTGCTGTGTGAGAAAAACCACATAAACAAGATGGCAGTGTATTAATGCATCACACACACCTGCTGGGCCTTTGAAGGGTAGGCCTGAGGATTTACTTTAAAGTAAGGAGACTCATCACAGGTGTAGTCATACATCCATTCGCAGAAATGGTTGCCAATATCAAATCCCCTGAAAAAGAGAGAAACAGTAAAAACTGATTATGCATTTACATTCAGAAATATTTTATGTAACCACCACCTGGAAGAACATGAGAGCTTGTGTTGTCAGAGAGGATCACACACTATTCAAGGCGTTGTTTTTAGTGCAGCCTGCTGCACTGAAGCAGTGTGGGTTAAAGCGATCCCATATACATAAACACAGCTGATGCTGGTTCACCCTTTTCCACCCAGCGACCAGCAAGTGAAGCAAACCACTGCTTTCATGTGGCGCCCTGTTGGAGGTCTGTCTCTTTTCCATTCAAATAAACATCCAGGGCTCTATCTGATCTTCTACACTCTTGCTGAGAATTAGACCAGAACAAATGGATGGCTGTACTGTATTCCCACCTCCCAGGAAGACCTTTACCAACACACAACCTTCCAGTTCTCTGAGTCTACGAACTGGATTCATCCAACTCTATTTCCACTACAAACCAAGAAAAAAACCCTCTAGAATATTTCATATGTTTATTCATTTGTGGGCGTGTACATACAGTGTACTGTGTACAGCAGATGTGGTCTCACGTTGTGTGTGGGGGAGGGGTATCTGCAGTGGGCCATTTGTATTCAGAGGTGTCACATGTTTACTGTGCAGCCTACGAGGAGATTTAAAGGGGCCGTGTTGCAAAAAGCTGCGGGAGGGTGGGAGTGTTTCTTTATGTTGAGGAAAGAAAAAGAGGATTTTGTCTATGATCCACAGCAAACCAAGGCCGGTGTGATTTACACTGTTTTCACAAAAATGAGTGACTGAAGAATTCACATACACAGTCAAAGACAGACAAAAGTAAAAAAAGGGCTCACTCAGATGTAAATTCACATCAGTTCTCTTTCATACCACTCCTTTTTTGTTCATTTCTGGGACATTAGTGCACAACTGTACTAAAAAATCTACAGCACCAGCATCTGCATCGGTTACACTGACAGGTCTTTCCTCTGCCTTCACCCTGCACGCCCCCTGCTTGGCCTGCCAAATTCTGCTTACATAACTGCTGCAGTGAATATTTCAACAGGAGGTGGAGACCATGAATTATAGCTGCCTGAAGTAAAGGCTGATCGTACACAGATACAAGCTCAGCTATGTTTTCTATTTGCTCGTTTGCCGGGTTATACGAAGGAAACCCAGGAAACTGAGAATCTGCACAGACGTTTCCTGGGTTTCTTCATCAGTCTTTGTCTCTCACACTTCACATTCTGCTTCACCCTCTTCCACCCTCCGTGGTGCAGAGCCAAGGTTAGTTTGGAGGGGAAATAAATGATGTGGCAGCTGAGGGTGATTCTAACATCACATATGTCTGTCTCACAAGCTGTCGCATGTAGGAGCTAACAAGTTACAGCCTGTAACATTAGTTGTTTGCTTTAGTCTTATCATAGGACTTATCAATAATATAATGCAATTATCAGCTAGTTGATCTACAGCTGAAGTTGTTATCACATGAGTTGCTAACTTACCTGTAGTTGTAGCTGCTGTACTCAAAGTCAATGAGCATGAGCTTCTGTTTGTCTGAGGTCAGGCGGCCCTTCAGCAGAAGGATGTTACCTGAAAACAACACACACACACAAAATTATTTTTTTATCAAAGACAAAAGCAAACGTACCGCAACAACGGGATGTCTATATGTTTCACCTTCTTGACAGTCATTGTGGCAGAACACTACAGGAGAGTGGGTGGACTCCAGCAGGGACCTGAGGAAACGGAAAGGTCAGAAATGAAAAGATTATAGTTCAGCGCGGGTTTTAACGAGCGTGCGTGTCTGTGTTTGCAAGAACATACTTGAGCATATCCATCTCCCGTGGCAGGTTGTAGCCGAGCAGGCGATTGAAGCGACGCAGGTGAGACTCTCGGGTGAAGTTTAACCTCATGACTTGACTCAGATACCTGGTGAGAGTGTTGCACATACACGGTCACTGTGACGTTCTCTAAAGTATATTTCATTTCATTGCTATTGTTTTCCTATAAAAAATGAGATACAAATGCTGCGACATCAGCAAAAAAATTAGCATTAGCTTATAATGAGGATGTATGATTGTTTCATGGCGAGAAGACGAGAGGAAAATTATGGGAAAAAAAGTTTCTCAAAGGTTCTGAAGCTGCAGTGTAACCACAGCAACAGTACAGCAACACACTTACACACGTGGTTTATTCTGCTGGCTAACTACAGTCTACATCAGTTTGTACACACTCTTTTTGAGGTGGAGAAAAAAAAAATTTTAATAAATAAAAGCACTGAGCACAAAAGCAATAAAACCCACCCTTTCTAATTTCAGTACATCATAGTTAGTCTGGTTTGACTAGTGGCTTTGGCTTGCTAACGCTACAGTAGCTAACGTATGGAAAATTTGGCTAATACCACGTAACTGAAATTACTACAACAATTTGATTTTTTTTTTCTTTTTACTCATGTCTACTTTACGACTGTTACACTATGACATGTCATTTACCTGTATTTCATATTTTTATTGTTGCTGCAGTTAACAGCTGTAACAGCAGTTTGAATGTTAGTGTTAACTGTGGGCAGATCAGTGGAACAAATTTACCAGCAAAGAAAATACTTTCAGTTATAAAACCAATGCCGTCTCTTTTAAATTTAAAGTCACTTTGCGAAGATAATGTGATTTGAAATCCTGGTGCCATTAGCAGGATATGCCACTACACTGATACTTTTTTTCCTTTTGGTATATAGCATTTGTATCAATTCAGCATAGCAAGGTACAAACATGTAACTGATACGAGTCTTTTCAGCAAATTCTTGCTGCACTGACGTCACTTTACATTATAAAAAGTCATGAGAGCAGGAATCCAAAGACAAAAGTAATAACAACAGCTATGTACAAAAGTTTGCTCTGTTTATGTGTGGAGCCCTGAGGCCCCAGGGAAAAAAAACACACAACAAAAACACACAGAAGACCCATATTTGTTAAGGGGTGTGTTTTGTTTAACAAACAACACTGTGCAAATATTTGATGTAGTAACTTGTAGCTCCCAAAGCTAGGTGAGTTTCATTTTCCAGGAACTATAGCTACACAAATTTTAAAAAAAGCAGGCTAATTCTTTAAATGACCATTTCCAAAAACACAAAAGACTCTCATAAAAATGCACAAACCACAATGTAGCATGTACGATCATTCAAATGATACTTTTTCAAAATTCAAAACATAAGATCATTAAAACAGAAAATAAGGTAGATAAAAAAATTTTTTTTTCCATTTTTAGTATTTTGTGAGCTAATACTTTTGCACTTTGCACTCAGTTTGAATGCTGTTACTCTTTCATTGTAACAGTTTTTCTACACTGTGACATTGCTTAATTTATTTAAGTAAATGATCCGAGTACCACCACTGGTTAAAAAAAATAGTATTCAAAGTAATTATTGTTCAGTAATAATAATTAATGCTTGGAAATCACAGATGACTGAGCCAACAATTCTTCTCCGTCATGGAAATTTACTAAATGAGTCAGTGTTGGTAAACAGTAAAAGTCTGGACTGGTCTGGACCAACAAACAGTGCCAAATATTGCACAACATAAACCTTGTAGACATCCAATAAATAAACTTGAAACTAATTTTAACGGAAGTGCATTATGATAAGGTAACTGCCACCTCACACTCGTCGATCGGCAATCAGTGCTGTTCACGTGTTATCTTGGGAACGAGAAACTTAGGTATTGACTGAAGAGACTTTTCAAATCTGCTCAGTGAATCTCGTGTTGAACAAATATGATCCAGGTATCAGCAGGGCAGGCAGGTCAAGACAAGACTTAAAGTGACTCACTTCTCCATGGTTCCAAACAGCCACTTGGGTTCCTTGTTGAAGGGCATCCTCATTCCATGAAACTTGGCCATTTTTTCTGCGATTTCTGCTGAGATGCACGGGTCGCTTAACTCACACGTGTCCAATTTACGGCTCTGTAAAGATGATACTGTATCTAATTATTTTACCCATGACCATGAATACTTTAGACAAGGCACTGATTTTTATGTTTAACTGTACCTACCCAGAAGATAATTAATATATGACATTATTCATTAGAAAAAATATTAGATCTGGTTTTAAATACCACACATATTCTATTTACCCAGTTAAAGATGAATCAGTTAGGTAGCTTACACAATACATTGAAGAAAAAACATGGTGACTCACAGGTACGTACTGCTCCAGTCGGCCCTGAGGGAAGATACCATAGAGTTTCGGGCCCAAGTCTCTTTCGGCCAAGATGGCAAACATCACACTTTCCAGTACCATGGCCTCCGCCCCCTGAAAACACATTAAGATACTTAACATTTCAAGCATGGGAGTATTCCACATTACCTCCACCGCCCATCAGTGCTGTAAAATGCAAGAAGACCAGAATGAGAAATGAGAATAAGAGCTTTTTCTGGTCCCAGTGTCTGAAAACGTGAACGTTAGAGAGCTATGGCTTGAGAGGCACGAGTGAAATAATTCTCTTTTCAGTCAGTAGCGTTAGGCTTAAAATATTAAAGAAGAGCTGTGGGTTAAATTAAGTTAAATTAAAGATTTCATTTTAAGTCAAACTTCAGCTTCTCTGTAAAAAAAAAAAGAAGACTAGAACACTGTGAAATTGTACACGTCATCTTAATCATACACAAAAGCGCTACATGCATGTGTCAGCACAGGAGTGGCAGCTTCAGCCAACTGCAGTGGCCGCCGCATTATTATTAAACCTAATAGTTCTTAGGAGAAAAACTTTTAATTACATCTTCTAGCAAACAGAGGTGGGATGTTCCCATGGTGGTCTTTTTAAATTTGTTGTATTATACCACACAAATGATTGTTGGAACTTACTGTGACTGTAATAATATTTACTGTATATTCACACATTTAAGCTTTGACACTGTGCATCCTTTATTTTTTGTTTTTCTTTCTTGTTTGGTCTACACATTTGAACCATCTAGTGCAGTCACGCACGTGTCTGAGATTTTTTTTGTTGGTAGGCAGACTGCCAATGCAACTAGTATAAAGCACTTGGAGTCTGACGTGAAAATGCCAGGGAATTAGCAGGGTGAAGTGCATGTCTGAAAGAGGCTTAAGGGAGTGGAGATGGATGGAGGAGTCTAAATGAGGAGAAATGCTGTGGTTGTCAGAGCAGTGACAAGAACACAAAAAGTCCACCACTGCTGCGGTTGCCGAAGCGCAAAAGATAGCCGTGTTGTTGCCCATTTATGGTAGAGACACACAAATCTCTCACACAAATACCTACTGTCTGGAGCCCAACAACGGGGCTCAAGGTTGACTTGGAAACCTTCTTTCATACCAGCTCAAACACATGGCCTGGAGCCTGGAAGACTAAAGCTGTGTGCTGGCTTCTTATAGACACAAGTCTGCCTCACACTGTTGTGTGGAGGAGACAGAAAACCAGGCTTCTCACCAATTAGGTGGAAGGCAGGGATCACTCGCAAGTGACCAGAATAGTCTGTGGGATATTGAGAAGTGGTATTTTCACTAGTATCTCTAGAAAGAGTTGCAATGAATGTAATGCAGGTTTCTTAGCTCAGAAATATTGAACCAAAGAGAGCAGGAACCCAAGAGTGAACTACATCTAGAGTTCTCAGTACGTTCTTGCTAAGATAACTTGATTCCATCAGCTTCATCAAAAAAATGGTACAAGCAAATAAATCTATGCCTTCAAGAATCTAATTGTGGGCATCTTGTGGCTCCAAAGGTAGTGAAGGTTGTCCACTGGTCCGCTGGTTCCTCCAGGTCAAAAGTGTTTGGGCAAGACACTGAAACCCCAGTTGCGTGATCCCTACTTGTATGTTGTTCTGGATAAAAGCATCTGCTAAATGAAATTACTGAATTTGAGTTGAAGTAAAACTATTTGATACAGTTGCTTTTCCACATTTCCATTAGAATGTTAAGTGTTAGTAATACTACAACATGCTGCATTCAAATATAAGCCTAAACGTTTGCTGTAAAAAGCAATCTCAACCCTCTTCAGTGGAAAACCTTGGTTAAGTTCCTGCAAAGACAGAAGTTTGGATCTGAGAGTCATGTGAAACACATTCCTTGGCATATTGCCCAATACCCCCCAGTCTTGGGCAAAAAGCCAAGGAATGTGTTTCATATGACCATCCAGCAGGAAGCCAAATTAAAAAAACAACGCTGGTCACTTTGTGGTCTCCTATAATAGATATAAATTCAAATCATACAGCAAGCATATTTCTCTAAACAAAACTGTACCATGCACCAACTACAGACCTGCTATACCTTAACGCCAGGAGAACCTGATATCTCTGCAGGAGGGAACAAGGTGTGGAACAAGATAAATGATGGTAAGGTCTGTTCCAGACTGCTGTCAACCAACCAACCTGTCTCCCAATGTCATTATGGATTCTAGAAAATACTAGTATAGTCTTTACTAATAGATTTATTATGTAGGTGTTTTTTAATAATTAACAGTAACTTAATTGCAGTTTCAAATCTCCAACATGAATTATCCACATTACCATAATCATCTTGACCCACATACTGCCAGACAAACAGGACAGCTGGCAGCCGAAAGCGCAGGAAAGTCTCAAACTCCTGCACAGTCGGCTTATAGGATGTATCACTCCTCTGAAGCACTTCAGCAAGTCACTGACTGCATTGTCTTGGCATCCACAATTGATATGGACTCATGTGTACGAGAGCTCTGATTGGCTTGTTCTAATCTACATTTGCTTCATGCCAAGTTGGCAGTCAAGAGTACAGATCAAAGTATCAAGCCAAGAATTCAGTTTGTTCATGTTCTCTATTAACACACTAACCTCTGGAAACATTTGGTATTTGAGAACAGGGCTCACACAGGCACTTTATTCTAGAGCTATGCCAGTGATAACAGTGTCGACTGTGCTCCTGAGTAATGCCCATATTTAAATGTTGCCTTAGGGAAGAAAAATAGGCTTTAAAATGACTTTATTTATTCAAAACAGGAAACAATCAAAGTAAAAAAATAGAAGAATGAAAAAAATGTGTGTTCATGAAAGACACAATCACTCATATTAAAAAGTCATATGCTTATTTCAATTGTCAGTTGAGTAAACGCACTGAGCCACTGCTGCCCTGACTTTCCTCCTACTACAGTTACCGTGGTGGTTCCTGATTGTCTGACAGCCCTCCAGTCCTCCATCGGCCTCTGTTTCACTTCCTCTGACCTATTTAAAATGCTACTATACCCAGCCTGTTTGATTTGACTAACTCTCCCAGGCAAGCCTTCTACCCACAGGTTAGTTATCAGCCAGGCACAGATGTCAAGCTATCTCACATTTGAATCTAAATCGTTATGATAGACGTGTATCAGTTCTGCTCGTCTGCTCTGGGATCTTTAGCAGCTGGCCTTGTACTGACGCAGGTGCACTGGGAGCCGCTGACAGCTGATTCTTTAACCTCAAGCACTTATCTTCTCTGTTATGTGTGTCAATAACCCAGTTAGGAGGAGCTTAGCAAGTACAGGCCGGTCAACTCCATCTAAACGTAACAGAACCTGCAACACACTTCAATGATGAACTCATGTCAAAAGACAAGGACATAAATACATATAACATTGTTACATAACCTCCACTGACACAGAGGATTTTACTTACTGTACTGTACATGTCTACTCAAATATTACGAGTACATAATAAATGGATAACATAATACAGAATCCTGTTTTCATTCACTGATATCTATTTTGCCATTTTCTCTTTGAAAGCCTATGTTTTAACTTGAAAGCAGACAAGAACACAAGCGATGAGCAGCTGGAAGGCTTTTAATGTCAAATATCAGAAGTTCAACATTCCTAACAAGCACCTCCTTCTCGCCATTTCCTGTTTTTGCAAACGACCCAGAAAGTTCTTGTGGTAAATCTTAGTGACTCACTCTGTTTCTTTTTTTGCTGGTTTAACAGTAATTAAAAAAAACAGCAAAGTGAAAAGTGGATAACTAAATGGTAAAATCGAACTGAAATGGTTACTGCTCCTGACAGGTTAGTACCTGTTTTGATCAGAGCTATAACTAAATGTAAAGTACTAACACAATAACACAATTCTCTTGATGTAGTGCTGTAGAAAAGTACACAACCTTCCTAACAACAGGTACAAATGGAGGAAGTGTTGATAGGGAAAATTATTCATTTAAGAATAATAGTATTTATATTTATAGTACAGTACATATGTCCAATAATAAGTATATCTAGATGTTACTGTACTGTACTGTGGTGTATTATTCAATTGTGTCTAATTATGTCTGATGTGCACTACATTGCTGCTGTGACATCTGGAATATCCCCACAGGAATTAATCTATTCTCGTCCTATGTAATCCAGATGAGATTTACACGGACCAGACAGCATTGTTAGACATGATGGGTCCAGGCTGGCTTATCCTAAGACACTGACACTGGGTCTTTTCTTCCTCCTTCCTTTTCAGCCTCGCTGGTAAGTGAAGGCAACACTCTCTTCTTATGAGGATAAAGATGCCTAGATAAGAACGACAGCTAACTCGCTGATGATCTCACCTCAGAGACATCACGAAGAGTTGTGACTCAGCCTTATAACGTGGAGGTCGGAGGTTGTGGTCACGTGACATGCAGGGTGCAGGGTAAGGAAATTTCTAGGTCAATGGCCATGAGTCTTGGCAGAGCTTCAGGCTACAAGCGGTGGCTGTTTGAATATACTGTATTAATGTTGGAGTGTTGGACACTGAATTTAAGCCAAATAAGCAAATTTTATAATAAGGTTTAAGTCAGGTTTTTTTAACATGTAAACTGCCTCCCCCGTATGAAATCTGTTATTGTAGACTTCCAGCTCCGTTTTTACAGTTTTTCATGTTTGTCCCAGGGGTTATAAAGGAGAGACAGTTCAATTCTGAACTCAAATTCATACTCAGGGGGTTACAAAGGCCCCGCCTCCTCTGAAAAAAACTGCTGCCTCAGGCAAATCTTAATGAAACCCTAAATTTAGGGAAGCAAAATGTAGTCAGACATCAGGGGGCAGACATGTGACATGGTGAATGTCGTGGTGACTGGATGCACACAACACCAGTTACTTACTTGGAAATGATTCTCTTTGTTGGACTGTCGGGAATCCCCCTTATTACAGGACATCTATCAACAAAAGAAACAGGAAAGAACTATCCGTAAATACACGTGGAGCCATTGGTGAGCAACATGAAAGCCTAGCTATGCCTGGATTGCAGACAGTGCAGTATGAGTTCAAAGACACACCGAGTCTTTAGGACCCTAATCACCGTGACCCCTCTGACTACCTACTTTGCGCAACAGAAAGAAGCCAGATAGTGTACAAAAAAAACGGGTCACCTGAGGCTGAGAAAGAAAAACTATTTTCTGTTTCTCAGAACCCAGCTGGTGGGTGTTAGACTGTACTGTGAATTACATAGAAAAGCTGGGACTAAAAATAAGCATTTTATTTGATGAATCTTCTTATTCCCAACATGCTATTCACATATCTTCATTGCTGAGTAACTCTGTCCCCTGTGCAGTTAGGGTTTGTTTAATCATTAGCACCCGTGCACCCTGACAATGACATCTGAGCTCCTTAATCATATTAGCTCTTTGATTAGGCATCACTAATTCCCGAGAGGCAGCTCGGTCATGACGGAGATGGTGGCAGTTACCTTGGTGAAGGACACAGACGTCCCTAGCAATAAAAAGCTAACGGCTTCTACTCCCTCTACCAATTACGCAGACTTTAGTTAATACTAAATGCAGGTCTAATCAGGCCTGCATTAATGTTACAGTCTAAATGAATCACAGCAGAATCATGCTGTTTCCAGAAACAGTGCACGAATGTTTTGTAAGTGTGTTGTTACTCAGTATTTGAAAGTAAAATCAATGTGCTGTGTCGTGAGAACTGCTTAGTGACTGAGCTGATCTCTGGACCGGTCTTGTTACAATGCATCCGGTGCAGGGCAGCTGCCACGTCATCTTAGAAGATAAAAAACCACCTCTGTCTCTCGTGTTGTTAACTGTGGAAAATATATTACCTATTTATTTTTTAGCTAACTGAGAAGCTCACGCCAAACTGCCCACTGGCTGATGGGTTTTTCTTTTTGAGCTGAGTGAGCTGCAAATGTGCACATTCATCATCTGGCTCCTCGCTTTGTCTATCACTTCAAAAATTCAGCTGACTGCTTAACGATAAAAAAAAAAAAACCCAAGGCATTAAGAGAAGAAAAGAGACAGACAGGAGAGTTGTTTCAAACACTTTGTTTTCCGCCATACTGTGTCTTCCCCGGCGTTTGCGGCCAGGTTTGTGCTACATTAAATGTGTTTTTGTATTAGGCTGAGATTTCAGAGATCTCATACTGTACCGTGTTTTTTGGTGGGTTCACCTGGGAACAAGAGTGCCCAAGGCATGCTCCTTTGGGAAGCCTACGGCAAAGAACACATGCATGTACAGCCATGGGGGTACATCACCATGTACAACAATGGCTAACACGCCCGCACACATACACACAACTACACACACACACACTAACATGACAATATGATCTGCAGACACACACGCACACACAACAGCCACCTGTGGCGGTGGCGCTGTTACATCACATATTTGCATCTATCTTTTTTTAGTTTATGGTCTGGTTTCTGCGACTAGCAAGTGAAGCAATAAAGTAACATTTGACCCCAGTTACTGCACGAGTCATCATCACTGTGATAAAAGTGTCGTCTTGTAGTTTCAGTTAAAAGACAAAAAGTGTATGAGTTTCACACTTGTACAGTTATTGAGTCGTGTGTCGTTCAGCAGAACAAACCTACATTTGAAGCAGCTACACTGTAATATTTACAGGCTAGAAGCTACATACTACACACACTACTGAGGGAAACTAACATCTCAGATACAGCAACACATTCTCGTGTAGGTTTTAGCTTACTTGTAACTCGGTTTGCACAATTAAAAAACAAAAAAAACAGTGTTCAGCTGTGGGTTTGTTTTTGTTTTCAGAGATGTGGCTCCCACCTGCAGGATGGCCCCATAGAGGCGCAGCAGGATGCTCCGAGGCTCGTCCCCAACAGTGTCCAGGCTGTCGGGGAGGCTGCACAGGAAGAGCTTGTTGCTCAGACCACCCCTGGAGGACAGAGGGTCAGACAGTCAGCACAACATGAGGAATTATTATTCTCTGATAATCTGCTGTACAGTCATACATTCTCATGGTTTTTTTTATTTCAGTGGATCTTAGTAACTCTTGTATAGATCTTTACCATAGCTCTTAATAGAAAAAAATGACTGAGATTCAAACGAGAGGAAGACCTGTATTAAGATGACAGATCTGCCATATTGAAATGTGAAGGAAAGGGAAATCACATATTTTAAGGTGCATTCACCCTTTAACGGTTTGTGTCATTGTGCTGGGGGGTATAACTGCGTCATTAGTGCAGCTTCAACAAACTGAGTGTATTTCCTTCCAGTAAGTAAATCCGCACAGTACCTTATGATGGTGATGCGGAAGTGGTCCTCGGTCAGGCTCTTCCAGGCTCCGTGCAGGAACTCTCTGCACCACAGATACGCTTTACGCCGGGTGTCCGTGTCGGGCTGGTCGGGCCGGACCAGCTCCTTGCAGTCCTCCTGGGCGTCGGGCTGGACCTGCAATGCGTTCTCGGTCACCAGCAGCCCCAGCGACATGGAGGGAGAAGAAGAAACCCCGTTGATAAATTTGGTCTTCATTTTGTTTTAGGTTTTCTTCAAATAAAGGAACAAAACGGAAATATTCAGAGTCGGATGCTCCCCCCTCTCGTTTGTGTCGCAGAATAATTTATTTCAGTTTTAAGGTCACAATTGTTTTGTTTTTTCACTAAAATTGTGAAGGTGTGGAGGTGTTGTAGTTTATTTCTCCTTCTTATTGTTCCTTCTTCAACCCTTCGCTCAGTGGAATGATTATCATCCGAGAGACGCGCCGATTTACACGTCGACTGGGCGGGGAGGGGAGGGAGCGTCACATGACGCCCCGCGCCCCTTATTTTTTTTGTGATTGGTCCCAGGGAACCAAAACAAACCCAAAGATACCTTCAGGGACAATCAGAGAAGGGGGAATTCTGAGGTCACGAGACGCAATCCATGGAAAACTACCTGATAAATAATACGTCGCTTTGTTCTCTTTTCTTAAAGAGCTAATTAAAAAATATTGATAATATCTGTTCTATATTAATGTTTATTTTACTATAGTGTTGTGTGAGATTTATAAGTCCAGTTGCCACCAAATTGCATTTTTGAGAGAACCGTGACATGTAAGAGAATCTCTACAGACAATTAACGTTTTTACTGCATTTACCGGCATAAAACTGTAGCAACAGTGAAAACAGAATAAAATAGAACAGAAGAGAATATCTTTATTGTTGTATAGATTTATTATATAGTACAATGAAATGTGTATACAAACGAATGTATATAAAAATGTTAATGTATATAAATAATAAAAGAAAGTGTACAACAACAATGGTTTAGTAAAGTAAAGTGACATGGGCAACAGCAGCTGTTTGTGAGTAAATGTATCATAAGCTATTATCTTTTGTGTGTGTGTTTTGACCTTATTATATATACATATATGTGTGTGTGTAACCAGCCATCTTTTACAATAACTGCATGTTTTCAATATAGTCTAAACATACGTGACATTTGTTACGTATTGCGTGCAAGCTCTGACAGGCAGACCGAACGCATCTCCTGCCTCTTTAAACAAAACTTGTTTTGAATATTTGGGAACCTGCACGGAGCGGATGTTCATTGGCACATTATTGCCAACTGTACCCTCTGCGGCTGCCAGTAAAGTGCACAATGTATGTGTAAGTGCACTGCACCTGGCTGATGTTGTGATCCTGTGGGTCCATCTGCACACACAAAACATTGGAACTTGGTTGTTAATGCAACATAATCTATCACAAGTTTTTCTTCAAATAGTCTGAAACTCTGTTCTCTCTGAAGTCTGGAGCTCATAACAGATACGTCTATAATATTACATAAACATTGGGTGAAATTTTAGGGATCCAGTGTGTTTCTCTTTTAACCCTTTCTCACACTTCTGTCTTGCATGCCTCACTTCCTCATTTTTTCTGGCTGTGCAAATAGCAAGTGCAGAAATACATTTTTTTGCCTCCAAACCACAACTGCAGGAAGGAAGACAATACTTTTATATAGCCTGGTATGAGACTGCTGTGATGCATCAGAGCACCAACTCTTTGTCTACCTCAATTCATAGTTTGTAGCATTAAAGTGAGAGAAAAAATCGCACATCCACAACTCAAATCAAACTGTGTGCTCCAAACTATGACAATATGTTCCCTCTGAAATCATTCTCTAATGACCTGCACTGCACGTGCCCACACCAGCCACATATTAGTGTATGATTAGTTATCATGAGGCTACAGCTTGTTCCTATTAATTTTTAGACTGGATTTTAATTTGGTTCCCTCAAGCAAAGCCTACAGGCAGCCATGTGATGGAAGCGATCTGTGTCAGCAGCTTCACATGATGTCCTATGAGGGCACTTCTTCAAGGCAGTAGCAAAAGCACTTTTTTTGTATACTCAGAGCGCCATCTACTGGTTATATGTCAATGATAAGTACTAATAAGATAAGATAAGACAATCCTTTATTAGTTCCACAAGTGGAAAATTTGCATTGTCACGGCAGAAAGTGGACAGTACAAGATAAAAAGCAGCAAAAACGAATAACACTAGAATCAAAAAAACTATATCAACAGAGCAGTACACTGTAGTACACAATCAAAATAGTCAAAGTAGAAATAGGCTATAAAACATGAGGTGCACGTTCAGAGACACAGAAACATATATCAGATAGTTGAAGATATGTACTGATAATAAAATTTAAGTGGTCAAAATATAAATTTCAACATCTCACTTTCTAAATACTATACCTTTTATATGTAACCAACAGAGGGCGCTTTCTGCACAAAACTGCTTCAGATCCTAAAATGCTACATAAAAATTCTAACAACGTCTATCAGCGTCGTCTCTTTGCTCTTATATTCGCAAATGTTCTTGATTTGCTTTGAGGTAAGAACGATTCTTCTTTTAAACGCTTCCTTACCCTCCGCCCCGACAATGCAACGCCGGCGTCGAAATCACGCAGCTCAACGCATTTTGATGACGCCATCAGCAACGAGCCACAACAAAAACAACAACAGAACTCAGCTGTTCGGCAGCTAACTAGCCGGCCTAGTTAGTGAACACTTATCTTTATGTTTGTTTAAGTTTGGGAAAGTTGTTTTAAAATTACTAACGTGTTCGCATATAAAACGTGAATGTTATCATCTTCAACTATGCAGTAATTAGCTTTTATTTTAAACCCCTTTGTCTCGTCATTGCTAACTTTTAGCAGGTTAGCTTTTTAACAGAGCACGGAAAAGAGCCTGTTCGACCAAAAGGTAACGACACAAACTTTGTCTCTAACAGTGCAGAACAACCACACAGCCCTCGCTGTGGCTTTTGGAGGAATAGGTTGTTGGTATTATGACAGAAGCTGTAGGCTAATTGTCTGCAAAGGAGAGTAAATACCGGACCTGCCAAAGAAGCCCGAGTCATGAAGCAAACCGACGTGTCGTTTAGCTAAACTGTAATTTAATATCCTGATTAAAGTGTGCATGGGTCACGTTGCTGCACGTTTGTTTCAACTGGGTGTTTGTTCGAGTGTTACACTTACTTTTGTGGAAGTTGGCTGATTGCGAATTGTAAGATAAAGACAACTGTCGCCATAAGATACCAACGTAAAGGGAAACTTCATTGATTTTCAACTTGCTTCCCGAGGTTCTTTGAAGTTAAAATATGTGTGTTGAAATACTCCAACAGACGATGACATTTGGAGGAAATTCTAATTAAATGATGTCTTCTGGAGGAGCAGACTACAACCTCGTTAGGAGCAACTACACGACTAAAGTTTAATATAGGAAAAGCAAAGAGGTTTAATACCATTGTGTACATCTCAAAGGGAAGCAAGTTTATTATAAGTTGCCTTTTAACTTACGCTTCTACACCTAATAGGATGTTGATTCTTAGTTCTTTGACTTGGAAGAAGACGTCCAATGATGTTCCCACTATTACCTGAGCTGAGGTGTGAAGTCTTTGTTACCAAAGAAATGTCATGTTGCCTGTAGCAGGTGTTTTTTTTCTTAATATTACCTTGAATGTGCTAAAAATAACAGTGTTGTAAATGATTTTCTCTCTGTTTGTTTTTACTTATTTAGAGATATTTATGGCAAAACCGGACCATAAGACCACCCGGTGGAGATTCTGATTACCGCCAATGAGCACTGTAATCATTTCTTCAGCTGTCATCATGTCACCACGAAAACGACCCCTGGTCCCTGTGAACAGCCGGCGGAAAGCAGCAGCCGACGACTACTTCCCTTTCAACTTCCTGCCGGTGGAGTGCCAGCTGCACATCCTTTCCTTTCTGAACGAGGTGGATAAGTGTAGCTGTGCTTTGGTTTGCCTCAGCTGGAGCTGTCTTGTCCGCTCATGGAAGCTGTGGCGTGTAGCTGACTACTCCCGTCGTGGCGTCTTCCACCTGGGTCAGGAGGGGCTGCTCGTTTCCAATCGCGAGTTCGAGAGGTGGAAGTCCTGGGTCCACCATTACACCCACCACCTCATCTCCCGGCGGGCAAGCCTGCTCACTCTGAAGGCCAGCTTCGACCTGGGGGATCACTGCAACAAGTGGGGCGAGCTGCTGGGCCACCTGCTGGATAATGTTCACTGCAGAGACCTCAGCCACCTGGACCTCAACTGGACCTTCACTCTTCTCGAGCCGCTGGACCTTAGGGTCCACTCTAGCTCCAGTTCACACCAGGACAGCATTACCAAAATGGACCAGGTAATGTAGAAAATATGACAAAGCCTGTCTTATGCCTATATTTATTTTTCATTTGTCCTAATTTACATGGTCCACGTTAACATGTAAAGACTAAACACTTTGTTCTACAAACAGATCTGCAAGCACATGGTTCAGCTGTGTAACTTGGTTTTACAGGTGACCAGTTTCCAGGAGCTGCTGACCAAACTCACCCACAGCTGCCCACGCATCGCTAAGATGCGGTTACATTTTGACTGGTCTGAGCTGTCCGTGTCACTGCTCAGCCAGTTCCAGCAACTCCGGGTCCTCGAGCTCAAATACTTCTGGGTCTTTAAAGGGGTGACTCCCTCAACGTTGCAGACCCTAACCAAATCTCTGCCTAACCTCAAGTCTTTGACTTTGCACATCCTGGTGCCTCTGAGGAACCTGGGCATCTCGTATACTCTAGAGTCTCAGTCTGTTGAGTTTCTGGACGTGTCACCTAGCCGAGGATTAGTCTTCTCCTGTCTGAAGCTGCCCGCCCTGCGTGAGCTCCGAGCCAAGAAGATCGTCCGTGGTATTACACTAGACCGGAGGACCAGGCTGAGGATTCAGAGCCGGTGGCCCTGCTTGTACCACGTCCTCCGGGAGGGCACGCCAAAGCTTCAGGCCCTAAACAATGAGAGACTCCTTCCCACATGGAGAGAGGAAAACTATGGGGAACTGTCCGCCATCCTGGAACAGTCCTGTTACTGTGTTCAGCATCTAGACAGCTGGCTTTGGTAGTCAACTGAGTGCACCCCACAGCTGCTCATCAGTTGGTGGATGTCAGAAAGGACGTTTTAGAAGACATTTTTGTCCTATTTAGATGAACTGGACATAAACTCAGAGGGACACATTGTAGATAAAAACTAAGGCTTAAAGTGAATCACGTGACTGCAGGTTGATTCTACGGTGAGCTTCTGTTCAGTTTCCCAAATCTTGACTAGATGGTGATAATCATTGTGTATATATTTGTTTTTATTTAGTATGTCCAGTATTTCCAAAAAGCACTGGTGCTTCATGCTGATCACACTGCGCTGACTTTCCAATAGAGCTCTGTGCCAGGAAAAAATGACGACATTTACGACAACTGTACCTGAGCTAAGTGTGTGTGACGTGTGTAATATGGAAAAAAGATGAAAGGCCCGTTTCCACTGGAGAGCTCCCAGTACTTCTTCTTTCCCAAGAATTAAACAGAACCCAAAGGAAGATGAAGCAAATTGCTGACATATCAAAAGTGTGATAGTCAGTTGTTTATGTGAGCAGCAGGTTTTTCAGCAGGCTATGTGTGTAAAATGCTGTGTGGTATTTGACCAATCAGGGACCCCTCCCCAAAACATCCTAGGCCCACAGAAAGAACTATGCCTAGAAGTATTTTTTTAATGGAACTACAGTCCTGGAACAAAATGTAGACCCTGGTGGAAACACAGGTAGACAAACTATGTTCCTCAAAAAGTTTCTTGCTGCTGGCTAAAGTTCCTGCAGTGAAAAATGGGCTTAAATAACTGAGTGTGATTCCTTCTTCAAGTTGTGGAGCACCTCTTTCAGATTTCATACAGTAATAGACTGGACTACTAGGGGCCACTATTGAGAATAAAACCTAAACCTAGAGAGAACAAAGTCATAATTTCAAGATAAAAAATTTTATAGAGAAAAACATGCAATGAAATATGATACAAATCATCTCTGCTATTAAAATGTCATAACATTAATTTTTCTACTTAAAAACATTACAAATATTAATTCTGAAAAGTTATTTTCCCCCGAACGTTTCTATTGCTTTTACTCTCAGTAACATATTACAAAAACTGATGTGTACTGTACTGTAATGAAACTGTTAGTTACTAGTTTGGTCACTGATTTGAATTCAGCTGTTTCTAACCGATGGACATGGCTACAGAGAATCTGTGTCCTTTTCAAGAGAGCTGCACAAATAACAAATGAGAACAGTGGTGTACCTGCAGTACATGTATACAATTATCCTCACCTGATCATATTCTCACAGGACGTCTGAATAGTAACACAAAGAGAGAAAATCAACAATCTGTGGCTGGTAAAGACATTGTACAGGACCAAAAAGCTATTCAGAACAGTGGATACTGACCCTGGACCAAATCTTCACCTTGGTACTGTGTCACCACTCTGACCTGGCTGTCATGTTATTAATGTATGTCAGGAATCCAGTACAGCTAAACCAAGCTTTATTCCAGTGCTGGACCAGTTTGCACTTTTTTTTTCTTTCTTTAGTGCCTGTTTTGGGTTGATTTATTGTTGATGTGTAGCATTAGTGGAATTTTATTGTATGAGTTTTTAAAACATTGAACCTGTTTGTCTTAAAATGAAGGAATTCATCAACTGGTTTTGCACTTTTTCCATTGCTGTCGTGGACGTTTCCTGTTTCTGCAATCACTGTAGCAGTACAAAATTTCATTTCATTTATTTTTTACCACGATCCTTAAGTGTTTGCTTTACATAACAAGGGAGCGTTAGTGTTAGTGTTTTTGCAGTTATTCTTCCGATCAGTAGAGGTCCTTGTTCTCAAAGGTTTGGTCACAACAGGAACACGTGTGTGTTTGCTGCACTATTGTGAAACTGTCTCTTTAAACCAGTTGATCTCTCCAGCACTTGTGCCCATGTGTTGTAAGAGTAGCAGATGTGGACATAGGTGTATTTATGCTCTTGAGAATGTGTGTGTGTGTGTGTAAGAGAGAGAGAGAGAGAGAGATTTTGGTTAATGTGATGAGACTTTCGATTGTAGAACATTTTACCAGATGCTTTATGAATAACTCTTCAGTTGTTTCTGCATCAGCTCAAAGCTTCAAAGAGAAACATGATTCATTAAACTGATGACAACTCTGATCCCGGAACCCGTGTCCTCCTTTCGTTGGAATAAATCCTTCTAATACTAAAACTGTGTGAGTTGCAGGTCCTGGTGTTGAGACAGATGTTGTTACATCTGGTTCATGTGATATTTTTCCACAAGATAAAATCATTAGAATTTTCTGGAGTTTATCAGAACACTCAAAGTACACACCAGAGACTTGTTTCTGGGTAAGTAAACTAAAGTTCATTCAAATGCTTAACATCAAAAAGTGATCTCACAAAAGTCATAAACATCATTCCATCCATAAATCAGAGGTAATGTATGCTGGGAAACAGGAATGTTTGTTTCCTGCACCTGGCTCTGGCCTCACTGTGATCGTGATTTGCCTTCACTCTTGTGCCTTCTTAGTGTTTTATCTCACCAGTTTTATCTCACTGACCCTCCAACAGCCACATCTGTTCTCAGGACAAATTGACACCAACGCTCCGTGCTCAGACCTTTTTCCTATGCTGTTCTCATTTTGCATACTTGACCCCTGAGTTTACTCTTCTGAGGTGTTGAGGATGTATGTGTGTGTTTTCTACTGTGGTCGTGGTTCCCTGATGGTTGGGGCTTTCCGAACTCAGTGATTTCCCGAATCATGTTCTGTCCTCCTCCTTTTTCTTTCTCCCCTCTTATCCGGCCCACTCAGCTCTTTTGCTTTCCCGTGCTTCTCGTTTGTTTGGGAGTTTGTCGGTCTCTGCAGTGAGACACATTGTTTGAAGCCACCGACATCACCCCCTTCATTGAGTTTTCTTGCCCGTGGATGGCAGTAGTTGGAGGACAGGACGCTGGGACTTGGGAATCTGAACATCTTCACCTACAATTAGAAGCGACGACACAAGCTGATCTTGAAGGATTTTCTTCGCCGGCAGCTCTTGTGTTCTGCAAGGCATGTGATTATAATGGTTTGGGCAGTGTGTGCTGTATCCATGAAAAGGGAAATATTAGAAAGTCTGTGATATGCAGTGTGAGGATGAAGTGTTCCTTGTGGTTTACCTAACCCCGTTTTAGTGGCAAGAGTAACCATCTCCAGATGTTTTAGAGCAGTCTGACTGATTATTGACAACAAGGCCAATGAACATCGCCCTTTTCAACCTGTAACTCATAACTCTCTGCCCTTTCGAAGTTAATGCTTAATCTGGGGGCAGACACTTAATTGCTAAGGCCAAGCCCTGTTTATGGGAGGGAAGTTACTTGGTTGTGTTTAGCCATTGCAGACCAGAGTCATATACAATCTCAGGAACGCATCAGACTCACCTTAATAGTCAAGTGGGACTTTCAGCACTGGGCAAAGGAAGCACCCACAATGCCGAAAGTTTCCTGCTTATCCAAGGCTCTCGCAGCCACCTTTATCGTCCTGACGGTCTCTGTCATCGGTGGGATCGTCACTATGATCATTTTGTACAAAACTCAGATATCTGCAATGAAGCCAACACCTCGGCCGACTTTACCACCAACCACCACGGGACCACCACCTGTCATGCGGCTCCCAAAGAATCTCAGACCAGACAGTTACGAAATCTTCATCCAGCCTCACTTCTATACCCGAATCATTGAGCAGGTAAATGTTACCAGTCCCAACCAGACACTGCTCTTCACTGGGAACTCTACTGTTCACTTTCTCTGCGTCCAGGGGACGAGCACCATCTACCTGCACAGCAAGGATCTGAGAGTTTCTAGTCCAGTGGTGAAAAACACAAAAACACACGAGGTGATAGGCATTTCCTCAATGATGAACCACAATGACGAAACTAACTTTCTTGAGATCCAGTTGAAAAAGCAATTGGATGTAGAAACAAACTACAGTTTGTCTCTGCAATTCGAGGGAGAAATATCAGAAAATCTGGAAGCGCTATATTTGAGCTCATATACTGAAGGTGTCCCAGCTTATGAAGGTGATACAAATGTTGAAAGGTAAGAAAAACAGTTTTCATTTTAAACAGCGTTGATAAACCTAAACTGTAGTGTGTGATAATGATGCGTTGATGATAATGACCTGATCTCTTCATATTCAGCTATGCTAGTGTCTCATATGAGTCAATATAATCAAACATCCAGTAATTGGATGTTAAGTTTACACAGTACTTATTGATAAAGTAGTTGCATTATTTGCTAATTACACATTACACAGCAAAAGTAGGTTATTTCTTGCTACGTTACTTTCATTACTGAGCCCTGTAACTTTTGAGTGGCTCTCTGAAAGATAACCCACAATATTTAAAAACCCAGTAGGACATCTAAAAACATTTACTGCTGTTCTGCAGAAATCATCATATCGTCTAGATGAAAAAGTTTCAAACTCTGATCATAAATCTAAACAAAAATGGCAGCCATATAAAAGATACATAACAGAACTGTAATATGGGAAGTTTTGGTTTTGGTTTTTTGAGCAGTGCATCCAGCAAAGAGTTTGCTCATATAACAGATGATGAGGGGATGGTGCGACACACTGTTAACCATTCATTCATATACACATTTTTTATACACACATAGATACAATTTTGTGTTCTGGTCAAGTGATTGTATGTTTTGTTTTATCCAAGAATGCTAAGCCCTCAATGTCAGCTGATAACCAATATTAAATTACTTAGATGGGAATTTGTGTTAAAATACTTGATGGTGACATCCCTAATGCTAAAACATCAGAAGAACAACTCTGTCGGAGTAGCTCCAAAACCTCCACATCCACAAGTACCTAAAAATGTCTTATCATTTATACAGATGAAATAAATTAAGAGAATACTTATTATTAAGTTAAGATGAAGACTCATTCAAAGATATTTATGACATTCATGAAAAAAAGCTTCTTTAACAAGCTGTTAAACAGGAAATAAAACTAATCACAATACAAATTCACTGGACTCGAGTCTTTAACAAAAAACAGACCAAAGAAGCTGGTGGAGTCATGCATTGTAGATTAAAAAGAAAAAAGAACAACACAAAACATCAATCTCAGTCAGTATTTGAAGACAAAGGCACATTGTCAGGTTCTTTATGTAATCCTGATAATGTCTCTTTTTATCTCATAGATTCCTTGTTGCCACCAATTTGCAGCCGACGGGTGCCAGGAAAGTGTTTCCTTGTTTCGATGAACCAGAAATGAAGGCAGTGTTTCATCTAACCATCATCCATAGACGAAACACATATGTCCGAGCAAATGCAGACGAAGAAGGTAACAATACAAGCTCCTGTGATGATGCCTGTATGTGCAATGTTCTGTAACTCGTGGGATTATTGGACTTCTGGTCACATAGTAATCCTTATTTTGATATTCCTTCTTTCCACTCTTTCAGGATCTGATTTTATAGGCGATGACTGGAAATACAGTCGTTTTAAGCAAACTCCGAAGATGTCTACGTACCTGTTTGCTTTCACCGTTTCAGAGTTTGAAAAATCAACCAGCTCCTCTCATCCACGTGTGAAAGTTAACGTATGTGCACCTCTGTAGATGCAACATATCAATATGTATATGGAAAATGGTTTGTGCTAAATGGTTGTTGGATAAATTCAACATCTAACCCAAATATGACTCTGCACTCCCCTTGCATCTCTCTCTCTCTCCCTCTCTACACTCTGCTTTTTCTTACCTCTGTGTTTTTTTCACACAGATATTTGCTCGTCCTGATGCTGTTAATGCAAAGTCCACTCAATATGCAGCCAACGTCACCGAAAAGATTCTCCCGTTCTATGAGAAATATTTTGGAATTAACTACCCACCAAGGCTAGCTAAGCTAGGTACAACTTTATATACATACAACGGAATAAATGTGATGATAGAAGTCTGGCATTTATGAAGGTCAGAAGTTCAATGGGTTAAGTGTCAGACTGGGATGCAGAAGGTTGCAGGTTCGAATCCCAGCCTGACTCTCCCACCAGGTGTGTCCCTGAGCCAGACACTCAGCACTAGCTCCCTGTAAGTTGCTTTGGATAAAAGTGTCTGCCAAGTAAAGTAAAGATGGCACACAATATACTTTTTTTTTGGTAGTGTGTAAAGTTTTAATTACAGAATTTGAATAAACCTCAACCTCAGCATTTCTGAAAACTTAGCTAACGTCTATATCTCTTGAGAATGAGAACAGAGTATCGACAGATGCAATGAGACAGTTCTTTTCATATGTATTTCCTTTAGACCAAATCGCCCTGCCAGACCTAAATCCTGGAGCAATGGAAAACTGGGGACTGGTCACGTACCAGGAGGGAGCCCTGCTCTATGAGGAAGGAGTGTCCTCAATATTGCACAAGGAAGGAATTGCTACAATTATTGCACATGAGCTGGCACATCAGGTTAGAGGGGAAAGCCCTAAGTCATTTCCCTGTAATAAAACAAAAATGTTATGAGATCTAATTTAATGGGTCGAGGTCAGAGAGAATTTCATACAGGATGTAACAAACTTGTATCATTTTGTTACAGTGGTTTGGAAATCTGGTGACGATGAAATGGTGGAATGATATTTGGCTGAATGAAGGTTTTGCCTCCTATATGTCCCACTTAGCAATGGACGACGCTGAGCCTTCATTTAATATAGTAAGTTCAGATCTACATCTTTTGGCAGTTTCCATCTAAACATTCATTAGCTCATCAGGTTTATGGTCATTTAAAAATACACAACAATGTAAAATGTCCCATTTTCATGTATCCATTACCTGAGTTATGCAAGGTGTGCTCTTGTCTGTGTTCGTTTTCCTCAGAAAGACATGTATGCTATGGAAGACCTCCACATAGCATTTCAGGAGGATGCTCTGACCTCATCCCATCCTCTCAGTCCTCCAGAGGAAGATGTGCAGACTACTTCTCAGATCACTGAGATGTTTGATGGTATAACGTACAGTAAGGTAATTAGTAAGGGTTTGCAACACAGACGCACATGTAGCCATGGAATCAGTATCAAAAAGTCCTGACATACACATGTTTTTTTTGTTCACTCTGTAGGGGGCAACTGTGCTGAGAATGCTGGCAGACATCGTGGGTGAAAGTGTTTTCAAGAAAGCAATCACAGTAAGCAATAACTTGTGAAATTTGTGTTGGAATCCATTACACATTACACAAATCTTATTTCAGACATGCTGAAAGCTGTTGACAATGTGCTAAAATGCTTTCTCGTTTCCAGGTTTTAGGCCTCATCACTACAGCGCTCTATACTCACAGACAGGATTGTATAACTTAATTTATTGTGACATGCAGATGTTGATGTAGAGTTTGCTTAAACCATTACAGACACATTATATATACCTACAGTATATTAGTTAATTAATAAATTTGATTTGATTCTTTTGAGTCTCTCCTCTCCTCCTCTCTTTCAGCCCTTAGACAGCTAAAAAAGAATCTGATTGTGTGATTGGGCACAGAACTAGTATTTATACATAATTTCGCATTGAAGTGGACTAAATTTGAGTCTTTTTATTCCATGTGCTTGTCACATACTGTTCTCTCCAGCCACTTATATCAATGACATCTTCTCACACACATACAAATGTCGTTAAAATTTCTCCTCCTGTTGAGGATCCATCACCGTGTCTCTCCATCAGAGTTTGGAGCAGTCATATACTCAGTGTTTATGTGCACGTCAATTAACAGAATTTTCATCCAAATGATGTGTTGACAGTAACACTGTATCATTGTTTTTCTGAAGCCAAACATTCCAACATCTGGTTTGTGTCTGTTTCAGTGGGAAAAGACAGGCATCATATCACAATGTACAATGTCTCTGTCCAATGCCTCTAGCAGAATCAGTAAGGGTTTCACATGTCTCCTGTGGGACAGAGCTGACAGATTACTGAAGGAAGATACTGTTGCCGGTAAAAGGGAGCAGACATCTGCAGACCTACAACACCCGGTCCCTCATTGCTCAGTGTTTCCAGCTAAACATTTATTTCAGCATCTACAGATTCATGGGGTTCAACTGCTGTGATTGGAGGTCTCTTGAAATTCCCAATGAAACTGTGTTAATTCTAATCTCTTTATCTGTTGTTCTCTCTGTTTGTGTGTTTTAGATGTATCTCCGGGACTTTCAGTATGAAAACACTGAACAGAACAACCTGTGGGAGTATGTCAAAAAGGTCGAGTCTCATTTTCAGTCTGTTTAAAATGTTTGTGTCGTGTTTAACTTGTAATGAACATACTGCACATATTCCTTCCACCATCCAAAGACATGCTTGTCAGGTTAACTGGTGACTCTAAATTGTCCGTAGATGTGAATGTGAGCATGCGTGGTTGTTTGTCTCTATATGTCGACCCTGCAATAGACTGCGAACCTGTCCAGGGTGTACCCTGCCTCTCGCTCGATGACAGCTGGGATAGGCTCCGTGACCCTAATGAGGACAAGTGGTTAAGAAAATGGATGGACGTACTGTATGTACTAACCAGTACTATGATTGCAGGCTGGGGAAGGTCAGTTTGATGATATTGCCAAGAAGATGGACCCCTGGACCAAACAAAGTGGCTATCCTGTCATCACCATCAATACTACCAGCGGAGAAGTCAAGCAGAAGCACTTCCTGTTCAACAGCACCTCTGAATCCAGGTTTGTGCAAAACATCTAAAAGATCCTCTACTGTAGTTTCGTGACTGTAGAAGCAATGTAATATAGATTTAATCTGGGTACAACAGATTCTGTACAGTTTGAATGTTAGTCATGATAAAATAAGTTCGTTTAAAATTATATTCAAATTCTTTCAGATAATTAAATCTGGAGTCACATTTTATTTTATAAATTAACGCTGCATTAATCAATATCTTTAAATGAACAATGAATCAAATCACTGCAGAGAGCTGTAAAAAAAAATATGAGAAACCTCAGTGCAGCACAAAACTTCGACAAACAAAATGAGCAACAAGCTGTAAAGTGTGTGGATTTTAAAGCAGCAATATTAGCGATTAACAAAACAAATAAGTTTTTCTTATTGAAAGAGGCCACCAAACAGAGCTCTTCTCCCATTTCTGGTAGTATTCCTAATATCACAGATCAACAGTAGTCCTATAACCATACAGCAGTTGAAGGACTGGGTCAAAGTTCAGCTTCCATTTACCACTTTAAATGGAAATTAAATTAACACTTTAGATCACTTTATCACTCACTTATATAACTGTTGACGACTACACACACTTCATTTTTCTGTCATGTGAAAACATCATTTAAAACCTGTTTGACTTCCTCCTCCTCCCTTATTCAAGCTAAAAGAAGAGAGGATCCCGCAACCGCATTATATGTCCAAAAGCTAAGGCTGAATCATAAATCTGTTGACGTCATCGTTCAACCTCCTGCTGAGAACAGATGTCACCAAATAATAAAAAGAGTAATTTTCTTGTGTCTGTTATTATATCAATTGCACTTTGTTAAACGAGTATTTTTCTGCCAGGCCTGGCCACTGATTACGTTAAAGTACACCTTAGGTCATGTAGAGTGTTTTGAAGCAATGTTTAGCAACTGTGGGCTTATGGTAAGTTGCATAATAATTTAGTGTGAGCGGGTTGACAGGAGTTCTGGACTCTGGAGATGTTGGTACAAAGTGGATGCAGATGTCTGGTTATTATAAAAATCTGATGATGTGTTTAAAAATGATTGTACCTTTGGCATCTTTTACTAAAAATGAGTTGACTTGTCATTGCTCATTATATAAACATACCCTGTTCTCTCCCTGTTTCTTTCTCTCAATTTAGTCTTTGGTGGTACGTCCCGATCACATTCATGTCAGATAATTCTAATTCTGGTCGTGAATGGTTGCTCAGCAGTAATCCAGGTAAAAGAATTTACAGCACTGAACATGTCTTAAATCTCAAATTTCTATAACCTTTTCTTCATATTTGAGAATAAAAAACATCGTCTCACAGAGGTCTAGATAAAGAAAAGATGATTTTTTTTGGACAAAGACATCAAATGATCTAAGCAGGAAGACAAGATGATCTTTTTTCTATACTAGTCATAGTCTTTTCATTTTTCTTTGTACTGTGTCACTGGTTTGTGTAGCTTACCATGAACCAATGTCTTTTGAACAGTAAGGAATGAAAAATTCATTTCTAAGAATGGCGAGTGGATTCTGGCAAACATAAACTGCGCAGGATACTACAGAGTCAATTACAACCCAGAGAACTGGGATCGCCTCCTGACTCAGCTGGAGATCAACCCACGTGTGAGTAAATGAACCAAATAATCATTTGGCAAATCACAGAACAGAGCAGAAACCAGTGCCAGTGGTAAATCAGCTAAATCTTGAATAACTCATGCAGATCTGGACTACTAAATAGAAATGTGTTGATACCCAACTCCCTGGTTGTTGATTTAGTATTGAGTTACTGTTAACAACTGGGCAGGCTGGTTCACAGTCAGTTCAGTTTGGCAGTTTTACATTTTTCTGATGATAGGACCACCAGGAAGAAAAAAATGTTTTGACAAAGTGCAGAATGACAGCTGAAGGGCTTGATTGTGCACAGGAGAAATTCTGTCTAATCCAAAATGTTTATTTAAATTTTTTTTGAACTGACCATTTCCAAGTGCTGATTATAATAAACACCAGTTTCGCAAAAAAGGCCATCAACAGAGCCAAAGCACCTTCTGTAGAGGCCCCATTCAGCAAATACGTTCTACCGAGAACAAGATAAACAAACACAGGACAAATCCAACAACCCAGCTATGGTCTGAGGACTGAATGTGGTACTTGAATTAACCACGTCAACTGCTAACTACAGTTTAATGTATGTATGTAAATGTCTCAGACTGCTGTGGTACACTTGGTCATGATTCATGGCCCCCAGAATCCTAATGACCATGTTCTGACTTTTCCTCCAATGCAATCAGCCAGTCAAAGATCACAATCCCAGGCCACATAGGTAAAATGTTATGAATGCCCAAAATATCTGTACCAAATGTCAGAGATATCTTTATGAATTTTGGTGAAAACAAGTCAGGATTCATCAGGAAGTCGGGAATAATATCTGTGCTACACTTTATGACTTGCTATTAGTCAGGAGATCAAAGTCATTAGGAATCATTGTGCGAAGAACATGAATGACTGTGCAGAAGTGATGGAAATAGATGAGTCATGTTAATTACAACGTCACTGGGAAACCCCCTCAGAAATGATACAATGAGACAAAGCTCAAAAGTCAAACAAACATCTATCTGCTGAGAGTTGATTTCTCACCTTGAACGTTTATACTGTATAATTCCCTGAATCCATCATAATCCGCTGTCATTGGAATTTTGCTGTTTGTAGAACGACAACAACAATAGACGTCTTCAAATTTGTGATTTTTCTAACTGCAATGTCAACTTTCCCTCATGTTGCTCTTTTCTTATCCCCCAGCGGATCCCCCTGATGAACAGAGCGCAGTTTATTGATGATGCCTTCAACTTGGCAAGGTACTAACTTTGCAAACTTGGACCCGGTTTATGCAGTCCACTATCTGTAGATTAAGTGTGGTTGCATACAAAAATCCTTTCAATAGTGGAAGCCACCCTGATCTCCTCAAACCTCTGTTTTCCTCAGGGCCAAAATTGTTGACGTGACTCTGGCTCTGAACACAACCCACTTCCTTCGCAACGAGACCGCGTACCTTCCCTGGGAGTCAGCGATTAGGAACCTGGATTACTTTGTCCTCATGTTTGACCGCTCTGAGGTGTATGGATCCATGCAGGCATGTGTCATTTTAATCTCATTTTACACGTGTGATGCTCAAATGTGAAAATGTGAGCTTTATTACATTACTAACGGATTTGACCTGTGTTGGAGAGAAAGATTGTTTTAAGCGTGTATAACAGTGTAAACTGGATTCATGAGACTCTGCAGTAAAACCATCTTTTCCTGCAGATTTATCTCCGGGAACAGGTTAGAGGGCTCTACAACTTCTTCAGGAACTACACAAACCATTCCCAAGTGCCAAAAGACCACTCTTTACAGTAAGGGAAGATTTTCTCAGCCATCAGGAAAAATATCATTTTATCATGTTCCTTAGTTAATCGACAACAGATTTACTCATCTGCAATTTACAGCTTCACAGCTTCACAGTTCAGTCCAAGAGTGCAAGTGCAGAACAGATGTGCGAGTTTGCGTTGTTAGCTTACACTTCATCATGTTAGTAACAGATGTGTAAGGCGGAGTTGCTTTGCCAGGACTTTTTGTGTGTCCATGTGGAACCAGTTCTCAGGACGTCAGGGGTTGTTTCAGGTGAAAAGCACAATTTCTATAAACAAAAATTTAATAATTCTTCAGTAATTATTCTGTAGAAAATCATTTCTACCAGATCAAACAATCGGCATATTCCTGTTAAATAAACAGTTCACCACAGAGCACTTTCACACTTTAACAGACACATTAAACTAAACATTTGATGAATTCAATATATATTATAGTAATAATCATACTCATTACTCTTGTACTGTGAAATGTGGCACAATTCTGATCTAACTCAGCACTTCCTCACAGTTCACAGCAGTCTCATTTCCTGCTAAAAATCATCTTCGACATCGACTAGCTAAGTTAGTTGAGTTTATAGCTGCTGAAGAGGATCTAACCCAGGAGTTTGTTGGTAGAGGCCAAAACAGAGCAACAAGCAGAGTGAATATAGAACATATATTCATCAGACGGGCAGGAACATGACTCCAAATTAATGCTAATGTCGGTACTTGTCTGCTGGGTGTTTAAGTCATCTCCATGACACAAAAAAATATATTAAACTGCTTGATGAAAAAAAAAACATGATACTGTCCTCACAATTTTTTGATAAAATAGTTTTAGCACTTTCTCAATCTTCATCAAGACTCGTAAAAATAACACTTAATACTCATTATTTAATATCTGCACACTGTACATGTGTATTTGAACTAAACTGTGCTTCATCTGAAGGTACAACCAGATCAACGCCCTACAGGTGGCATGTTCCAATGGACTTCAAGAATGTGTAACGATGGCCACGGAGATGTTTGCCTTCTGGATGAACAACAACACCAACAAGTATGGAGAAACTGGATAAGTATATATAATTTTCAATTTGAAAACTATTTAAGACTTTATAATACAGAATTATTGTTTTCTAGAAGATTGGTCTGATTATAATAGTTTTCATCATGTTCTGTAGCTTTACTGCAGGTTAATTAGTAAAGGTAGGTGTCCTTTAATCAAATTTTGGTGTTAAGTGTTTGTGGCAGTTGTTTGCACTCTGCATTGTAGTTTTCTTTAAAGCTGCACTTAGAAGGATTTTTATTCTAACACTCCCTCTAATCATAAACCACAAAGTGGTGAGACCATGGAGGACAGGATCTGCCCTCTACTAATCCAAAATAGTAAAAAATCATTAAGGTAAAAAAACCAAAAACAAACTGGTGCTTTTACTTTTCTGCCGTATAGAAGCTGTAGCGTGCAACATTTCCAGGTGCAACTTTAAATTGAAGACACTTACAGTGGCTTGCGAAAGTATACGGCCCCCTTGAACTTTTCCACATTTTGTCACATTACGGCCACAAACATGAATCAATTCTGTTGGAATTCCACATGAAAGACCAATACAAAGTGGTGTACAGGTGAGAAGTGGAACGAAAGTCATACATGATTCCAAATATTTTTTACAAATAAATAACTGAAAAGTGGGGTGTGCGTA
>JAUYWH010000024.1:2460026-2489889 GCA_034779795.1 Ctenopoma multispine | reverse complement strand
TCATGTGGAATTCCAATAGAATTGATTCATGTTTGTGGCTGTAATGTGACAAAATGTGGAAAAGTTCAAGGGGGCCGTATACTTTCGCAAGCCACTGTACTTCACACTTCATTAAATGTGTGTACTGTACTATATGTGCTCATTCCTTTAACACACATACATGTTTATATGTGTATTGAAATGTGTTAAAGCCTACATTTGCATGTGTAAATGCTATGTATGTATGATATGTACAGATAAACTCTCCAAACTGAGGAATCCTTAAATGAACCAAGGCTAAGAAAAGCCTTTACAGATTAAAAAGACTGGAGTCTGACTGTGTGTTCACACATACAGACTCTACAGGATCTGCTCTACTTGAGTTAAGGTCAGGACTGAAGAAAAAAAATGATACCTAAAGGATTAATTCCAAATGTAAAAGTTACATAGTAGTTCAAGTAGTTTTGTTATGGAGAAGTTCTGTGCATATGTGGGTTAAGTGTGATCCCATTAAATCTTTGTAGTCAGAGAAATGCTAATGAAAAAGTCAAGCCAACAGCACGACCAAGAAAATGTGAAAATGAGATGATCCGGATGCAGGAAAAATAAAATGTGTGAATGTTTGTGTTATTTAGGATCCACCCCAATCTGCGGTCTGTCATCTACTGCCAAGCTGTGGCTTCTGGTGGGAAGGCAGAGTGGGAGTTTGCCTGGAACAAATTTCAGAGCACCAACGACACTTCGGAGAGAGAGCAGCTCCGCGAAGCTCTGTCCTGCAGCAAGAAGATCTGGCTGCTGAGCAGGTGAAGCCAGCAAATGAGCTTATACATCAAGTTCTTATGTGCAATGTACAGAATCGTGAAATAATAAACACACCCGTGATAAAGTGAATCCCAAACATGCAATTAAGCGAAGAGCTAGTTCGTGTCTTGCTTATCTTGCAGATACCTGGAGTACACTTTGAACCCTGACAAGATACGTCTGATGGATGTTGCCTCTACTATTATCTTCATAGCAAGGAACGAGGCAGGGCAGGCGCTGGCCTGGAATTTTGTGAGAGCACACTGGGACTACATCAGTAAGGGGTAGGTGCTGTTTGGGCTGTGTCTATTGCCTCTCGTGTCATTTTCTGACTCATGAACAAGTATTTGAGATGGTGTAGTTGGGTTTGCCCAACAGGCTGTCCTCTCTGAAGCGTGTTGAAACACGTGACTGACAACCATTTCGTGTTATCCAGGTGTGTCCTGCGAGATTGATTCTAGCTGTAAATGACTAATCTTGGTTTTTATCATTGGTTTTACCTGTGAAGAAGAAATAAACACGATGGGCAGGCAGCTGTCTATGGGAGAAGATTAAACAGGGAAATCTAAGGCACTGAGAAAGGCCAATACAAGACATGAAAACAAAATAAATCACTGGTGTACTGAGCCATACACAGAACAGCTTAACTAGGGAAAACAAGAATAACAACAGAATCATTGATAGAGCTGTAAAAAAAAAAAAAAAAAACAGAAATCATCAAAACATCACCAACTGCCACACAACAGAGGTGTTAACAACTTGAGACTTGAGCAGAAATGCAGAGGCCGTACCACAAGATGTCAAAACCGTCACCACCAGTAAGAATAAGAACGCCTAGAAAAGCAAATCAAAAGAAGAAACCAAGAGTTTGGTGACGCCAGTGAGTCAAAGGCTTGATGCGGTAATTGCAAACAAGAGATATGCAATCAAAAAATTAAAGAGATAAAAGCTGGAATCCAGATGTTTCATCTCACATTGATATTTTGATCTTAAACCCAAATGTCTTCACTGTTCCAATACAAATGACTGTAGAATAGTATTTTTGGTTTGAGGTCGATGGTAGAAAGTCTGTGTTAGTGCTATACGCTTAAATGTAGCCAATTTTATTCCAAAAGATTTACAAAAAAATGATTCGTGGTTTACCACAGAACACAAGCTTGTCAGGGTGGAGAAGGCTCCTAACACATAATAAGTTAGACAGTAGAGACATAAAAGTCAAACCTCCGGCAGTCAGTTTTAGGGGACACAACCCATCAACTGGCCTTTTTTCTTGCCCGGAGGCTGCCGTTTACAGAAGCCTCTTGAAGGTAACTGTGGTGCAGTTACACGAAAAGTCAAGCAGGATCATAAAAGAACTGACTAATAAACAGTGGCTCATGACATCGCTGCATGCTGCGGTCGTCAAGTACAAAGGTCCCTCGATTACAGAACAAACAGCTCCTGACAGTTTGTGCTGTTGCCAGGAAGCTAAAACGCTGGTATGAAAGTTTTCATTTCGTGAGCAAACAGCTGATCACATACTCGTCAAGTTTAATCAGCAGATGATCCGACTTCTTCACTGTACTGTATTATGTTATGCTGAAACCAGTTTCTAATATTCTGTCCAATTTTGTTGCCTTCCTGTTCCACCAGGGACGGAGCCATTGTGATTCAGGAAGTAACCAGCAGGTTCTCAACAACATTTGAGCTAGAGGAGGTAATCACTGAAGTTTTATTAGGTTTAAGTAATAACAGCAGTGTGCGTTTCTTTCCAGTCACGCACCAGTTTACCCAAGTAGCTGGATCCACCCTGGTATCTTATCACAAGTCTTTCTGTCATAAGGAGTTCTATTAATGCTGATGTTTATGTTTTTATTACCTTTAGACCATAACCTAAAAAATCATGATTATATCATCAGTTGTTGTATAATTGAATGTGACTGAGCATATTAATAGAAGCCTGATATATTGCAGAGCTCTATGCAATAAATGCATAGTTCACCAAAAGTGATTAAAATTACATGATTGAGCTGCAATGCACATCCGTCTAGCAATGCCCTAACATCACCATGTGATCTTTCTGTGTGTGTACAGCTGGAGCGTTTTGCAAAGGACTATGATCTGGGTTCTGCTAGCAGGGCAGTGGAGCAGGCCATAGAGCAAACCCGAGTCAACATCCAGTGGGTCAGCGAGAACAAAGATGCTGTACTAGAATGGTTTGAAAAACAATTCTAGGCAGGAGAGAAAAACAAGCCTCACGGATTTCCAGTCCTCCTCCATTAAATCCACTTCAAATGCAAGAACTAACCGAGAGTGAGGCTCACTCTGCCAGGAAAATAAGTACTGCAGGAACATTCATGAGACAGATGAACAATGTTTATGTACATACTCATTTTTGCATTATTTATGCAGGATATTCACTTGAATGGAAATGGTCAACTTTCAAGTCCAGATGGTTTTAGTTTGGAAAGATTCTAACTAAAATCATGTAACTGTATATAAAACATCTATTTTTATTAAAACAGTCAAAAGTGGCATGAAACTGTCCATGATTAAATGATTTTATAATAAATATGCATTTGGAGGAAAAATACTAACTCACTAAACACATGCTAAAATCTAAGTTTCTCATTGCTGCTAATTTCCTGACTAGCTTATTCAATTTAAACAAGTCAGAGCCGGAGGATAGAACCTCATGTGTTATAGAAAAGATGTCTTTGTGTGTGATATGTTAATCAAGGAAACAAATTTTTCTTTATGTTGCTGAAATTATTTTTAATATTAAAACAACATGAGCACATTTATAGTACATGTCATCTTTGTTAAGCCTGGTGAAAACAGTACCACACAGGTCAGGTCTACTTCCTTTTGCTTAGCCTCAGCTTGTGCCTCATGTATTACTCTACATATATTCCAATCACTGTGCCACGTCTACAAATACTAAAATGATGACTATTTCAACTCTTACTTCATCTATTTTTTTTTTTTTGCATTTTTTTACATCCAAAATTGTGAAGTTATTTGCCAATTTTTTGTAGACTCACCATTTGGTCAGAATAAAAAACAATCATTCAACAAGTGTCATTCTACTGCCTTTTTAGCATAGGAAATAACATCATTCATTCAAGGAAAAAAAACAGTATTTACTTTTGGCTTTATACTGTAGTTATCTATAATTTAATGTTGGCAGTATCATTATGTTAATTTTCTGTTGAAAATGATGATAAAAGACACATCCTGGTGGCTGAATGGTTACAGCCAGGCCACATAACTGCAGCGATGTAGAAATAATTAGTATTATCAAATAAATAATCAAAGGCACAAGAAGAAAGACAAAGTAAACACAAATATTATTGTCTGACTGCACTTTGTAAAGCGAGAGATAATGTCATTTCCTGTTGTGATTTTTGTTTGTCTTTTCGTGGAGAAGAATTTTTATAAAGAAGAAATAGTCATCCCCGCAAAACTCACTAAAATGAAGCTTCACCAGGACTGAATCTGATTGTTTTTGACTCCATCCCCACAAAAGAGTCCGAGGATTTCGGAAATAGCTGGAGCCTTTTGCTGGGGCGCCGTGGAGGTCAGTTATCTTTGACTTCACATTCATAGTCTTCCAACCATCCCAAAACAGATGACGAGCATTAGGGGCTGTAAACAATCCTTCGTGAACACACTATTGTGTGCCTAAGTTAGAACGGTCTTGCTTGGTTGACGTGAGAACTTTGTGTGTTTCTGTTCCCATGTGTGCTCTGCTCACTGGTTTGAAGTTGGAACATTTAAATCAAACTCTGATTACAGTGGTTGGGTTGTTTTGGTCACGGTCAAACTATAAATCTGATCAGTCCTGATGGAGCAGATTAGCTGAGTTTCGAGTGTAAATTTAAATAGTCCTTGAAGATGCCTTGCTTTGTGATTATTGAGTCATGAATATTTATGTTATACAGAAATAATACCTTTTTTAGTGACAGTACACTACAGTAAATTCAATATTTTTCATTGCTTTTAAAAGTCATATAAGTGACTCTATATTACATCATGTTCCGTCTCTGTATGTCTGGGATGGACACATTTGTCTCAGCGGTTCTTTGCATTAACCACATGCTGAGGACATTTAGAAATAAACTCCCTGATTTGGTTACATTTCTCCTGGGTAATATATTTAAATACTCTGACACAAATTTGTAACTAAAAAAGAACTTACTTGATGTAGCATATGATTAAAGTATAATTAGAAGATACATAACTATCGTTTTCTTCTTTTTCTGAGTTCTAAATTATAATCTGGTCGGGTTATATGCAGAATTTCAGGACACTCCACTTACCAGGAACTGCTGGTAGTTGGTAGTCCAGGGAAATGTGGGTAGAAAATAGAATTCAAAAAGTGGGAGCAGAGTGCAGCACAGATAAAAGCCAGATCCACTCAGTGGAGTTGGAAGATTATAGACCCACACTGCAGATGTGATGCAGGAGGGGTATTGTGGGAGTCCGGAACAAAGACAAACAGGCAGGAATGAAGTCAAGTTGAAGTTCAACCTAGAGACTGAAGGAGAGGCCCAAGAGTTGAGACTGCTGGGAGATGTTGTTTCCTCAATCCTGTTGAGAGAGGAACAAAGTGGGAGAAGTGAGTCTTTCTCTAGTTTGTGTGGGTATAAAGTAAGGGAGATTTTATTTATCCCAGGACATCCTGTAACCTGGCTTAGATTTAGGACATGTTCTCACCCATTCATCCTCCTCTGCTCCGTCTGCTTCTCCTCTGGGGTTGTGAGCGCTGCCCGTGTCTACTTTGTTGGCCATTATCTTGTCGGTCCATGAGGCCCCGGCTTTTTCATCTCCAGCAAAGTTGCACTTGGTCACTGTGCCGCCATCCAGTTTGGCCAAGGAGACTGGAAGTACCATTACAAGTATAATTTAATGGTACAAATAAATACTTACTTAATTTCAGCTTTAATTATACTTTCAACATTATTGTGCAGTTTTTCCATGTATTTGTCACATTTTGTGATGAAACTAGACCTTGGTGGATGAGCTGGTTTAATACCTGACATTTCTAAACACTTAAAAACATATATCCCATATAAACGAGATATCATATGCTACTGTTCAAATATTTGGGTCACTTAGAAATGTCCTTGTTTTTGAAAGAAAATATGATTTCTTGTGCATTAAAATAACATTAAACCGATGAGAAAAACAGAGCAGATATTGTTGAAGCAGTAAATAACTATCACTGCTGGAAACATCTGTTTTTGTAATACAGTATCTACAAAGGCAAACGGATGCCGATCACGAGCAAACATTGTCCTGTGTTCCACTGCCACATTGTGTTTGTTAATGCAAGCTGATCAGTTTAGAAGGTTAATTGGTAAATTTGCTTATTAAAGAAGCAATAAACCCTCTGCAGACGATATACATGTTTAGACTAGCTGAGTATCTGAAGCATCAGCAATTGCAAGAAACAAAACTGAAGCTATCACACAATGCTGTGTACTCTCTTCACAGAGCAGCACAAAAAAACACCACGGTTAAAACTGATCTATTGTTGGTTCAATGTAGCAACTACACAACACTTGGTTAAACTTACCTGGGACCAGTGGGTCATTGTAACCCAGTGTTGGTTCATGTATGCATGGCTTATACTGGATGGAAAAACTACTTAGGTCAGTGGTTCTCAAACTTTTTACACCAGGTACCACCTCAAAAATATTAGGCTCTCCATGTCCAGAGATGAGTGGTAACGAGTTACTTTTACTCAGTTAGTTTCAACAGACAGACGTAGCATAACATTTATCATCACCGGTAATAAGGTCACAAAATTGATTGAAGTTGATCTATCGAACACGCTGGATTCAGAAACATTTGATTTACCATCACATCCTGATCAAGCAACAGACTTCAGCGATGCCTGTGAATAACCACACTGTGAGTCAGTTTAGACTAACAGTTGGAATTCGGGATGCAGTGTTGTGACTATAACGCAGTAATGTTTATAGAGACGTAAAGAGTGTTAAAGTCTGACAGTCAGACGTTGTCCAGTAAGTGGAAACAGTTCACTTGTAAACTATGATGATTCTGTAGCTATTTGAGCTGCCAGAAAGGAATAGACTGAGATCACACATTTAATAATCCGTGCTATTTATTAACCAACAGACTTCAGCGAGATTTCAGTGATGTCTGTGAATAAATCTGTTTCTGTCCATGTGACCGTGCATAAAAACAGCCTGAAAGATCAAACAGGTGAAGTGTGCATCTCCACACAGCTGTCTAACTTTGCGGCGTTACCGACCTGTGTTTTGTCTCCTTACATGTGTATAAATTAAACAACCCCAACATCATGTGAATGAAAACACTGTATAGTTTAAACTAACACTTTTAATTGCGGTGTTGTGACTGTAATGCTGTTAGTCATGTTTATAGAGATGTAAACAGTATAAAAGTCTGACGTTGTCCAGTGAGCGGAAACAGTTCACCTATAAACTAGAGTAGTATTATGTCTTTAATGTTATTATTTAATTTTTGTTAAAAAAAATCTAATTTACTCAATGATTTCGTGCTCCATTCATTTAGTTACGTATGTGTCTTATTCAAGCATGCATGTTTTCATGGAAAACATTTTTACATGACCATAAACCTTTGAACAGTAGATATGTGAAAACTTCCATAATCAACTAACTTGTCTTTGGTCATTTGAAGCTTTGTTTTTTTGGAGGCACACACAGCAAAAAGCAACACACTGGTATTCTCCTGTGTCCTTTCCCCCAGCTGTAGAGCTTTAGTACGAGGCACAGAAGATGGTGTGGAGATGCAGCAAACTGCAAGTTCTGATCAAAGAACAACTGAGTCTATCACCTGCCTGTAGAGCCATCTAGGCCAGTGCTCGGACACTGACTGTGATGTGGGACAATGTGAAAACCATAATTACCAAGAGAGAAAATAAGCCCATCTTATGTGGTGATATCAGGAAGCAGCTCAGCAGTGAAGTATCATGGTTATTCAGACTCACATATGAATGGGCTGTTTCCTCTTGTCTTCAGCCGTACGTCCTGTCCTGTCTCCAACTCTATTTTGTCCATCTCAGACTCTGGGTACCAGAAGGCCCAGGTACCACCAGGTTGGTACTTTTTTGTTATTTTTACCAGTTCTGCTTTGTTCACCATCTCTGACAGCTGTTCCTCACTCAGACAGTCTGACTCCCCTTTAGCCTCTACCTCTGTAAAGACAAGTGATGCACATGTCAGCCAATAAAGATGGAGGAACTCATGAGCTTCTCAGCTGCACAAGGACAAGAACTATTTCCTGTGTCAGAATTCATGTTAGTGGACACAGTCACCTGCAACAGGAAGAGAAGGTTCAGATCAAGTCATATGACCTGAAACAGGTCTTTACATCCCATGTCTGCCACACAAAGGGCCTGGGGTTGATTCCTGGTTGATGCAAAAAACTATTTTTCAAACTTCACTGTAAGACAGCCAAACCGGTCCTGGTAGTGGATTACCCCAGCTGTAGACAATATATAATATAATATATAATCTTTACTGCAACAAAGATAAAGGTGAACTTAAAGCACTACCTCTCATGCCAGCTTAAAGCAGGGTCAATTCAAAAATGTCTTCCATTGAATCCGTCTGCTAACTGTGCAAAGTCAATCTTAAATTACAACAATACAGAAGACAAAAAAAAACCCCACTCCAAACAAAATTCCATTTGTGGAGAAAAGGAAATAAGACAACAAACTCAAACTCACTGTAGGAGGACATGAGGAAGCCAGTGTTGACCTTTTTGGTGTCACTGAAGTTTGGTTCTAATTCCTTCCCTGTGGCATCAAACTTCCTCTGATGGATGCGGCTGGGTTTGATGTATAGCACGTAGTAACGGACCTGCAGATGATGAAGCAACACAAACAAAGTGTGGTTTATGTTCTGTCCGTCTGTGTTTATGTTTAGTCTGATAAGAATTTGGACAAAGTTCTGAAGTGGCAACAGTGGAGGAGGTTGTGTCTTTAGACCATAATTAACTGAGTTAATAAATTAAGTTGAAAATATTTTTCTTTGGGCTTGTTTCTGATAAATAAAGGTTCAAACAAACTAAGAAATCATAGACATATAAAGTCTGTTTATAATTTGTGTTTGTGCACCAAAGAGCTTAGTTCAAAGATGCAAAACAAGGTCCAGAAAGACACATAACGTAAAATACACACGAGATGTCTAGAAATGACACAACTGCCTCATTGTAGTTGTTTTGTGCCTCTTTTATTATGAGATTCGTACAGAACGGGTGAGGGCCTCTTTGTTTAGAATCCGTCCATGGGGGCATCCAATGCTGATACTCTTTGTAACTGACTGGTAGAAAAACTAGTAAGATACATCATAAGTGGCTTTTAGCAACATTATTTCTCTTGTAGCTCATAAACACTCAGTTTAACATACTGTATGTGTTATGACTTCAAAGTGAATCTCTCTGTATTATGCACAGGTGCAGCCACTTGTAGCCTTGTGCGACTGCAGCCAACTATTCCAAGGTTGAGTTCAAAGGCTCGATCTGAACGAAGAAAAGTCCCAGTGATTAAAGACAAATAATGTTCTTGTTACTAAAACCAGTTCTGTAGCACAACGTCACTGGTTAATCCAGAAAAGGAGACGAAAGCTAAAGCTGGTAATTTGATTTATTCTCAAAAGTTTGACTTTGAACTCAAAATGTCAAGTTTATTCTCAGTATTTCAGCTTTTTTCTTGACATGTTATGCCAACTTCATTCTTGATTTTTAAATTTTGTTCCTGATATTTCAACTTCATTCTCCACATTTCGACTTTGTTCTTGATGTTTTGACCTTTTTCTTGACTAATATTTCAACTATATCTTGACATTTTCGTTCTTGAAATTTCAACTTTTTCTTGCCGATACATTTCACTATACTCTTTGACATTTTTTACTTTGATCTTGAACTGCAAAATAAAAAAAGAAACTTCCTCCCACCCTGTGAACTGCTTAGCAACAGTAAACGAGTAAAATGCAAATAGTGTTGATATTGTCTCCATCTTACCTTTTGATTTTGGACATCATTGATTACATGTCTGGAAACATCCAGCAGCTTTCCTTCTAGAAGAACCCCCTGACCACTGTGTGCCAGAAAAAACATATTAAGCTACTTGTTACTGTGCATTATGCTGGTCATAAAATTAGAATATCAGGAAAAAGTTGATTTATTTCAGTAATTCCATTCAAAAAGTGAAACTTGTATATTATATTCATTCATTACACACAGACTGATATATTTCAAATGTTTATTTCTTTTACTGTTGATTATAAGTGATAACTAATGAAAATCCCAAATTCAGTATCTCAGAAAATTTGAATATTAATTAAGACCAATGCAAAAAAAGGATTTTTAGAAATGTTGGCCACCTGAAAAGTATGAGCATGTACATGTACTCAGTATTTAGTTGGGGCTCCTTTGGCCTGGATTACTGCAGCAATGCAGCTAGCATGGAGTCGATCACTCTGTGGCACTTATGAGAGCCCATGTTGCTCTGATAGTGACCTTCAATTGTTGGAGCTGGCGTATTGCATCTTCCTCTTCACAATACCCCATAGATTTTCTAAGGGGTTAAGACAATCAGGGATACAGGGATACCATGGTCCTTAAACCAGGTCCTGGTAGCTTTGGCCCTGTGTACTGGTGCAAAGTCCTGTTGGAAAATGAAATCTGCATCTCCATAAAGTTGGTCAGCAGCAGGAAGCATGAAGTGCTCTAAAACTTCCTGGTAGACGGCTGCGCTGACCTTAGACCTCAGAAAACACAATGGACCAACACCAGCAGATGACATGGCTCCCCAAACCATCACGGACTGTGGAAACTTTACACTGGACCTCAAGCAACGTGGATTCTGTGCCTCTCCTCTTTTCCTCCAGACTCTGGGACCTTGATTTCCAAAGGAAATGCAAAATTTACTTTCAGCAGAAAACATAACTTTGGGCCACTCTGCAACAGTCCAGTCCTTTTTGTCTTTAGCCCAGAGGAGACGCTTCTGACGCCGTCTCTTGACACGAGGAATGCGACAGCTGAAACTCACGTCTTGCATACGTCTGTGCGTGGTGGTTCTTGAAGCACTGACTCCAGCTGCAGTCCACTCTTTGTGAATCTCCCCCACATTTTTGAGTGGGTTTTATTTTCACAATCCTCTCCAGGCTGCGGTTATCCCTATTGCTTGGACACTTTTTTCTACCACATCTTTTCCTTCCCTTCCCAGCTAGTCTCTTTAGCAATGACCTTTTGCGTCTTTCCCTCCTTGAGCAAGGAGTCAATGGTAGTCTTCCCCATGATCGTGTAGCCTACAGAACTGGACTCAGAGACCATTTAAAGGCTTTTGCAGGTGTTTTGAGTTAATTAGCTGATTGGTGTGTGGCACCAGGTGTCTTCAATATTGAACCTTTTCACAATATTCTAATTTTGTGAGATACTGAATTTGGGATTTGGGATGAGTTATAATCATCAAAATAGAAAGAAATAAACATTTGAAATTTATCAGTCTGTGTGTAATGAATGACTATAATATACAAGTTTCACTTTTTGAATGGAATTACTGAAATAAATCAACTTTTTCCATGATATTCTAATTTTATGACCAGCACCTGTACAGTAAGTCACACCGAAACCAACTGAATGTATTTTCAAGTGAATGTTGGCGTTAACTAGCAGTAATTCACGTCAAATACAGACACCAATGCACCATCTCCACTCCTCTTTTATTCTCATTCAGAGCTCCTTGTAGATTTATTTTTTTGCCGATTATAGAAACAACAACTCCTTTTTCCAAAATAATCATATAAACTGTGTAAATTATTATTTACTTTTTCTACTACTTCTGGGCAAGTAAACGCTTTGATTTTTTTATGGGATTTGGTGTCGTCTCTACACAACAAGGAAACGAATGCATCACATTACACGACTGTGGGGGAAACGTATCTCACTACTTTTACTCTTTAACGGCCAATTAAAAAGACGTATTTGAGCCCCTACCTTTCATACACAGAGGGAGACCACACACGGTCATATTTCTCACTGTGGACTGGTTTGTTCTGTAAAGATGTGTCGTGGTAAATTCGGCTCATTTTCATAAAGTTACTTCTCCCTTCGAGATTTTTTTCCTGTTTCCGGACTTCCTGTTCCTACATGTAGCCTGGGTGAAAGAGGGGCGCTCGGTTTTCATACACCGTGCCCCGACGGCACACATGCGGAGACAAATAACATCTAAAGCAACAGAAGTGAAAGTCAAACTTGTAATAATGCGAAAACCGAAGTAATTGCGGAAAAATAAACAGGTAAAACGTAATGAACGTCGAAGATAGAAAAACAAAACCTATTAATGCTATGGTGGCCACAAGTAGGGCCGGTAATGAGATCTTGAGGCCCTGGGCTGCCAGCATTTGGGGGTCCTATTTGTCACCTTAAAACAAGTAAAACATTTTATTCTTATACGACTGTGCTGATACTGATTAACAAAAAACTATAACACAAAAAGACTTTTTTTATTTTATCACTGCAGTAATGTGATGTTCTGGTTTCTGTATGAGTCAATATGTGTGTGTGTGTGTGTGTGTGTGTGTGTGTGTGTGTGTGTGTGCTGAATCCTCACAGACAGCAAGCACTTTGCATACTGCATGAATATTTTGGGGAAATTGTCTTTTCGATCCAGGTTCACATGAGCAATGTAACAATTAATAATGAAACCAAACATTGCGACTATTATCGTAAAGGGTCTCAGCAATAATGAGCTTGAAGCCAGTTGTGAAACAGAAAATAATAATTCCAAAATTGTATTTTAACAAGTCAGCAAAATGTCACTGAACTGTTAAGAAGAACAAAATGACATATCTTATTTACTAAAGTGTTTATTCTGAAATAATCAGTCATAAAGTGAAGTCTGTGTTTAAATCAACTTAAAGTGAAGCATTAATGATCACATGTTCACCAACTTATGATTTTATTCCTGCTTTTAGTCATATTCCAGAGACATTATAATGAAGTGATTCAGACGTTCATACATGTTGACCACAGTCTGTTTTTAATGAGGACGGGTTTACTGCTCCTCCAGCTGCTCTTCTGAATTGCAGGTGCTGCTAATGCTAATGCTAACGCTAGCTGACTCTGTATCACCTGTTCAGACTGTTGTCAGCTAGGAGGTTTTATTTGCTGTATCTGCTGAAAGTGTTTCTCCACAAACCTATTCATAGTGGTTTCTCTCAGTCTTTGTTTGTTTGAGATATGCTGTAGATTTTGCCTCATCCTCTGTGCAATTTGACGTCACAGACAAACTCAAAGAAATAGTTGAGCTATTTTGATTTTTAATCATTTTAATGAATAGATACTACTGAAAGCTATATCTTTTCTCACAATGATTTAAAAAATAGAGGGAACATGAAATATATGTACAAATAATTTAAATACAATTTAAAACAAAAAAAAAAACTAAACTATCAAGCCATGTATCTCACTGGGGCCCCCTGCTGGTGGGGCCCTAGGCTGCAGCCTATGTAGCCTGTGCGTCTAAAACAGCCCTGGCCACAAGAGCGGATCGAGGTGGCATGTTTGGTAAAGCCGTTAAATAAAAATGTTTATTAATATATTTTGTAGAGTGATAAAAATTCTCCTTCATGCAAGGATAATCTGTCTGGTTGCAAATGCTACAAAATTCTAGTGGGACGAAAAATGTAATTTACATAATACATGTATAATATTTATTGAATTGTTATTGTGTTTAATCTTCTGCATTCATTGACAGTATAATTGCTAGTCAAGTACCTACATACCTGCTTGTACCTCTGGCTGGGGTGGCTGGTTGTTTCATGGCTGGCAAAGAGATAAAAAAACTCTAATGTTTTACAAAAAAGTAGAAAGTCCTTATGACTGAGATCCTGATGTTCATGTTGGGATCCACTGGATTAAACTAATAACCCTCTTCAGTATTTTTCCAAACTGCTGGTGTTTCTATTAATTTGCCCACCCTCAGAAACTCAGTTCAGCAGCAGCACAAACTGCATCCTCATGTCAAACCGAAACCACATGGTTTAACCTTCTGACTCGTTTGGCATCTCTGTTTCCCCTCTGCCTCTAGCTTCTCCCTGTGAGGTTGCATACAAAGAAAGGGTTTGAATTTCTGACCTTGTTTTGTGTTTAGGGACTGCACTGGTCCAGCAGGAGGTCCAGAGCCCAGATTGTCAGTGTGGGCTGCAGGGCTTCATCCTGTGCCAGAGATTTTGCTGCTCGGGGAGCTGGGTCTTTGGCTTGGATCACATACTTTAATTTGTTGTTCACAAGAGAGAGACCGTTTCTCAAGGAACATAAGAGACTCAGACACATACACAGACTGTGAAATGACTTTTCTACCTTTCTTCTATGAATAATGCATAATTAACTTTTCTATCCTATGAGTTGCCCAGGACCAGTATGTTAATGAAGAAGGAGACGCATTCACCACATCTGTTGTATGTGCTATGGTGACTTTTTTAGTTTAAGATTGAATTCAACAGAAAAAGGTAGAGGAAAGGAGTTTTTTTTTTATATAACAAAAAGTTTCCGTCTTGGGAATTTATACCTGGAGTGTATCTCAAGTATCTAGTATCTAGAGTTCAAACTCAGTGCAATGGTAATGGTAAGAATATCAGGTTTAGATATTGTCTCGTTACTGTGTTGTGTGTAGAGGAGCTACAAGCTTTACTTGTGTCTCCTTGTAAGTCGCTTTGGATAAAAGCGTCTGCCAAATGAACTAAAGTAAAGTAAAGTAAAGCTAAAAGTGTTTTCACAGGGATGTCGGAATCCACGTCAGACCAGCACCACAGCTTACGGTACCTCACAATTTATTCATGCAGGACTAAATTCTCTTTGTGGTACTTGATTGTCTGGCAGTAGGTGCTGACCTTGAGGACTACAAGACTTATATCAAAGGTTGTAATATGACTGTCTGTAGCCTCAGTCTGACACATGGACATTTCAATGGGCTTGAAATTGCCAGAATATAATAAAAGCCAATTGCTTCCTTATTGCCGAAGGCCACAGTCTGATGAAGCCAACAGAATCAGATCATTTGCAAAAAGCAGAGAAGTGAGTGTGGTGAAGGTCTATGCTAACTGGAAACATGACTGACTTCTTGCAGAGGACACAGACACTGGTTATTCATATGCACACTCTAAATCTAAAACACACGTTGATTACACTGGATGGATTGGTTTAACATGCGAAGGAAAATCCTTTTTAACTTCCTTGCAAAGAGTTACGTGAGAAGCATTCGTACAGTTTAACAACACTTTTTCTTGTTTAATCTGCACAAAGAACAAAAAGGGGCCGTTGCTGTTCCAGAGGGTTAAGTGCTGAACTATTTTCTGGATGGGAGCAGGAGGCATTTGTTGCCTTTGGATGGAGCTGTGCTCACTTTTAGCCATCTCATTTCCTGTTTATGCTAAGCTAACTGGCTGCTGTTACTCTCAGAAGGAAAGTGACTGAACATACAGAATGAGTCAGAACCACTGGATCAAGTAAATCAAGATGACGCGCTAAAATCACAAATGCATCCTGGGATACTTCTCACGCTCTCCAACTAATTATGTATCATAAAAATAAGGCTGATTAAGTTGCCAAACTGTGGTATAGTACTATATATCATACTGTGGTATAATTTGACTGAGCAAAACAAACAGAGAACTTTATATTATAATAGTTTATTGTATGATTTTTAGAACGTATACTTTACTAGTTATTTGTTCATATATATTATATATATTCAATAAATCTAACATCCACTTATTTCATATTAACAGTTGCAAACTATAACTGGTGTGTCCACGGTTAAACTCATGTCCTTCTGTGTCTCTTGGCATGTGTTTCCTCTGCCTCTTTCTTCTGTCTGTGAGATTGTGTACACAGAGACAGCTTGAATTTCTGAGATTTTTGTGTTTAGCAATTGTGATGGTTTGGCAGGAGGTCAACAGTCCAGATCATTGGTGTGGGCAGCGGGACTACATCCCTAGGGAGCTTCCTCCTTGACTTGGATCATGACGATTTGTTCAGTGGAGTCTGTTATCAGCAAAATGTTCATATTATAGATGCTCAGTGAGGTCAGCTCCAGTTTACAATAGTAAGTCTCCTTCTCTCTCTCTCTGTCACACACACACACACACACACATATATGTAGTACATGTATTTACTGACATATATGTTACGTTTCATTAATAAGGAAGGAAACACATCCTACATGTTTGTCAGACTTCAGGGGTACACACACTTCCATGGCTGGTCACACAGAATCCTGATATTTTACCCTTAAAAAAATCATTGCAAGAATGACATTTTTCCAATTAATATGTTCAGTTTAATAATTAATCTTACAAAAATCATAAATTTGCTACAGAGTCTCCTAAACTCTGCACTCTTAGTTGCACATTTTTATTTTTTAAACATGTGTTTTCCTTGTCTGGCCCCATGTCTCACACATGCATTTACGAGGCTCATTATGATTTGTTTTTATTACTGCTTACAGCAGCATTTTATGTGACAAAATAATTTAATGGCAGTTGTGACTTGGTGGTGGTGCTAGACGAAACATCAAAGCTGACTAAAGTTACTACAGTTCATCCCGAGGGTTAGGGTTAGTCCATTGGTTAGTCCAATCCATCCAACAACCATCAAGACATTTCACTCAAAAATCCCATAAGTGAACCTCATGGTGGTGCTAGAGGAAAAGTCAGAGGGTCACTAACAGCATTCATGGGGACCATTCATTCTGGGAACCATGAATGTCTGTGAGAACTATCAGGGCAATTTATCCAGCGCTTCCAGCTCTCTAGAACTAAGGGGTGGACCCATCAACCCACATTGCTACATCGCCAGTGTGGCTACAAATATGTCAATATTCAAACAAAACACATATATTGAGAACCGGTGCTCTGTTTGAATACAGACAGGGTCATAGTAACGGCTTGCAGTGCCGCCTACAAGACCCCCAGAAGGTCAAATGCCTTCTCCAAATGCAAAACACATGTTTAGTAGAGTGGATAGAAATATCGGGGGAGGCATTATCGCTACCTACAAATACTGCAGCTGTAATGAGACAAAACTATTTCCCTCTAGGACTAATAGTGTCTAATAAATCTTGAATGGCTGAAGTTTTATGGTGGATTTCTTCTGGGCGATTCTCACCTTTAGATGAGTAGTCGACTTCATTACTCGTGACTTCTCCTAATGTTGGACTGCTCTTATCATTAATATCTACTAAGACATGACCCAAATAAAGTCACATACTACATTACATTTTGGTTAGAAGGGTGAGTCTGTTCAGTGAGTCTGGGTGAGATATGCTTTAAAACATATAACATTATAAGATTATTAGTTAGCGTCAATTATACATCAGGTTTAAATGCAGACAAGCTGCAGGAAAAATCCTAACCTCCTAATATCTACCCACATAAAAGTCAATCTAAGCTGTACTGAGGAAGTAGCGGCCTAGCTGGATGCTAAGCCAGATGTTTCGTCGTTGAGTCCAGCCCCCTGGAGCTTCGACCTCATACAGACGCTCCCGATGCTCCTCGTGCTGCTGCAGGAACTTCCTACACACTGAACGCACAGGGAGAGTCAAACGCGTTAGTTCGTTTGCACATAAAGAAGAATTCCAACACACATCTGCGCTGCACACACTGCTCCCCCCAGCTTTTCTGGCATCTGTGACAATCGAAGGGAAGTTTGGGAAATAAGTTTAAAATGCTACAGCAGGATAAAAGTACAGGATTTCTGGTGTGTTGTGACATAAGTATGTGCTCATGGAGTGTTTGTGAGTTTGCACATTTCCAAGTAACTTTATAGTTATTCTCATGTGTCACGACTGCAGCCAGAGCAGCACATGATGGTAGATTTCATTTGGCTTTTTCTTTACACTGATCAGCAGAAAAGACTCTTTTATGTCAAGTGGAAACAGATCTGTAAGTAAGTTAGTTATTTGACCTTCCACGTTTAGGTGTATTTACATTATAACCACCTGAAACTAAATGTGTGACTGGGGAGGTGAGGTTTGGGGGTGAAAAGTTCTTCTAGGCACTGTACGGCCCCAGCTGACCTGCCACCATGCTGGGTGATAATGGAGAGCTGACTCCCAGGAACTCTTCTGTGGAAAACCAGGAGCAGAAATCCTCCAGCATCTGAAAGCCGAGGCCTCTCCTCCTCCAGCTGCTCCTCACCAGCACCGTGTCCAGAACAGACAGCAGGTAGCAGCGACTGCTCCAGCTGTCACACAGACTGCCTGAAACACAAGTAGGAGAGGGGTTACGGCACGATAACATGAAAATAAGTCAGCCCCAATATATTATCAGGATCACAATTAACATGTGGGCAAAGGGTTCCCCGATCACACATCCATCCCCGATCACGCCCCTCTAGTTTCTAACCAAGTCTAATATTCACTCTGTTGTTGAAAAACTGAGAGAAATATGCTTCTGCTGCTGTAGCACATTGGGATGTTGTTTTACTCTGTGTATACCTTTGTGTTTTACAGTGTAGAAGCCGACTGCCTGGCCATCTCTCCACAGCAGCTTGCAGCTCTCTGTGCGGGGATGCAGGGAAAACTGCACCTTCTCCTGTGAAGACCTCTCCACCACCTGACTGAGCAGGCACACTATCACCCTCTCCATAATCGACTGCACCTGGGGACGACACACTGACTCACTGCAGGAAGTCCCCCAGGATGGATACAACAGTACAGTTGACCTCACACACACATATGGCTCTGGGGCAAATAAATACAGTGAACACATAAGTAGACATTTACACGTAACTGCACCAATCTTCAAAATCTTTGTGGAAGGTTTAATTTAAAACAAATTCTACACTTTTCAAAAGATTGATTTCTATCTAAGTTTATTTACATACTGTAGCACCACATCACAAGGAAATCTTCTTTAAGATCTTTAAATAAAAGCTGATTTTTTTCACTTTCGGCTCAAACCCAAACATCTTCAGTGTGCAGCAAACACAAATGAACTGGCCTTACCTTTCCAGTACTTATAGAGGTAAATACTGTATAAATACATGGTTACCAACATCAATCCACTTCTGGATTTGTTAGATGTTCGTAAGACGTCTTCCACACGCCACCACTTGTCATGCAGATATAAAGCCACCACTGGAAGTTAGAGGAGAAAGCATGAGTCTCTGCACACGTATCTGTAGGTTTATATATGAGTATGCAGTCCCAGACCTTGAGTTGGATCATCAGGGGAGTGAAGCGCCACCACTGTTAACCTAGGTTGGTCATCTTCAAACATCTGCAAGCGGCTTACACTGTTTGCTGTTATCGCCACCTGAGCATACAGACAGGATGACAACTTACTCCACCTCATCTGAACTCCATGACCTGAAGAAACAAGTATAGCAACAGAGCATCTTTATTTACTGTAAATCAATTTATATATATATCTATATATCTCTATATATCTATTGAGATATCTATATATCTCTCTATATATATTGTTTCAAGTTAGAACAATAAAAAATGCTGCAGGAAGTTAAAATACCTAAAGCATCATGATATTATATGAGCAGGTCAAGGGGGTGACAATCACTGAGATATGTGAGAAGAGAATATTCCAGCTGTTTACATTGTCACGTGTTAGAACAGAGGATGATACTGGACAGGATCCTGAATAAAGTGCCTCCAGCAGCAGGAGGGAAATGACCTTCCAATTTCCTTCATCCTGAAAATGTAGAATTATGAGAAAACTGCTAAATGCCACTGATCCTTTGCAAAACTCTTCCTTGCAGAGACCCGTTGCCAAGGACATCTGCAGATGTTTCTCCACCCTGCTCACATGTGTTATAACCAATCACATCAAGAGGTAATTAGGTTCATGTTTGTGGATATTTCTGTGTACACTCCACCTCCTAGAAAAACACTCCATCATCATTATAATTGAGTCATTAAAAAAACAGTAATGAGACCTTTGAGGTATGTGATGATCGAAACCACTCGTTCTTAAGAGGTCTTGACTCTAAAGATGAGATGTACTGTTCACCCGCTGATGTCAGGTCTGTGTCATTCACAGCTGGAAGGTCCACAGGGTACATGGCCTCTTATTGGAAAACACAGCTGTAGATACACATTTAACAGTTTAAAGTATTAGCAAATAACATATAAACATACATACTCATTCACTGTTTGGATGCCTAACTCAACAGAGTATTGCCTTTTTTTACCAGACTACGTTAAAGATTCTGGGAGTTTTACGCAGAAGGAACGAGAAGATGACTGTTGATCTCTGACAAGCTTTTTGTTCCTTTTGGTAATTTACACTAGGTTTATGTTACATTGCGGTAAGTGCTGCACCTGGTTTCAGTTAAATATTAACGCACAACAGCATTAAACTGCAGATAGAGCAGCTGAAGTTTCCTGCACTTTGAACTGCTAAACTAGCAATGCTAACAAGAACCACATATAACGGTGACAGTCATATAGTTTGACAATTTTACAACAAATACTGCAAGTTAGGGTTAATTACTGTATATCAACAGGGAATTAACTTACTTTGCGACTTCATAAGTTAGTACGATCACATATTAACAGACGCTGTTAGCTCCACCTGTAGCTCAAGTTACCTAAATTCACTACGAAGCCACCTGGACTCCTTTTCTTTGGCCCGCAGCGCCACCCTCTGGATGGAAATATGTATTACATTACTTCGTCCGTTACCGTGCATGCCCGTCACGGGCAGAAAATGCGAGGTGTACTTCAAAATAAAGGTATAAGATTGCACGTAAACAGTGTTCCAAAGATACAAAGAATTGTATAAAAAAATCCCGTATGTACACTTCCCTGTGTGCACCACATCACCAAGACTTTATACCCACACCTCTCTCTCTCTCCCTCTCCAGTTTGGCTTCCAGATCAGCTGTGATATCAAACTAAAAGTTAGAGCGAGCACAATGTGAATCTGTGACATAAATAATCACTCTAAATTCAATCCCAGAATTTAACTACAGTCAACAGCAATGATCTCAGAACTGGTGTCAACATCTGTCATGTAGCAATTCTGAACTAATTACAGACAAGTTCTCAATGCAGACACACACAAAAAGAAAATACATTATATTAGCTGCCTTTGCACTTCTGCTTATACAACCATAACGTTTTACAAAGGTGGAATGAAACTAAAAGGTGGGCACATCATTTTTTTCTAAGACAATAAAACGTTTTTTTGTTTTTTTGAGTAAGCGCTCCAAACTAATTTTATTTTATTCTGAAAGAATATACCGGAAGTAATATTTTTAACCACAGCAGAATTGGATCAGCTCGTGCCAGTCTTTGATCGGTGCAGGGTAAACAATGCTGCTCAGGTTGGCACGGGGCCGCAGGCTCGTGTCTCAGTGGCACGGTCTCGTGCAGCGTCGCGACATTCAATCAGCAAACACCGCGAGAGTAAGTTCTTCTTTAAACTCTTCACACTTTGTTATAATGCTGCGTTATGACAGGTCACGTTTGAGTGAACGCACAGTGCAAATGCAGCAGCAAGGTTACGTCTGAGACAGGTCTGTTACTCTGGTTTTGTATTGTCAAGACAATAACCTATTAACAACCAAGTAAAACCAGCGAAAAACTCAACTTTAGTAGCATTTTGGACAAAGGCTATCAGTTAACCATAGAGCTGTTGTTTCGCCCTTTTTCCTACTAGCTTAGCATTAATAAACTTTACCAAAAAAAATCAACGCTAGCCTAACGTTTTCGTCTCCCTGTGATTTTTTAAGGATGCAGGGGGAAAACGTTAAACAACCGTTGTAGTAGTAATGTCACACGTATTGTGGACAGAGGTCAAACCCGGTAGACTCGAACGGGTTCTGTTGCGCGTCTTTTCTTGCAATTACAGCTCAAATGGACGCGTAAAGAGGCGGTATAGTACGTTTAAATGTGATGTCTCTGAGACATCTGAGAATTTCAACGAGTTAGTCTAGAGAGCTGTTAACTAGTATGAAATTGATTCTTCTCTATGGCAGTGGCGGCTGGTGAAATTTATTTTTTTTTGGTGGGGGGGCACTTTTGCAAGTCACTTTTCAGATGCACTCTAACCACATATCACTACTAGTATTAGCTAAAGCACCATTACCATGCATCACCAGGCCCATTTCTTAGACAGGCATAAATGAGGGGGCAGACAAAATGTGAAGGGGGCACATGGTGTTGATGGAGGTGGGAAAGGGGTGGGGTAGGGTGTGGTGGAGGCGTGGGTGCTCTGGATAACCTTTTATCATGTAATTGAATTGCACTTTGTCTGGCCTGTATCCTAAGACCTGTCCAACTTTAGTGTCCCACCTGAAGGCTAAGCTTCTGCTGGTGTAGCTCTTTGGGTCACTGAGGCAGGCAAACACCCTGACCACAATAAGGTGGCAACTGCTCAAGTGGGAAAAAAAACAACAAAAAATAAAATGAAATATTCCTCATCAGATTATAACAACTAAAAACATGACATTTACCCTAATTGAATGGCCTATATCAAATATATTCAAACCCAACAATAACAATTGTCAATATTAACAAAACAAAAAAAAGGGTAAGTCAAGTTATATGAAAAAATTATATTCACGAAGAATAAAACTTAAAAATAGAATAAATAAAATAAAATAAAGAATAAAATAAAATATCCATCTAGACCTTTACAGCCAACAACATAAAATGTGTCTTAATTCGATGACCTAATTTTCAAATAAATTTGCAAAATAAACAAAGAATAAAATAAGACCTCTCAATATAGCCAATATTCACAAAACTAAAAAAGGTTTAGTGTAGGGATGCTTGGATCAGATTTGTGCTACTGATTTTGATACCGATCAAATTGATTGGCTGTAAATATTTCAATTTATTACAGGTAATAAATTGGTGTGTTATGTCAGGTATTATATTATAATGCCCCAGAATGAGACCTGGCATAGCTTAATGGCATATATATGTTTATTGCTAATAACTACTGTGGATCTAAATGTCCCACTGATGATTGTTGCCTGCTAATTACACTGATTATTTCTGGCCTTGTCTTTTTCTCTCTGATTGTATGACAACAATACAAGCATTCATGGGATGTTCTCTGGATCTCTAGATGTTAAAAAAAAAAACTACTACAAAAAACTACTACTAATTTACCTGTAGTTTACTCGTTGTGTTGAAGCATTTTAACAAGCTTCCCCCGCAAAGTATTTTTTCCTTGCATCTGTTGCAGAATGCAAACTTCATCATCACACACACGGTGTAAACGTTCCACACAGCATGTTAGTCCATCATTTGCCATTGTGCGCCTGTGCAATGTGGAGGAAAGGGGGAGGAGGGCGCTGCACTGCACACTGCTAAAATATTAGCTACAGGTGATCGGCTTTTGTCATCGGCAATGAAAGGCATTGGTTGCTGATCACATACTTTTTCACGGAAATCGGCCGATACTGATCGGTGGCTGATCGATCGATTGGAGCAAACAGGCATCAACAACAGACAACCTATCATCTCATTTGTGCCTTTTCCATCTTTTGATTTAAGGGGGCAGGACGTTTATTTAAGGGGGCAATGCCCCCTCTTGCCCCAGCGTAGAGCCGGCCCTGTGCATCACACTGCTTTAAAATATTAAATTAACATGAAAATACACTGTCTGTGTTACATTTCCTTCTGTCTCTCTTTCAACTGAGAACATGCAGTCAAGCAGCTCATTCTGCACTGTCTCAAATGTCCTCTAACTACAGTAACAGTGTGCAAGTACTGTCCAAAAGCCCCATGAAAAGACCAGTGTTCACTTTCATCATGAAAGACAAGCAACACTAGCTCAAATACATCGCAGAATATAATGCAGGCATTCTCACAGAATCATCAATAAAATAAACATTCACAACACAAACATGACTTAAATAATCTGCTTGGTAAAATATAAGACGCTAACTGGACAATCACAGTCACTTACATGTTGATAGAGCGACCTAACGTAGCAGTTAGCATTTATCCTGTAGCTGCTAGTCTGTTCATGTTTTCTTACTTTATCAGGAAAATGTACTAAATCTCTTTTACCTGTCTGAATCCAGACTCGTTCTGTTACAGACAGCTGACAGAGGAGGCAGTAAAAACAAACCAAAGCTCCGGTCTCAGGACAGACAGTTAGCCAGGACTTCGTCTCAGACCAGTTTCTGGAGAAAGACTGAGTGTAATTTCTCCCTCTGTCCTGTATTATTTCATTTTTATGTCCACTGGTGTGGTCCACAATCTTTAATCTTGTCCTGTGTGGTTCCTCTGTGAAACGGTTCAGTATTTAGCTTCTGAATTAGCTTTCTCTCTGACAAAGAAGCTACTCCTCCAACTGACTGTAAACAGACGCGTCACTGTGAGTTTCCGGATTAATTTCCTGGTCTGTTGCTGTAATGGTATTCTGCGCATGCTTCGGGTGCCCTAAGGTTCTCCTATACTTTGTATTGGAGGGGGTTCTAGTGCACATGCACCAGTTATAGCATAAGTCTATGGTAAAGATTTATGCGCGCCAAAGGAACAGGTAATATGTTACACAACCATCGCGGTAAATAAGTAAGAGAACATTTTTAAACTATGCTTGAATGCAGCTTATACACAGTATTGACAGTGTTCCTAATATATAGATCATTTATTTTGATTTTAATGTTTTAAAATCTGTTGTCACAGACTATGTGAAGCGCTCTAAATAGTTCTGATCTGGCCTTGGTTCAGAGTCAGGGGTACATGTGTGTTACAGAAAGGTGCAGTGGACAGAATGTTACACTAGATGTGCCTTTTTCAAGTCTTGTCACTAGGAAGATGGGTTTTTGGTTATGGCTTTGTCTTCTTTCTTTCAGCTGTTAAAAGTGACATACTCAACCTTCCTACTTGCTAGGTCTCTTGGGTATGTTTCCATCAAATAGGAACCATGGACTTTGGACCAACCTGATATTTACTGTGTCTGTAGCTCATTGTCTGGCCCATTATTGATGTGTTGTTATCTTTTTATGATTTTGTACCTCTCAGTTGTGCAATTTCAGTGATTTAGCAGAGGTGAGAAAAACTGTGTGTCGTATTGTTACAGAATCAAACAAAGCCCTCTTCGCATGGAAGGCAAGAATTCTGACACTGAACCGCCAATGCATGTGTGATACTTAGCTTTTCACATTTCAGCTGATAGGTTGTAAACATAGTCATGATTACACAATAAATAAAGGGGGCATTCCCTTCATAGGCTCAATGGAAATAAGGATTGGATTACAGGTTTTAATCTCATAACAATCTTCAACTGTCACTGACACCGTGATATGATGTTTGGGAGAAAACAAAATGTCCATATATCACTGGAGATTCTGCAATAAAAGTAGGTGCGGTTGATTCTTGAAGTATTATTTTCTCTACTCTGGAAAATAATAGGTGACCTATGTTTTTTGGAGGTCTTAGTTATGTTTTTTGTAAAAGAAATAGTACAAAGTTTATTATATGCTCTTTTTTAAGCCACGTTTACAATCAGTGGTTGGTTAATCATTAACAATTTATAGAAATATGTGCTCTTTTTCATAACAAAACCATTTTCTAGCCAGTGCTGTGACCTGGGTTAGGGATTTCCCCATACCAGATATTTGGTACCACTGAAATTCTTTGATTCTCTCTACCAGTTACAATAAAACAGCGAGAATGAATCAATGAACAAAAACACACAGAGAAAAGACAATTAGGAGACAAAAACTTCAAAACAAATTCTGATCTGGGTGTCTGTCTTCAATATGTTTAGCTACGCATAGGTTTAAGGTGTTTCCTTCTTCTACAGTTACCACGCGCTGTACCTGTCATCATCTGACCGAAAGTATCTCCATACACAAAGTTTGCAGTGTTTGTTTTTCTCTACAAATTGGAGTGAGACCTGCTTCTTCACTATCCCATGTTGATATTAGTGTTACCTTCCTTCTCTCTGTGTTTAACATCAAGACTAAAATTGTAGGGCTATTTGCTGACTTTGTCAGTGCCAGATATTTGACTTTAAAAACTTTTTAAATATAATGTGTGTGTGTGTGTGTGTGTGTGTGTGTGTGTGTGTGTGTGTGTGTGTGTGTGTGTGTGTGTGTGTGTGTGTGTGTGAGAGAACAGGCTGCTGTTGTGGACAGTGTTCTCTCAGCATTCAGATCTATATGTGGTGAGGACGGTGTCTCATTGGGTGGAGCTGTCAGAGAGCAACATGGCAAAGATGAGTCTGTACACAGGTAGGTGTGTTTCGCTCCATCACACAGACACACTGTGACAGTGTTTTCCATAAATACTGTGAAGAAGAAGGAAATTAGTAAGTTGAGTTGTGTGTGCTGTATCTCTGCTACCCAGATGTCGCCCCCCAGATGTGGTGGTGTTTCCACGTTGTGTGGAGGAGGTCAGTGCCCTTGCCAAGGTCTGCCACAAGCACCGTCTTCCCATCATCCCCTTTGGCACTGGTACCGGACTGGAGGGAGGGGTAGGAGCAGTAAAGGTGAGAGAACGGAGATCCGTGCGTGATCTGTGAGTTTCACAAAATTATGGCATTTACCATTCAGGAATTACAGCCAGTTTTTGTGTCAAAATTTTCAACCAATAGACTCCTTCAGAAATGTAAATATAGAGCGGCACAAAGTATAGAGCAGCTTTTAAGTTGCATTAGACAAAACCTACAAACAAGCAGCAATTGGAGGCAGCTACAGTAAAGGTCTAAGTATTAAATTGTAGGTATATTTACAATAATGTCACTAACAAAAACTTTTGAGGCCTTGATAATGGAGGCACTCTGCATGGGTTTTATTCCTAAATAGAAAATGCCATATTTTTGTGAAATAAAGCTGAAAGTCTACACTTTGTTCACTCTGTTAAGATTTAATTTTAAATCTGTTGTGGTGTATAAGGCAAAATTATAAAAACTCTGTGATTGTCCAGATACTGCAGGACTAATTGTATTTGTGTGTATCTGTGACTGGCTGTATGCGCAATCATAGAAATAAAGGCAGAAATAAAAGTAACATGGTTATAGGACAATCAGTGCATTTATTGAATGTCAACACATGTCTTCCTCCTGCCTTTAGGGTGGTGTGTGCTTCAGTTTGAGAAACATGGATCAGATTCTTGATCTTCACCAGGAGGACTTTGATGTGACAGTGGAGCCTGGCGTGACTAGGATGGCCCTCAATGCCTACCTGCGAGACACCGGCCTGTGGTTTCCTGTCGGTCGGTGACACTCTAGTCACACCAGCTCTCATTGTATTTTTCAGGAAAGGGTTTGCGCAAAATTCTAAAATGGTCTGTGAATAGAACAGTCCAGAGAAGAGAGCAGGACCACGACCATGGATGCATTTGTTGCGGTTTCCTACTACCCTGTTATCCTGGTTGACTATCTTGTTATTTCTAGTTGTTGGTAGTTGCTAGATGATTATGAATTTGATTTCAAAATTCTTAGTTAACACATGGCATGCTTTTACTATCTTAGACCCTGGAGCGGATGCGTCTCTGTGTGGAATGGCTGCCACCAGTGCGTCTGGTACTAATGCAGTTCGTTACGGAACTATGAGGGAAAATGTGGCAAACCTGGAGGTGGTTCTAGCTGATGGGACCATCATACACACAGCTGGGAAAGGTCGACGTTCCAGGTACCCCAACACATTTTTCTTCTGGCGAATTCCCTGGAATATGACTTAATGCAGCTTTAAGCTTCTTCGTGCTTTATTCCCCGTCTTACTCATTGTCAATATTTAGGAAGACGTCAGCTGGCTACAACCTGACAAACCTCTTTGTGGGGTCGGAGGGCACCCTGGGGATCATCACCAAGACTACACTGCGACTGTACGGCATCCCAGAGGCCATGGTGTCAGCCGTCTGCTCTTTTCCATCCGTCCAGGCTGCTGTAGACAGCACAGTGCAGATCCTGCAGGCTGGAGTACCCATCGCCCGCATCGGTGAGGAGATAATGTGTTATCCATCCATCCATTTTCAAATAAAGCAACATTTCTCTTAAGAAAAAGGTAAAATGAAAATATCTTGGTAACAAAATGCAAAAGGTGAAAAAATTTCCCCTAGGTTTCCAGATTTGTTGGGGCGGGGGTGTCTTATAATGACATCCATCAATTTAGGAACCAAACGCTTATTTAAACTGCACATTGAACTAAACATGGGAACATTTCTTTTCATGATAATTATCTACAAAGGTGTGCAGCTGGGTCAAAACTCATTCGGTAGTGACTTTTGCTGCTTGTCAGAGGAAGGACATGCAACTCTTGTACTGTACATTTTTCTGTACTTTGACCCGGTGCAGGAGAGCTACTCCTGCTGCTGCTACAGGAGAGTGAGAGCTCCGATCTTCAGCACACATGAAAAACACAGACATTTTTGTTTCATTTTCAGGTCATCGACACAACATACTTTACTACATGAGCTGTGTCTGCAGATGGGAGTGTGTGTGTGTGTGTGTGTGTGTGTGTGTGTGTGTGTGCGCGTGTGCGTGCGAGCAGGAGAGAGAAAAATATTATAAATACGACCATGCAGATACAAGAGGCTGTTTAGTTTGTTTAATTGAAGGACAAAAAGTACAAAAATGGGAGTGAGACAAAACATTTCTTTGAGCAATTTAGATATAACAAGGAAAATGCGTTAAAGTCATAGAAGTAGATGGTTTTGTTTGCTTACAATCAGCTGTATAGTTTAATATGAAGCGCCGCGGTGTGTTTGTCTTTTGGGGTTAGATCAGATTCAACTTTATTGTCATTACACATGTACAAGTACAGGGCAACGAAATGCAGTTTAAGTCTAACCAGAAGTGCAATAAGCAGCAAGTGCAGGATAAAGGTACAAGTTATAAGTTATGAGTATATGTAAGGTGATATGTACAAGAAGAAACTTAATAATATTCTGCAAAAACATGAGTAATGTTGTCACATCTGTATGTTTGTGGTAGGCCGGCTCAGTTTTACAATGTAAACACTGGAGCGCGTTGTCCTGCTTAACCATCTTTGTTGAATGCGCGTCAATTATAACAGTCCGTGTGAAACAAAAACGGAACGTGCTGTTTAACGCGAGTTATATGACGTAAACGGAGCCTCAATTCTAGATAAAATGTCTTTTCTAATCCTTGCAGTCCTAAACTAAACCACCCCTGCTTTACTACTGTTATTAACGAGCTAACGCTAACTTGTCATGTTGTCAGTGCGCGAGAGAGAGCGAGTGTGTTCACTCCGCTCCGCGCTCAAAAAAAGTTTGTTTTTAATAATCAAATATCTCTGCGTTGCACGATGCAACAAATTGATTAGGGAATTTGTTGCCAACGCTTTTAGTAGTCGATTTTAATCGATTTAATCGAAGTGTTGTTGCAGCCCTAGTTCAGAGAAGATTTCGCAAATGTTGAACCTTATCGCAAACAGCTACAGTAACTCAGCAACTGTACAGTAACTGAATGTAAATTTTGGGTTGGAAATAAAAATGCAAGAGTGTAGATTTAAGGAACATTTGAATGTAACTAACATTCACATGGACTTATTTTCTATAATATTTTGATTTGTATAAATGTTATTGTTTACTAGAACATAAGCTTTAAATGCATTTGGCAGCACACAGCTTTGGCTGTATCTGCTTCAGCCCAGTTATCTATAAATTTATTGTATTTATTCACTGACTGTCATTTCTCATAGCAGCGTTGTTTATTCTGGCTTGAGTTGTGATGTGTTCAAACTGCAGGATTCAGACTAACAGTACTTACAGTACACTTCAGTACGATAGCTCATGGTATACTGGTTCTAGCTGCTTGTCCCAGTGTAAATACTGTCAAACACTCAGGATGGCAGCTGAGACTACAACCCACGCCACTTCAAACCTTGTTTCGTAATGATGGAGGCCTGGCGCACTTTAGTCTGTGACAGAGGCAAAGGACATCTGTATCTTAACCTAAAGAGTCATAAAGTTACATACAGGAAGAAGAGGGCCTTCAGAAGCTAAGACCGGGAAGAGATGAAAGCAGCTCAGCGGGAGGTGAAAAGCTGCCTGAGGGAGGCAAAGAACACCTACAGGAGAAAGGTGGAGCAGAGACTGAGTGAGAACAATATGAGGGAGGTCTGGAATGGTGTG
>JAUYWH010000024.1:2429010-2451384 GCA_034779795.1 Ctenopoma multispine | reverse complement strand
ACTTTATTCTATTGCTCCTATTGAAAAAACAAAAGTTGTATCCAAGATGGCCGACTTCAAAATGGCCACTATGGTCACCACCCATCTTGAGGAGTTTGCCCACTCACATATACTGTGATGTGCCACAAACGGGACTTTAATATCACCAACCATTCCCATTTTATTAAGGTGTATCCATATAAATGGCCCACCCTGTATATATACATACGTACATATATATATATATATATATATATATATATGTATGTATGTGTGTGTGTGTGTGTGTGTGTGTACAGCGCAGCGTTAATGGAAATGAAAATTTATGTTTTAGTTTCACATGCCTATAAACACATAAACGAACTAGTACACTGTTAGCCCAGATAGGTTGAGTTTACTTTACTACTTTAAAATTTGAGGCAGCCTGTTGTCTTGTAAAAGTTAAGTAATGTGTTTTGAAAACTTGAGTTAATGTAACTTAAAACTTAAGTGACTTAAGTTTAATACACAAATGCAAAGTTTATTCAACTTATTCTATTCAACTAACTTCAGTTTATTAAAAAAAACAATATATTATTTATTTCAATTAACAACATGAAATTCAATAACATGCTTTGCCTTGAAAACCTGCTATTAATTTTTTAAATAAAGGTTTGTCTCCATAAGTACTACTTGCATTCTGTCAAATGAATAAGTGGCTAGAGAGCTCCTCAGAAACATTAGAGAGCTACTGTCTCAAGGATTACCTGCTGAATAAAAAAAGTCTTGGGGTAGTCCAGGTGCAGGGCATGCATCAGACCAAAAAAACATAGAACACATGAGGCAGGTTGGACCAGTCCATTCTACATTCTCATCCGAGATGATGGCCACTCTAGATGAGTTGAGCTGAACATTTTCTTGATGAACACAGAGGATTCCGACTGGAGTTTCCATGTACAAGTCTTGTCAGTTACATCCTAACAGAAAAAAGAGAAAATGACAAGGAGATGACATTATTATAGCAGTCAGATAATGTATTTGTATGTACCAAAATTAATTTCTTTCTATTTAGATTGAAGAGTTCTAAATAATAAATTCAATTAGAAAAAAGGGTAGTGAACATGCACCTGCAACATTCACTGAAAATTAAGTGTCTTACAGTGCAGGCATTCAAGAAGGCAGAAGGGTCATCCTCCAGCTGACTGGCAGTCTTTGAAGGCAGATAATGTTTGTTGGCTCAGTGGTCTAAAACAATTTGGACATAATTTAAGAATACTTACATGTATTTATTGAATACATTCCAGTTTTTCACTGCTCACAAAATGACACACAAAGTGATAAGGTGGATAAGTTAGCTTACAGATGACTACCAGGTAAATACGTCCGTCAAACTGGTTAAGACTACGTTTCTCACTGCTCACAAACAGCCCACAGAGTAATAATGTAGCTAAGCTAGCTAACTTAAAAATGTCACAGCGGTTATGTTAACATTACAGAAAAGTTAAACAACTCACAGTAAACAGTAAAAAGCAACAGGTTTATATTTCTGACCAATACAACTCACCAGTTTTAGTAGACCGTGGTACAACCTTCGCACCGCCGCCCTCCTCTCTCCTCTGCTGGGAGCAGCCTTCGTTCACGGAGCCTCGTCCTTCACCTGGTGGAAGGTTCAGTGCGGGCCTGTGTCTGCCGATAGCGTCCGTGGTCCCTGTTCAACAAAAGTAGCTATTGCATAGGGTTAACCCTATCCCTACACCTAACCCTACCCCTAACCCTATGAGGTGAAAATGGCCCATCTAACTGATGTTCCCCTGTCTCAAAAACATCCTATCGAGTAAGAAAAACGACAATAAAAGAAGAGTAGGCTGAAAATGTCTGTTTCTTCAGACCTTGTTTCTGTATGGAGACAAAGAGGTGTGGTCAGAACTAAAACTTCTTAATTTTAAGCGATTTAACTTAAAAATATACTTATATTGCAATTTTATCAAATTCAAGTATATTCTACTACAAATTAGTGCAAAATACTTACATTTAATATTAATGGCATCAAATTCCATTATTTGTGTACATTGTAATTGGTTAATTAGTTATGGGTTTACAGGGAACTTGCAAATGTGCTTGTTAGCCATGTTGCCGTACTAGCTGTTAGCTCCAGGCGATTGTCCACTGAGTTCTTCTCTGAATGCAAAGACTGGGAGCTGCCACATATCTACAAATTACATGGATCTAGATCTGCCACAATAACATCCTGGATCCGCCCCTGTTGACATGTTGAACCTGAACTTCGTGGACCCCAAGTGAGACAACCAGTTTTTGACTCAATTTGTATGTTTCTGAGCTTGAGGTGATTGAAACTGAGAAACCTGACTAGTTTTTAATAATACACCAAACATCTAAATGTTAGAACCATAAAATATATGTACTGGAGGTAAAGTTGTTAAAAACATTAAATCAGTTCACTAACTGAAATGGTGTTTAGATTATTGGCAATGATTTGCTTCCATACGCGCAGAGCTGTCTCCAGTCCTGTCTGTATTTATGATCGGAGCTTGCGCACTGAGCGCCTCCATTGTCTGGCCAGCAGCAGCGGCAGCAGCAGCAGCGGCGGCGGCGGAGCGGAGAGGAGCGGACCGCCGATCTGAGCGCAGAGGGGAGCGGCTTCACTGTGACCCCAATCTCTGGGTAAAAAAAAGCAACCGCTGGTAGGATACCACTGCAACGCAGTTTGTTTGGTCACTGACAGATAGACCGTCGTTTTTTGGCGGTCAGACAGACAGCAACAGTTGTCACGATGTCTGAGATCAGATGAGGCGAGAGCAGCGGAGTGAACATTGCGGCGCTGCTGCTGCTCCGGGCCGGGCGGGATAAACGTGTTGCCTCCGCGTCCTCCGCCTGCGATGAGACAGCCGTCTTAATTTACTGGGACAAGCGAGGGGAGCGTGGTGCACATCTGTTTGTCTTTCTGGGCTTACGGCGTCGTTCAGCCACCCGCCGACCCCCCCTCCCCGGTTGTGTCGAGGTTTTTGTCTGCGGGTGAGGAGAATCCAGACGTCAGGGCTGGCTCATGTTCCGCTCAGCAGGGAAACGGGCTGTTGCGTCTGCAGAGAGTCAGAGCTGACGAGCCTGCCGAGACACACGGACAGACAGGCAGGCAGGAAGGCCGAGAGACAGACAGGAGAGAGGGGAGGGGGCGACAGCCTGTTTCGGCTCTCTCGACCCTTTGCGGATCGAGCCGAGCCCCCTCCTGTTTGCACCCAGAACCCCCACCCATCTGTCTCCGCTTTGCATGGGGGGAAAGCAGAGCACGGCGGGGCGGCCCCGGGGTGCTTTTCCCGGTGTCTCTACGGATGACAGCGCAGTGCCACCCTCGGCCCACTTCGGCCACTACAGGCCGAGCGGCACCATGGGCCTGCGGAGCCGCTCGGTGAGCTCCGTTGCCGGGATGGGCATCGAGCACAGTCCCGCCGTGCCCTTCGGCTTCTACACCCCAAGGGGGACTGACACGGATCGAGCCGGAGGGGGGTCAGGGGGCACTACAGCCGCCTCCCACGGTACCGGTTACCAGGACACTGGGGGCGGAGGGCACCACACGGACGGGGTTCTGTATCTAGGGTCCCGGGGGTCGCTGGCTGACACCTTGCCCCTGCACATCGCACCCCGCTGGTTCAGCGCACACAGCGGTAAGGGCGGCCTACACACATGCACACACAGACTGACACCCACCAGGTAGAATTTGTGTGACGTTGAAAGATTAATCATTTTGCAGCAATGCATTCCCACAAACATCAGCTCATAAGAGAGGGAGCATGCACACTTTGTTTACCTTGCAGGTGCTGGAATGACACCGGTGGTTCTATAACATGTCACTGCTATGAAGGGAATTTCAGCCAAGCCTGAGGATGCGCTGAGAGAGAATCACACAACCAGACAACAGAACGAGACACTTTTAGACATCAAATATGAGCTGACCTGTGTGTTGTGTACGACAATATGTTTCCCTCGGGTTCTTGTCCTTTGTTGTCTGAGGTGGTTAAAGTGCACTTGACATTTTTTTGCAGGAGTATCTGAAATGGAGTTCTACAGCTTGATTGGAAAGGAAATCAGAGTGCTTTGGAACACCTATGTGGTGAAACACTTGCAGGAAAGTCATTTGAACAATTGAGGATATGTATGCGCTGTGAGTGTATAGAAAAGGATTTGGTGACCAGAACGTTGCAGGTGTGCTCCGTCTTGACTGTCACCACTGCATAGGTCATTCCTTGTTGTGTGAGATGACAGTAATAAGCCTGTTGCCAAATCTGGCTGAGTCAATTAGCCCAGTGATTAGAGAGGAGGGAACGAGGGAGGGAGGAGGAGAAGGTGAGGCAGGGGAAGAAAAGAGGGATGGGAGGGACAGGACGGAGAGAAGGGTTTAAGAGGTTGTTCATGCTTATCATCGGCTTACCACTCGCGCCACAATATGTTTTTGTGGGCGACTGAACCTGTCTGGCCATCAGGCGTGTGCACTCACACCTGCACCTACACACAAACACGCACATTTACGTCCACACACAAACAAATCCTAAACCATGCAACCACAGTGGTTTCCTGTCAAAAAGGATATACAGCAACAAAGTCCTTAAGGAAGATTACACACACACACACACACGCACGCACACACAGAAAAGGCTCAGACAGGTGCCCAGGCTCTCCTTACCAAAGTCCTGACCAGCTCACATCAGGAGAATAGCAAGTTAGACGTCAACATCTTAGATCTTTGTCCTTACCGACGTCGCCTAGTGACTCTGAAGTGCTTTATTATCAATGGGAGAAGATAACAGGGTTGGGGGGGGGTTTAAAAGTCTGTATGTCAGTAAGAGAAGCTGAATACTTGGGTCTTTAGGAAAGATAGTCAAAACACAGGAGCAGGCGTTCATGACTAAAACCACCTTGTAGCCTGTGTGATTATCACGTGGGCGTGGTCAGTAGCTGCGTACTTGCAGCTAAAAAACTGGGGCCAGTAGCAGCGAACAACATATTTACAGTGGTCAGAACCAATATTTGCCCCCTTTTGATTTTTTGCGTATATCAAACTTAAATGATTCAGATAATCAAACACATTTTAATATTACACAAGGATAATCAGAGTAAATATACATTGCAGTTTTTAAATGACGATTTAAGTTATTAATGGGAAAAATCTCCAAACCTGTCTGGCCCTATGTGAAAAAGTAGGCCTCAATACTGCTCACACACCTGTTGAATCAATAAATCACTTAAATAGAAGCTGTGTGACACAGTGAAGGTCTAAAGATCTCAAAAAGCAACATATCATAAATCATGAGATCTAAAGAAATTAAGGAAGCGATGAGAAACAAAGTAATTGACATGTATCAGTCTGGAAAAGCCATTTCTAATTCTTTGGGACTTTAGACAGTCGTGAACCTTCCAAAGAGTGGATGACTACCAAAATTACTTAAGGAGCACAACAACGATTCATCCAGGAGGACACATATAAAGAACTGCAGGCCTCACTTGCTGGTGTAAAACTAACCACCTGTCTCACATGAAGAAGAAGAAGATATGAACAGACTAGGAGCTACAATGATATTTGTCTTACAATGTTCAGAAATGTGAATATCACTACGCAGCTTAATGAAAGCTACAGGATAGGACATAATGAGATGACACAGGGCTGGGCGGTATGACGGTATACCTGATTATACCGATATTTTTTTACACGCAGTATAGAATGTTTTAATACCGTTTATACCGTGCTCACATTTAGATCTTTATAACAGAGAGCAGAGTCTCTCTCTGTAACTCTCACACACCTACGCCCGCTCCCCTCTCCCACAGCGTTTGCGGCCACAGCCAGTCGGGGTTCTACTATCGTTCAGTAAGCAGCAGAAGAACACAGGCTCTGGGCTACAGTAAACCAGTGGTTCAATAGTTTGCGGTGGTTCAGATCTCCAGCAGAAAGACATACTTAATAGAATATGCGACAAATAACTCACATATTAATGTAAAATCCCATCAAAACTTTATCTCCGTTTACAACAGTGCCACAAACTCCAGTCTGAAGAGCGATTTAAACTTCAGTCTGTCACTAACATGTCAGACACCAAACCTGCACCTGTGTCTTAAAAAAAGAGAATGGATAACTAGATAACGCAGTAAGCTATCGCTAACATTGCTAAATTGTGCACTCACCAGTAGTTTGCAGGCAGGTGCTGTCAGAAATGTACATTAATGTCTGGACTCACTAATGTGAAACATTTCAGACATAAGCTCAAGTCAGATGTGTGAGTCTTACATGAGAATGAACATTATATAGAAGACGTACAAACAGTTTGTCTCCTAACGAGCTATTTCCCTCAGTATCAGGAAATTTTAATTAAATTTTTTATATGTACATAATATTGACTTTTTTTTACTTCAGTCACTGTTTGAAAACAAGAAAATAACATGCCTCAGTTATATATTCAGATTACTGTCTGTTGTCATAACATTCTTAGAATATAATTCTCATAATGCCTTTGAATTGAACCTGAAACATTTTGTACAAGAAAATATTGAGATATAAAAGGTATATTGTGGCGGAGCCAAAATATACCGGGACATGGAATTTTGCTCATATCACCCAGCCCTAAGGTGACAAAATGACTAGGGGGACAAAAACCCACACTTTTTGTTTAGGGCAGGGGTGTCAAACTCAATTATTATCGCGGGCCACATCACCATTATGGTTGATGTCAACGGGTCACTTGTAATTGTGACTATATGCAGTGGCCGACGTGTCCATATAAGCAAAGTAGGCAATTGCACAAAGCGGCACTTTGCCATGAGCAGATAAATACTGATGTCTCTCTTGCTGCGCCTGGAGTGCTCACATGTGAGCGGATCTTTCTAAAAAAGAATGAACTGTACACTGCGTTAGTTTTGCTCCGGTGCAGTAAACAGAATTTATAAATATGACATATTATACTGTGATTTTAAAGACTTGTGGAAAAGACCCGTGATAAAATCCATGATGCGTGGTGGAAAAAAACTCTGGCATCTTGTGAGCTGCACGCACAGTTGTTAACATGTGAGGACCGTGATGAAGCAGGAGTAGAGAGAAACATTTTTGTTTTCTTTTAGGGTTTGAGGGGAAATAGTGACACATCATGACAGTTACTGACGGTTCAAATTTCCAGAGTTGATATACGTATATTGTTGGAGACAGAGATTACGCGCTTGTCTCTCTCCCACCACCAGGTATCGTCATGATTGAGGATAGAAAAATAACTGCAGCATATTTAAACGTATATTTAAAGTATATAAAGAGGTGATCATTAAGGGGAGCAAGCTCTGAAAAACAGAACAGGGATTTTGTGTTAAAATGTAACAATATAGTTGTTTTGTCTGTTCGTATGAAATATTGGAAACAGTCTGAAATCATCTGAAATTAAAATTTATAATAAGAATAAAATTATTGGTAAGCTATTGCGGGCCACATAAAATGAGGGGGTGGGCCAGATTTGGCCCGCAGGCTTTGAGTTTGACACCTATAGTCAAAGATGATAGACTGCATTAAATTCGGTGGTGGGTTTGAGCTCGCAATCCTGGCATTTTCTGGGTGCTGGTGGACTTGGATCCCTGGATGCAGCAGTACCTGCAGACTATTACTGTGTTTTAGGGGACATCTAAGGCAGAATGAACTGCATGTTCTCAGTTGAAGAAGAGATTTTCAACTCTCAAATTTACTTATAAATAGTAAATGATTGAAAACACAGTGTAATTCAACTTAAATGTAATAAGTAAAAGTACTGTGATGCATGATAATGGTGCTTTGGCTTTTGCTAGTGGTGAGATGTGGTTAGGTGCACCCCTCCAAAATTATTTTACCAGCCGCCACTGAAATTAACATAGTATTTCATAAAAAGCTGCTTTGCAGCTTGAAAAACTGAAGTCCAGATTTAAGTGACATTTAGATGCTGTGACATGACTATGGTCATTAAAAATTCCTCCAGAGCGATGGGAAAGACTCATTACCAATTATTACAAACACTTGATTGCAGTTGTTGCTAAGGGTGACACAATCAGTTACTGGGTGTGGGGGGCAATTACTTTTTCACATAGGACCAGGCAGGTATGGATCCCTTAATAAATGAAATCATCATTTGAAAACTGTAGTTTGTATTTTCTCGGGTTAATCTTTTTTGTAGTAATCATTTTGCTTTAAAAATATAGGAATTAAGTAAAAACATGTATTTTGTGTTTCCTCAGTGAGAAAAAGAGAAAAATTGATCTTTCAGACTACAGAGATGTGAATGTTCCTTGAAATGTATCACAGTAAATGCCATGTTCAGTTTAATTTCCCCATTGTTTTATATGCTAATGAAAGCACAGTCTAAGGTTTATGGTTGAGAATCACATCCAGTCATTATTGCATTTCTGAAGTGTTGGTCTTATTGATCTATATTTATTAGTGTTTATTTGCCTTTGGCTCAGGCTGGGTTATAGAATGCAGTTATAGAAGCAGTTGTAGCCAAAATATCTAGAGGAAGAAAAGCTGAGCTGTCACTTTAAAATACAAGTTGAGTCTGCTGATGTTGCACTGATCTAAACAGAAATTGAATCTAAAAGTAGAGTTGGAATAAACCCATGGAACAATAGTTCCAGTTGGTGCTGTAGACTGAAGATTCAAACACAATTTTTTTTACTCATCAACTTTATCGCTGCCACTGTTTGGAATAATGGTGAAGTTTGAAGTACTGCTACTGAGGAACACCAGGTACTGTGGTGATTTTGGAATGACTGAGCCTGAGTTTGAAGTGTTTGTCTCTCAGTAAACATTCATCCGATGACCTTTAAATGAGGAGATTTGAGGCTACAGATAAATTATTTTGGTCAGTGTTTAGCTTGCTACAATACAGAGTCGAATTCCCAAGTTGTATTGTTGTCTTTGGTGAGAAGACACAGCAACAAGGTATTTGCAGAACTAGTTGTTTTTTACCCAGACAACAACAGAAATATTGGGGAATACTAAAACCACTTATTAATAATATGCAATGTATTTTTTTATCACAATGCAACTGTGGTACGGTTAAGGTTGTGGTAATGACAACACTGACATCAACTATAGTTTAAATTTGGTTAACTAATAATTAAGGTTTTGTTATCATTAGCTTGAGGCAGCTAAAATGCATGTTTAAGGGTAGGGAAAGATTATGGTTACAGTTAATGATAAAGGCTGACACTGATTGCAGGTCTATAACTTCATTAAATCGACCAGACATGAATGTAAGAACAAGAGCTACTAGACTGTAGTACCTGATAAAAACTTTGACGTGAGAGCCACTTTTGGATACATTTCTTGTTTGTTCTTCAGTTTTTGTGTCTTTATTCTGTATTTGATTCTGTATAGTTGAGACAGAGACAGCAAATCAGGGCAGCAAGAGAGAGATATGACATGACATGACATGATATGATATGAGAGATATGAGAGATATTAGAAGTCAGTAGATGTCCGATGCCAGGATTCAAACCGTGGACTTGTGGTACATAGTGTACATCTTAACCACTCCATCCATACAATACATACAAAACAGAGTTCTTTGTATGTATGTTTGAAAATTGACCTTTGTAGGAATGCTGTTAAATAAGTATTCAAACAGGTGGTGGCAGTAGCAAAGATAACCTCTACTCTTAATGGCCAATTCAGTCTTTCCACATCTGTGTGTACTTTAAGGTATCCGTAATGTAAATTTCGTCACCACTCCAATTCGTGGGAGGTTGAGATCATATACTTAATATTACTGGATTGTAATTGATTGTTGAGTGATTTTTATATTCAGCTAGCTATAATATATGTGTGGTATAAAAAAAAGTAATAATCTCGTTAGTTGGGCTGGTAGACACTCAAGAAGCAGAGTGTGTATAAACGTAAGCTTGTATGAACTGAATTACCTTTGCGGTGAAAAATAGTTAATCTGTTTTAAGGCCTTACTCTTGAATGCTTGTATGTTGCAGATAAGTGTGTTTAATGATTTAATCACAACGCACATTTGATCATGTCTAGATGTCTCGTCGACATCTGGTAACAAGACGTTCCTATATGCAGTGTATGTTACTGTTCTTAAGTCTTGTTTACACACATACCCACCATGACACACACGTACTCAACTGCACACACGTTTCATTGTTAGGTGGATTCTCAGAAGACACTCATCATTGTACTGAAAACACCTCAGTCCCTTTGCTCCTCTGCAAAATGGATGTTAATCAGCCAGGCAACAGGTAGTGCTAGGCCCTGTTTGCCCTTGGGAGGTTTGTGTGTGTGTGTGTGTGTGTGTATGTGTGTGTGTGAGTATGTGTGTGTGTGAAGAGAATGAGGCAGGCGGGGTGGGAGGAACACAAAGACTCAAAATCGTCACAGGGGAGAAGAGATTGTCTTTTTAAAATTCCACACTACGACCAGTTGTAATGCAGAACGAAGTGTGTGTGTGTGTGTGTGTGTGTGTGTGTGTGTGTGTGTGTGTGTGTGTCTGGGAGTGTGTGTTGAACATCCCTTCAGATGTTAAGAGATGCGTTTACTAGGCTAATGTTAATCACGACCCAGACCAGTGAGGGCCAATTGCATTTGTAATGTAGCCTCATCTCGTCTTGAGATTGCATTGTCTCATACACACATGTACTGTCCAGACACACACGCACAGAACAGCAGCAGTCAAGTTGCGTCTTCGTCCCATCCATCTTTGGTCTGGTGCAGGTAGAGGTCAAACATGCCCCTGCTTTGGTGGATTAAATGGCTGCTGCTTCATTCGGGAGCATGAACGGGTTTGACGATTCAGCATTCATTAATGTTTGTACATCTTTTTTGAGGTGGTGGTGGTGGTGGGGGGAGTCCCATCTCCTGCCACTGTGCCTCGGCTGACAGAGCATATGGCTGCTTACATCTGTGCGAAATGGACCTCATAGGGTGGAACTGCAGTGTAATTCGGTGTTGTGTCTACAGTTTATACTGACTATTCATTAATAAGCACCAAAGTTGTTTTTTTGTCATTAGCCTAATCGAATTTTGATCTTAATAGCTCTGTTAATTGTATTTTCTTGCAAATATTTAAACAGCTGAAAATGTAAACATATTAACATATATTTTAGAGGGATGAGAAGATAATTGGATGTAAACAAATATTACTCAGATGGAAGAGTTCACTTGTACTTCAGTGGCACAGTGGTTATTGGTGCCATATGTCAATGGCACAGCTCTAGTATGTACTATGTAGTATAATCTTAGTCTGTTTCCTTGGAATGACAGTTTCTTCTCCACAAAAACAAAGATCATGTCTGACTGCTTAGTAAAGTGGCCAGGACAATGTCATTTCTGTCATTTCTGTCTCTATTTTTGTTTTTGTGGAGAAGAAATTTTCATTCACAAGAAACTAGCTAAAATGATATATTTCCTGTGATTCTGTATAATCTTTGACTCTGATTGAACTCTGACTACCTACAACAGTCCATGTGGAGCTGAGAAATACTTTCAGAGTTTGGGTGAGCATTGTCATCATGCTGTATAAGGATAGCTCAGTGGGTAGACCAGTCGTCCTCAAACTTGAGAGTGAGTGGTTCAATTCCCAGTTCTGCCAGGCTACATCTCGAGGTGTCTTTGGGAAAGACGTAGTGTAGCGCTGACACAGGTCTAGCAGCTGTCCAAAAAACAATTTTCTCAAGGGGATCAATAAAGTATCAATTACTATTGTCATTAAGATTATTGGGTCATTTTTGTGAAACACAAAGTGGAAGTTTTGGTTTCATGTTTTTTTAACAGCAAATAGATAGAAGGAAGGAAACATAATGTGAACTGGAGCACATTTTCTTTAGTATTTTATTTTGCATGTGGCAAATATGTTTACACTGAACATTTCAATAAAACATTCCCGTCTAAACAGGTGATGTGCACATGGGGCTTCAGCAGATTAAATTCATTAGAAACTATTGCTTTGCCCACACAGCGATATCAGCAAATTATCCCGTGTTTAACAAAGGATCGCATTTTATTTGTTGAATTCCACAATTCCATCCAAATCATAGGGCCCTACGTGAACTTCTGGCCTCATCTGCCACTGTCATGTGTTTCGTAGACCCCAACAGCTCCTGGGAACCCATGCATGCTGCCTCCCATTCAAAAAAAATTGAATTGGTAATTTTCCAGGGTACTCATTTGGTCACTAGCCCCAGGGAGATGCATCTCAGGTTAATTTGATTCATTAGACATTTTGGAATGTACTGTATGTGTCTGGTCATCACAGAGTCTGCCTGCATCTTTAAATACCCGTTTTGTGCTTTAAGATTTTAAATTAAATTAATGGAACACATCTCCTTCAGTGTAGCATGGAAGGCTGGACATTTTGAAAAGGGTTTGATCCTGAGCACCTGCCGCTAAAGGCCAGAGTCCCTGTAGTTAATATGTCCAAAACAGACAGATGTTACAGGCTGAAAGAGAGAAGGAATAAATTAATCATTAAAGGAAACAGATGGAAAAGAATAAATGTGCATCAATGTGGATGAAAAGGGCATCGCTGTGATGTAACCGAAGGACAAGGTGGAGAGACAGACAAAGCAGGGATATAGTAAAGAATAAAGCCAATTAAACTCGATTCAGTGGCCTTTTTACATTGAAACCTGGTAGCATAGATCAGTAATTCTTAATCAGGGATACACCTGCAGTTATCAGGAGGTACAGTATGATAATAATAATAATAATGATAATAGATGCTTTATTTGGTGTCTTCCACACATATTTACTGTCAACTCAAATGCTGAGCTCTGCATTTGCATATTGAACTATGATTGGTTTGGATTATTAAGGCAGGTAATCTTGTGCTCTTTGCCTAATTTTCTTCCTTTCTTAGTGAACCTACGCCAGCCCCCTTCAGCAGAACAATGTGAAAACACCCTATTAGTGACAAACTCTGTACATACACCACGCAGTATAGTAGAAGTCAGACATATAAACATAAGAAAAACATATTTATAAGTGGAGAGGGTATATGTTGTATACACTTTAAATAGTTAAAAATAAGTTTTGTTTAGTAATGGATACATGATTGATAAATCTTAATTAAAGATAATAAATAAATGGCTTAAATGGTTAATTAAAAGTATTGGATAAACATTTGCAGCTAAAAGTAATGGATAAATGGCATAAATGTTTACATGATTGAACAAACCGACCTAAACAGTAATAATTAGATAGAGTAAATAATTGAATTGCAGGTGAACTTACTGTATATAGAATAAATAGTGTTAATAAGAATCAGTGTAAAATCAGGTGATTGGTGGTATCACTGAATGGTTGATGGAGCTCATCCGTCAGGCCTTCTGGGTATGCCTGACAATAAATGCTAGGAACTACTGGTAAATAACATACTAGAGGTCGTGCAAATGTAGTGTATTAGGATTAGGTGTTTAAAGGATAAAACACAACAGAGTTTTGTTATGATTGTAATAAACACTAGGATATTACCAGACCAGCTGAAAGACAGACTGCTAGATCCTACCAGGTTAGATCCTACTCAACCCAAACACAAATAGCTGACTTTACAGCATAATCCAGTGTTTTAGCAAGCCTTCATTCAGTCAGCCACAGCTGTCCTTCAAACCGACGGGCCTCCCCTCTGCTCTTACTGCCTCTTTATGGACTTAGCCTGCCAATACAGCATCAGTGCTTAATCAATACAACACTTACACTCATTTTCTGACCAACAAGTTAAATCCCTACCGAGCTTGGCTGCAAATTTCCCAGTAGCACCTTGCTGGAGAATGTGTTTACAATTAGTCTCTAATGTGTACTTTACACAGTTATACAGTACACTCAAGGAAACAACAATGCTGCTTACTTTTCTGCTTGAAGGATAACTTGAAACCAGGATAAATTAAGACAAGTGTTTAAGGCTACATTGGTATGTATCTGATTTAAATAAATTATCGGGACCATAGCCTGGTGGAGAAATAAGTAATCTTTGCAGCTGATGCTTGGTCTGTGCCTGCATCATCGGCTTTAGGACTTGGACAGATGAAAAGAAGCTTCCTACCAGACACAGATTACTGACAAGTGTATCATGGCATCTATAGGTGCACTCACATACACACAGACGAGGCCTGAAATCAGCGAAGTGCTCCTTTAAGCACCAAAATAAATCGGCACAAATCCTCCCACACATACTGCAACAGCGCACACAAACAAATAATAACTGATAGCATAGCGTACGTGGGAAACACACAGAGGCGCAGCCACAATTTACAATGAGTTGTTGTGGCTGGATTTCACAGCCAAGGGGTTTCAGGAACAGAGGGATTGGAGGAGCATCTGTGCCGCTCAACTGTCTGGTTGCAGGATTCAAGAATATAGGTCAGCACTGCAATTTATTTCCTGTGTTGCTCTTACACACACACACACACACACACACACATATAAACCTTCTTTCCTCGTGTCTTTCCTCCCTATTAAGTCAGTGCAGTGCACACACAGAGGAGGCACATAAGGACACAGACACATTTAAATTCTGCATACATGCCAGGGTGAAATGAGATGACAGAGGATGAATGATGCGAGCTTAGGAGATTTTTCACCTAGCTGCCTATCAATTGCTGCTTTTCTAGACATGCACAAGCCCTGAGGTGCTCGCACAAGCCCTCACCTTTGTGAAGGTTGCCTGAAACCCACTATTCTCTTTTTATTTCATGCAGACACACACAAACACACACACACATGACTGCTACTTGAGGTCTGAGATAGAGGGGACTAGACGAGATAAGAGTAACAAGACAGTAGATTATTGACATGGGCTTTAATTTGAACAGCCTTTACTGGCATTTAAAAGCTCTAAATAGGAGGAAAGGTTGCATAGATCCTGTGGCTGCATGTCAACACTACATGTATTACAAAGCAGACGGCCAATTATGACCAGCAGCGGTGATCCAACAGTCAGCATGGCAGTCGACAGGCATGTGACTGTTGCTATGGTCAGCGCCCAATGTTGTCACAGAGAGAAGACAAACCTCTGACTTAGCTGTCTGGGCACGAGGAGCAGGGATGGGCAGCAGCGACATTCAAACAACCAATTTACAGGCCAGACTGCTGTACTACCTCTGATGAAATGTCTTTCTTAAGATGACATTTACGGATAAATACCCCCAGGAAATTTCAATCAATGCTACATATCATTCATTTATTTTGGTAAGTGTTGTAGTTAATGTTCTAGTTGTGCCCGCTTGTCGCATTCATAGACAGTATATATACGTAGCTTTTTAAAATGTATATAACATAAAGAACAGTAGTAGCTCTTTATAGCTGAGAAGCTAGAACCAGAAAAAGCTTAAAAATCTGTTATACTCGACACCCCGATAAATTGACAGATTGATTGACCGAGTGAGTGAGACAAATAAGTCATCATGTTATCAATGTTTTAAGCAAAATGTCAAAAAATGTTTTTCCCTTGAATAAGGATTCATTGATTATTAACTGCTGTTAATAATTTTCAGTATTAAAAATATTAACTGAGAGAAAGCAAAGTGGAAGATGATGTGACCTGGAGCTTCTCACTGTTTACCATGTTAATCCCCTAATTTACTTTAATTTATTTTGTGACAAACATCAGTGTTTAAACTATGATTTTAGTATATATAAATAGTGTATATAAAAATAGTTATTAGCTATTGATTGTTGGTAGCATCCACACTTGGACTCAATGATGAGCTGATTAGATTTTTGTGGTCAAATCTTAAAGGTCAAGGCCACTGTCACTGCATCACCTTCCCATTCTTGTAAATCTTATTTCCATGGGATGTCTTGAACAAATTCCTTCAGAATTGGCACAGAGCAGCCACCTATCTGGACTCAAATATGAACTGATTAGATTTTCATTGTCTAAGGTCACAATGACCTCCTGTTTTTATGAACACAATATCTCATGAAATGCCTGAAGGAGATTTCTACAGAAGCTAACTTAGACTCTGTCTACATAGACACATTAGATTTTGAGTCTGGACAGACAAGCCTACAACCATGTGGTAGTTCTAGTTGTTTGTACACGTTACAGAAGAAAGTAATGAATCAGTAGCAAAAATACTCCATGAATTGATTACCTAATGAGTAAAAAGGGAGCAGCATGGCGTGTGCGTGTGAAGCTATCCTGTGATTGTTGTTCAGACAGAGTTACATCCACCATGGTGTTCTCTGGAGAGAAGGGCTCAGAGGGGTTGATTGAGCATTCAGGGACTTCGTAGCAAACATCCTAATTTAACCCCTGCTGAATGGTACAGACCCAAAGCACAGGCCACACCATCTTCAAGCTGTGGCCCTGTTCTTTCTGTATAATTATACATTTCTCTTTCCCTCCTACTCTCAGTCCATCCCCCCCACCCCCCTCCCTCACCTCCATCTAAGGTCACATTACCTGCCGGTTTGACAAACAACACAATAGACATGTTTCTCCATTTTCTGTTTCTGTGAGCTCTCTTCTCTCTCCACACCTCCAGCATCCACCCTCTCCCCTGTCTCTCCATCTCTCTGTTGTCTATTTTTTCTCGTTCTCTTGTTCTGTCCTGCTCCCATGGAAACTGCTGGTCTTTCCGGTAAAATAAGGAGAGTTTGCTGGAGAGAGCTGCGTTAGTTGTAAGTTGTGATGTAATCAAGCCAACAGTTTCCAGGGCTGCCGTTTATGGTCATGACAGCGGTAGGCTGCTGACGATCAGGCTTCCTCCTGTCAGACCGTGGCACAGAGAAACTCTCTGAGGTGGAGTCTAAATGTGCGTGTGTGGCAGAAGAAAATATACTGCAAATACCCCAAAGGCTGTGGATCTATTGTTTTACTGCTGTAGAGCCCTGAATACAACTCCTGCTCCTACATAATCAAAGTGTGGAAAACAAAATGGAGGTGACACAATGAATCAGTTTACAATAAAATATTACTTAAAATCAGGAAACATGGATTATATTCGTATTAAAAACCATGATTGATGATGATCCAGATATAATCAAATTTAATTTTGTTAAGTATCTAACAAGCGAGCGATGTCCAGCATACTATAATTCCCGTCAGGAATTATTTGAAAATATTTACTATGGAGCTCATGATAAAAGGGACAATAAAATATTAAATATATGTAAAACTCATCCAAAGCACATGTGGCACTTTTTATGCTCCTCTCGAAATGAATGAAAACATCCAGTTTCCAAGGAAGCCAAACCTTAACCGAGCACAGAAAGACCTCTGGGCTCAGTTCACGTTAAGGATGACAGAGCTCAGGATGACAGAGCTCAGGATGACAGAGCTCAGGATGATAGGTGTGTAGTATTTTCTTATTTTTGGTTTGTTTCTGACCATTTTTCTTGATGATTGAAATGAGTCACACTCCAGACCCACCTATTTGTAAAAATATATCAGTGTTTCCCACAGCTAATTGATTCTACTTGTGATGGTGGTTGTGTCAGTGCATTTTATTGGTTCGCGATGTTGCAGAGTGATTTATCTTTCCTCCTATACAATCTTTGGATAGGGAGTGGTGTTTTGTTTCCCCGCTAACTTGCAGGAAGCTCACGTAGCTAAAAAGGTGGACTTTTCCCGTGCTGATATTGGCTAGTGTGAAGTAAATTAAGAGAAATTGTGATTAAAAGAGTAAAGGAAGTAAAAACATGGATATTGACAGGGCAATAAAATGTCCTTTTTTGTCTTTGAGTGCAAACTTATTTACCTCTGTTTTCTGAGTGATTGTATCAAATTGGCAAATCAGCCAATAGTTTCCTCCAAACCTCATAGTGACAACAAGTAATGGAATCGCAAACATCAATATGATTATGATTCTATAAATCTCCTGGAGATCTGGAGATTATGAAAGTCAAAACAAAATGTTATAGCAAACTATTTAACAGTTGTTGAGATTTTATAATGAATCATAATGTTGGTCTCTTGACCAAACACGAAGGCATAGGTATGGCTATTCAAAGAGCCACGCCCAAACATGCCTAAAAAAAAAACACCTATCAGAGTTTTGTTGAAGAGCTTTACAATGAGGGATCCTTTAAATAAATGGCAGCAGGAGTAATGAAATTGAGGTAGCTGTACAGGCCGACTTTAAGAAATTAAATCAGTGATAACCTACTGAAAGTTGTCAGTGTAGCTGAGATTTAGGTGGAGTACAGCTACCCCTAACGCCCTTCTCTTTGTAGCAGTGCTTTGTCGATATGTTTATGTGTATCTGCAGAGATGCCACAGTTCGGCCGTTTATCAGCTTATCTTTTCACAGCCTGTTTCTCTTGGTACTGTGCATTTGCTAATCGCTCAGCTATTGGCTTAGTCAGACTGTCAGACATGTCAGATCATCTGACTGCTCGTGTTTTTTGCTCCATTGAACAAAGTAACTGTTGGAAATGGACGGTGCCACAAAAATGTGGTAATTTCATTATTAAACATCTAGGGCCCAGCTCTTGTTCTTCCTACCTCCGGTCTTTTCTTGCGCCTTGTTGGCTTTGCAGCATGACAACGAGTGTGACTAGAGTAGTTCTCAGACATCCCATCTGTAGTATTAATGGTGTCTTCTCTCCTCTCCTCTGTGATCTGTCTGCCTGACACCGCCTGCCTGGAGTGCCTCTGTGTGTTAAATCTCCGCCTTCAGTCTGCCATGCCACTAAGTTAAACCCCCGGAGTGGCTTTGTGGTGCGTCTGCAGCAGAATCTCTGCCTTCAGCCTGTCTGCCATCGAGCTAAATCTCAGCATAGCTCTGTGTGTGTGTGTGTGTCTGTTGAACTAAATACAAATACAATTTCTTGAATTAGGGCTAATATTTACAGGTATCTGGAGTACACAGAGGTGATCGTGCCTCATCGTACCTTGACTATTATTCAGCACTGCACACTTTTTTAACAAAAATATCAACAAAATTACTTTTAATGTAGCTACACCTACACCAGCAGTCACCATATAGTTGTAGCAATATATTCTACAAAGTACTACCACAAAATGTTAACAGAATGTAGTGTCCCAGCAGGAACAAATATAGGGCAGTTTTGATTGGAAATACTAAATTTAAAGTATTTAAAGCTGGATATTGTGATATTGTCTGTTTCATCAATCACAATGCATACCTATCTATTGTTAGGTCCTAAGTACATCTCAGGTTTCTACATTCTTTCACAGTCTTTTTGTTAAGTCAGTTTTTACTGTGTGTTACACCCCTTTTATGTTAAAGGTTTATTGTATCAAAAGGAGATTCATTAATGTTATTTAAAATATGTGACCTCATTTTTCATGTATTTACATCAATGCTTACAGAAAGTATTCACTTGCAGACTTCATTATGTGTGTATGTCTGTCTGTATGCTGAAGTTATATAGTTGCAAGGTGCAAGGTGTGCAAATTTATTTAAAATCAACAAGTGGAATCCCCCATTTACAACAGTGTTCAGTATCCAACAGCATTTCAGATCATGTTGGTGGCATTGAAATAAAACCAAAAGCTCAAACTATGCTTCTGTCCTTGCAGTAACTCAACACTTTCCTTTAGTTTTCCCAGGAAAAAACATTTAGCTGACTTTTCTAATTAAAAGTCTGCCAATGTTGTGTGAAGGTTAGATTTAGGTTCATTAAACACTATCTAAATAAACAAAGTAAAACTATTTGCTTATTGTTACTTTGAGAGGAAGGTTTCTTCCTCTGTCCATCAGCCTGACATCTGAATGTTCAAAGAAAACAGTGGGACTGAGTTCATGTGTGTCTACTTCTTTAGATAATATTTATCAAATTGGTTAAATCAGTCTGGATGGAGGAGTGAAAAGGGCAAAACGGCTGTTATTACGCATTGTATTGAAACACCTCCAGAGTATCGACTCTTCAAAGCAGCATCCTTGATTTAAGAAATTAAAAATATGCCAACATTCATTTGTGTCATCGTTTCTCCTGCTACATTTTCCACTTTCTCTCACTTTACGTCAATTGACTTTGTTTTAATTTCCCACCATCTCCACTCAGGGTGATATTGATTATACCATTACTTGTGGGTTTCACATGCTGATGGCGACCTTTGTTGTTGACTGTGTTGCCGAATGTGCTCTGTCACCGTGTTTACGTCAATGCAACACTGAGCATCTCTTCTTATCATCCGTTTTATTATCTTAAAGTACCCATCTTTAGCGGTACTAGAACATCTGCTCATGCAGGTGTTCTCAAAGCGGCATCCAGGGACCGCTGTTGGTCCTTGAGAGCCCTCAGGAAGGTCCTCTGCAAGATTAGAGATAATTTAATTTCAGTGATTAAATAGAATTCACACTTAATCGCTAACTTGGCTTCTGCCTTTTAGATGAGACTTTACAGATGATTTAATATATTCCACTTTATACAGGAAAAACAGAGCTTACTTTTTGCACTTTGACATTACTGAGAGAACAGAAGATACAGACAAATCATCTGTTCTCCATAAGGTTAGAAAACAATTAAATGTAAATTGGAATGTGAGTGATAAGAATATATGTGTTTCACCAGCAGGAAGCATTAGAAGCTGTGAACTGAATCTTTACAATGGAGGAGATAAATGCTAATTTACTGTTGCATGGCCCACATTAAGAGCAAATATACCAGGTTAAAATAAAGCAAAAATTATCCTTTAAGCTACGCTTTAAAGTCAGGTGTCAATATGAATACTAATGTGGAACTCTAAACACTACTGGGCTCGGTCTCTAAGCCCTTTCGTAAGACAGATGACCTACAGTCTGTACTATTTCAGAATGTTAGGTAGCTCATTGCACCATCGTGGGACCAGTGGGCTGAAAAACTTTGCCTGGGATCTTTTTCTGTGTGGTACGGGGACCACCAGACATCATTTGTTGACTTAGTGCAGGGACTGTAGACCTGGATCAGGGTGTTCACAACACAAGTGGCTGTTGAGTTGACCACTATGTAAGTGAGCGTCAGAGCTTAAATGAATTTGATTCAGGCAGCCACTGGAAGCGAGTTCAGAGATATGAACAGTGGTGTGACGTGTCCTTTTTGGTTGATCAAAAATGAGACAGGCTGCTGCACCATAGATCATCTGGAGTGCTGTAATTGCACATGATTATATCCCTGTCAGAAGGGCATTGGAGAGATGACAAATGTGATGACAAGATCACAAGGAGTTGCGTAGGTAGGGTCTGATTTTTATAGTGTGTAGGGCAAACCTACAAACCTCAGAGATGGTGGAGATGTGGTCAGCAAAGCTTAGTTTGTTGTGAGTTATGACCCCCAGAAGATGAAAACGTCTCTCAGCCTGCAGACAAAATACGTGATAGGTCCTCCGACAACAAGAGATCAGATTCCCGGGATATTTTATTGTTTGTGTCAGGTAGCTGCTAATAATATGCAGAAGGTGGGTTGCCTCAGACATCAGGTGGCTGGTGCTGGGTGTCATTGCCTTGTGTTTCTCTGTTGAGTTGCAATGGAAGAAATGGAAGAACTAGCTGAAAAAGCTGGATTGCAACTGGGCACGTTGTGCACTAATTGTCAGATTGTGGTTGTTGTGAATGGTGGACCCAAATGCAGACCAGGACAAGAGAGGGTTCAAACAAAAGAGACTTTAATATAAGGGAACATAACATACAAACAAAAGGTAAACTGAACACAAAATCACTCCAGGTGGAGGCAGACAGCAAACTAATAAACACTAACACTGACTGGGTGGTAAACTACGGTGGTACGGTGGACCCTGCAGAGCGTCGGGCGGACGGCCCGTGGGAGGCAGCCGTGGTTCCTGCAGAGCGTCGGGCGGGCGGCCAGAGGGAGGCAGCCGCTGACCCTGGACGGTGCCCCGCCGCGGAACAGGAACCGGAGAGGCGTCAGCGGCGACCTTGACGTGGACCCTGCTGGGAGCAGGAACCGGTGAGGCGGCGACGGCGGCCTCTACGTGGACCCGCCTGGGAGCAGGAACCGGAGAGGCGGCGACGGCGGCCTCGACATGGACCCGCCTTGGAACTGGGACTGGAGAGGCGGCGACGGCGTCCTCAACGTGGACCCGCCTTGGAAGAGGAACTGGAGAGGCGGCGAAGGTCTCGACGTGGACCCGCCTTGGAAGAGGAACTGGAGAGGCGGCGACGATGTCCTCGACGTGTCCCTGCCTTGGAACTGGAGAGGCGGCGACTGCGTCTACGTGGACCTGCCTTGGAACTGGGACTGGAGAGGCGGCGACGACGTCCTGGACGTGGACCCACCTTGGAAGAGGGACTGGAGAGGCGGAGACGACATCCTGGACGTGGACCCACCTTGGAAGAGGGACTGGAGAGGCGGAGACGACGTCCTCGACGTGGCCCCGCCTTGGAACTGGAGAGGCAGCGACTGCGTCTATGTGGACCCGCCGTGGAAGAGGGGCTGGAGAGGCGACTGCAACGTCCTTGGCGTGGCCCTGCCTTGGAACTGGAGAGGCA
>JAUYWH010000024.1:2408056-2428910 GCA_034779795.1 Ctenopoma multispine | reverse complement strand
GGCTAAAGTGAGGGAGGAGCAGAAAGACGTGGAAAAACAGACAGACAAGGGCAAGGGGAAGACATGACACTGACACTAATGTTGGAAGGTTGAAAAGTTCATACTGACTTCAGATAAATTAATAGATTATAGGATAGTGGAGTTTTCCACTCATCACTTACATAGGAAGCATCTTTCGGAGGGATCACTTTATATGAACAGCAGGAGTGGTTACAGCAAGCAAAACCTGTATCAGTATTCTTGCTTTTTCTTCTCTATTGCTTCACCAATTTCTCCCTTCAACTTTCTGTCTTGCTTTCTCTGCTTTACTGTCCCCTCTGTTTCCCTCACATGGTTCTTTCCTCCTCCTCCTCCTCCTCACTTCTGCACCATAAAGTAGATGGCTGGATGATTCATCCTTCCCTCTGCCCCCGGACTGTGGTGATCCTGATTTTACTGCTCAGTTAAACTGGACTCCCCCAGACTCCGATGTCTGTCTGTCCTCTGCAGCTATTGACACTAATCAACCGATGCAACTGTCTGTTAACACAGACAGCAGCCAGGACTGGAAACAATAACCGAGCCTTCATCTGTTCAGTAACAGATTGACAGACTGTTTGAATACAGTCCGGATTTTACAGCGCTATTGATTAGATTGGGAGAGTTGTTTGTGCAGCCATTACAATCTCAGGCACTGGTTTGATTTAATCTGGCTCCTCTCGATGACCTTGGCTATCTATAGTCCAGCCGTTCTCTTCTGGACATTCATTATCATGAGACAGGCTGCTCCATATTTTAATATTATTGTCTGCTGCAGTATTGCCACATCTCGCTGTCATTCATTGCTTGGTTAAGGTGTTCATATGACTCATGATATAGAATCAGGCACTTAATGAGTCAGTGTTTGCAGACTGGTTTCTTACCCTCTGATTTAAAAATACATCCATGTTGCAGCAGGGTTCAGGTTCTATGTGAACTATTATTTTAATTCCAGTTTATTTCAGGAACACGTGATGTCTCTTTTGAATTTACTTTACAATCCAGACTAAAACCACAATGCACTTGTCAGACATTTGTTTTGAGAATTGTATCATCCCTAATAATGACAGTATGTTGACTATTACCATAAATGGCAAATGTCCAGACACTTTTCTTTTCTGTCAAAATGTCTTGCACTAACAACGTCTAGTTTTGTGACTAATGTTATTAGGCATTTTAGGCATTCAAAAGACTTGGTTATGGTTAGAGAAAAATTGTGATCTGACTTAATAAAGAAAAATGTAGCAGTTACTCAACACATATTAACATGTTTATTAAACCTTAAACAAAACTATGATCTTTCTCTAACCTTAACCAAAGTGCAATCCACCGTTAATAAAAGTAGCCCATCATTCATTCGACAAATATGTTGCATCACACTATTATGTTGATGTTCATTATCTGAGCAACATGTCTGCTTATATTTAAGAATCTATTTAACTTATTTTGGCCACTTGTTGAAAAGAAGATGGAGCCTGCAGCCATTGCTTCAGTTGCCAGGTGTTTTGGATGGTGACACGGGACCGTCCTGCTACAACCTTATAGTGTAAACATAGAACTAAAAGGTTATATGGTTAAGTTATAAGACACATTCAAGACTCAAACTGTATTAACATCTTCAATCACATATGACAGCAAACTTAAAATTAATACAATTTTAGTCGTCAGTAATCAGCCCTATACTTAAGAACACCATCTTTTGCTGCCGTATGACACTGCATATGACTCTATCAATGTCATGCTTCCCTAACCTAATCGCATGGTTAGGAGACTTTTATGCATGACCCAGGGCAAAAGAGTCCATGGAGTATTAGATGTCGTTAACAAAACGCAACCTTAAACCTTTGCTGTTCCTATAGTTCATACCCAAGGTCACAACCTTTTCTTCAGCAAATGGTTACACATTCATTTTAAAACATCATTTGAAGTATTTTTTAAAACTGATAGAAAGACATTAAAATCATCACTGTGGCCATCACCATTAGATGACTGGCTCCAGCGCTCTGCACACTCTGCAGAGTGGTAATAGCCACTAGCATTCAAAATAAGAACACTGACCTTTAGGTAATTAAAAGTTGTTAAGTAAGGCAAGAAGTACAGTGAGGCAGCACTTATTGCAGAACAAGCCCTGACAGGGTGATACAAGACTCCGGCAGTGGTTTTATTACAAGCAAAAGTAGCTTTCACCACAAAACATACAGTACTATAACCAACACTACAGCTTTTACATGCATAATATGCCGAAGGTGAAATTTGTCATAAATAAACTAAATATAAACTGATGTACCAGGAAAGTATTTAGACTTAAGTCTGGTGGTAATATTGTCATGGTAAATGCTCCTGGAGGTAGCACAGGGAATTAACAAATTACAAAGCTCCTCTGATATTTTTTCAGCCAATATAATGATGCCAAATGTTAGAGTTTTGCAAACAATCACAAATTCAATATCCTAATGTATCTAAAGTTAAAGTTCATATATATAAACATGGTTTAAATGCAACTTTCAGTTTTTCAGTCTCTCCTTTTTGCACAGAGTCTTAACAATCTGAGCCACTGTGGCTTTGCATGCTAAGTGAAAGCAAAGTCTAAAGGTGAGAAGTGGATCGACAGTAAAATGTTTCACAGCGTCTAGCCCATTTTAGCTATCACGACCATAGTGTCATTGGCTATTACGTGTGTATGGTATGTTGTGTGGACGGTTACATTATTGACCTCAGTGGTAATAGTGGAATACGACACCACTAACTGGAAGTGTGGCCATGCTGCTGCCTGAGCAGCTGTGGCCCAGGGGACAGGGAAAACCATTTTCTGCTGAATTTAAACTAACCGAAGTACATAGGAGAAATAAATGCTTCCTATTTCTGACTGCTCTTGTAGTTCGGTCTGTTCTGGCTTTCTTCTTCTCTTACTTTCAACTTATGTCCAACTTACATTCACTTCTGGGACTGTATTTAGTATTGAGGTTTATTTGTTTACATTTTATTGAGTTTTAGCTCTGCAACAAATAAAAAAATCCTGAATTCACACCCAGAAGTTATGTTTAAGATCAGTCAGTTGATTTTTGCCACAATGTCGTGCATTCACGTCTCACTGCATCTATGTCTTGACACTTCCCTTTTATGTAAAGGCAATATTTGAGAAGCAGAGGTACAGTTCCTTGACTAATTTGCTATTTACATACCCAATTTATCACTCTGCATTAATAAAAGTGTAACTAGACCAGTAAATTCCTGCACAAACTTCATGTTTGCTGACAAAGGTTTGGGTTTTTTGGGCTGAAAATGTCCGGTTGAGTGGTTTATCAGTGCACTCTGAAGTACTGATCTTAGATATTCTTTAGCCCTGAACCGTGTGATCTTGACATATTTGTCTGTTCCCCCAAGACAAAATTAAATTTATTCATGTACCACATCTATATACAAGGAGGACGTCTTCATTATCAGTCTACAAAGGCGTAGATATGGAACCAATTAATGGACAGTGGTCAAGATGAATGGTCACCAGACACATGCTGCTTCACCTTATTCAGATATTTTTAAGATAGTCAATGGCTGTCAATTAGTGGTTATTGAGCTATCATATCATGATGGTTTTAAGTTACATCACCAACTGTCACTCTCGCTTCTCGTATTTCCTACAGATTCTAGATTTCACCAAATTACCTCAACTATCGATCATAAAAGACCTATTGTCCTACTGGTAGGTTCTAGTTGCCTTACTGGACTGTAACTATAGCCATTGATAATTTGGGTGTACAACGGTTCGAAACCACCCAGCATACCCCTCCTCGTCCAACTGGCTTCGGCACTCGAATTTACATCAAGCGTTATCCTCCACTATATGGGCATTTTTGTTCTACCTTTTCTACTGGAGGTACAGATGTATGAACAGGTGTCTGTGTTGCTCCTACTCGCGCTTTCCTAGCACATAATTGGCTTATTGAGTCCACTGAGACCAGTCAGTGTGTTAAGTAATGAGGTTACTTAGAGAAACCAGATCAAAGAACACGTTTGGATGCACTGTAATCTGGTTACTGCGTATTTGCAAGTAAATGCAGCAGGCCAGTAATCAGGTTTTCTCACCTCTCAGTAGCCTTATTGTGGAAGCATGACTTTCTTATCTTAAGTGTTTCCCTCTTAACACAAATGTGTCTGAGTTTAGGAAACTGTACGTGCTCTTTGCTTTTAGTGGTACAATGTACCTTCATCCAGTTTCTCCACTTTTACTTTACCACTACAAGTACAAGTAGTTTTAAGTATCAGCCATCTTTGGAGTTGTTGGATGGTATATTTTCATCTTCTCTTGTCATGGTAAATGAAATAATCTATGTTTGTTCTCAAGATTAAATTAACGTCAATATTCTCTACTGATTTTGATGGCAAACAGCAAGCAGAAACCGTTAGGACTGACTCTTCAAAGCAAGTTCAGCAGTTCTGGATTGGCTCAGGCATCAGTTTATCTGTAGCTCCACACCCCTGATGACAGACACTTCACGGTGCTGCCCAGGCATAAGCGTCTCTGTTTGTCTTGAGGTCTTCATCGGTGGACAGTGGTTATTTGGAAGCTGCGTCGGGGTCTGCTACGGGCTGATGAAAAATGCATTGGCTAGAGATTGAGTTGTGCGACCTTGTCTCAAAAGTGTGTGTTTGTGTGCTGCAGAATACGTCTCCATGGGACCATTTAATAGCACTTCAGCTCAGAGTGTGTGACGGCTCTATCTATTCAGCCTCTTTCACTGTTGTTATTGCATAGTCATGCAAGGCTTGAGTGAGGGCGTGTGCGTGTGTGAGAATGTGAATTGCTTGTGTGTTCACAAGGTATTCCTCCCACAGACAGGTAGACTGGAGAACAGAATGCCTGCAGGTCTGATTAAAATGACTTCTGGCTATTGTACTGTTATAAAAGAGTATAGTCTGTGTGTCACAATGGAAGTGGAAAAAAAAAACAAAAACGCTACAATTACCCACTGACCCAACATTGTAAAAGAAGACAGACACAATCAACTCGGAATCAGTCAAGTCCATCATGTCCCTCTTAACAGACGTCCAGAGAGGATCAGGATTTTTTTGTGGCAGACTACTTGGTCCAGAAGGAAATAACTCAAATGTAAATCAAATCAAATATATCAGATAATCACTGACACAAAACACACTGAGGATAGTGGAAACAAAAAGCAGAACCAGTTCAGTTACAGGTTGGTAAATTCCTGCAGTTTAAAAGACCTGCCTCTTAGCAGGATGTGGGCGTGCCACAGAGTTGTTTGTAGTCCACATGTATACCACTGACTGGAGGACAGTGCAAGCGTTAGGACAGACTTTGTCCTCATTGGATGTTCAGATCGTGCCATTCCATTGACTGTGCATGTGCAGGAACCGTCGTGTATCATCGTAAATCAAAGATATGAAAAATAATTTAAGCATCCTTGCATATTTGCACATATTGTTTAATATTTGTCACTTTTTAGTGTTGGTCGATCAAATATAACAAAAAAATGAGTTTTTAGTAACCATCATGTTTTGAACATGTCCGTATAGTTAGTATGAATAGAAATAGCAGTAGTGTGAGGACAGGCCCATCAGGGCGGCAAAAACAAAGGCTTTAATGGGTCTTTCTAAGTCTTAGCAACCCTCAGAACTTGTCTTCATTCATTCTATATTTAATTGTGTTGGTTTATTATCAGTTCCTGTCTTTGCCTTCCGATACTTCCCTTGAGTCAAAGTCTCGTGTTGAAAACAGCAACAACACTAATTATTTAATTTCTCTCCCTGTCAGTAAAATCCTTCTGTGTAACAAATAGAAGTTTATTTAGGGGAGCTATAGAGGTGAATATTTATATAGCGTCAGTCTTGCTCAAAAATATGCCATCAGAATTCTTGTGACTGATGTTTTTATTGTGATTAGAGGATGACTCATTGTTACTCCTTGTTGCTCATAATTACAAGAGCATCTGTGTTTTTAATTACTTCAACTATAATTAACTTTCTGTTTCTGTTTTGTGTTTAATAGCAAATTGTGATTAGATACACTGTAGTTAATATCTAAGTATGTCTTGAGTCTGAGTCTGTAATGATTTAAAGGAGCATTTTTCCCTCTTTTGATTATCATTAAAGCTTGTCGCCACTTGAGGCAAGAGTGTGACAGTCCCCATCTGACAGAAGACTTTTGGATGATCCATCTGCTGTTGGAAAAATCTAAAATGAAAGATGTGACAGTGTTCTGCCAGAATAGATGTTATATTCTCTCTTTTTTAAGTACCATGATTTGTGCTCATGTCCTTCAGCAACAGCAAAACCAGTGTTTTTTTTAAAAAATACTAATAAAGCACTAATGCAGCCAAATAGTGCTGGTATTTGTCAATCAGGCTGTGGATCCAATGAGGGTCCTCCTGACGGAAATTGACATGGAGTAAGACACCGTTATCCATTACCATTATATAACCATTATTCCAGTGATGAGCCAGCTGCAGGAAAAGGCCCAAACTGGGAGCCTAACAACTGATTTAGCATTTGAGTCATTAGCTTGTCTTTGATCCCCCACCACTCACTGAATGGTAATTATTGTATCACACCACAGTGCTGCTTTCCTTCACAACTTTGATTCACTGGTGCTTTTCATCACTGAGACATCATAGAGGCCTCATCGAAACCAGGACAGCAAAATATTTAGCATCTGAAGCCACTGTGAGAGACAAGTGAAACTAAATGAGCTGGGGGTTTTTTTTTATTAATGTATTTTGAATTTCTAATGTTCTTGAAATTTTTGTTGGTGGTGGAAGTGGCTTATTACAACCCATAGTTACAGTTCTATATTACAGCGTATTTACATATTTGTCACACTTTTGTCAAACTATTACAAAAAGATAACCTGAGTAAAATCAAGAAGCAGTTATTAATGAGGATTTTATTTATTAAGAGAAAAAACTCCACCTGCCTCGTGTGAAAAACTAATTGCCCCCCTTTGCTGAATTATGACTGAACTGAAAACCACATTTTTTGGAAAACTGAGTTCAGTTTCACTTGTCATAGTCAGACCTGATTACTGCCAGACATAATGAATCAAGACATTACCAGCAGCTGTCTGACAAAGTGAAGCACCACATCATACCACAATCTAATTCAAGAACAGATGAGAGTAAAGTAACTGACATGTATCAGTCTCCCCCTACATTAGGAACAAGTGCCCCAAATAGAAAGCAGAAACCGTCTATGGCAGTGGTTCTCAAACTATGGTACACGTACCACTTGTAGTACACGTGTTCCGTCTAGTGGTGCACAGGAGAATTTTTGACGAAAATTAAATAATAATATTAAAGACATAATACTACTATAGTTTACAGGTGAACTGTTTACTGCTCACTGGACAACTTCAGACTTTTCTACACTTTAAACATTAAAACATTATTAACAGCATTAGAATCACAACTGCGCATCACAGTCTCTGGCTGTTTTTACACACGGTCACAGGGACAGAAACAGCCTCACAGACATCGCTGAAATCTAGTCGCTGAAGTCTGTTGGTTGATGTCAATCGATTTAGCAACGTTATTATCGTTGGTGAAACTCATGTGTAGAATAAATGGTAAAAACAGTAACGCGTCGAGAGTTGCCCAATGTAGCGGATTAAGAAGCGTTTCTCCTTTAAACGTTTAAATGGAACACTGTTATTACTACTTTATCCACATTCCATGGGTTTGATTAAGAGTTTATTTGCTGCAAGAACTTTGCTTTTGTTAATAGATCTGCACATTCTCATAATTAGTGTCACAGAAGTGACGCTGCTTGATTGGTTATTCTTGTTCAGCGCAGCAGCACCAACAACTCGCTTTGCACTGCTTGATCTGAATAAGTGTTCACCTGCTTGTTCCTCTCCTCTCACCTGAGTGCATGAGCAAAGCGGATATCAAGGTCATGAAGGAGAGGGGGAGAGCTACTCGCACTTGTGGTTATACTCAATAACCCATAGCTTCTTCTGTCTCTCTCTCTCGGGTCACTGAAGTAGCCTATGTTATCTGATCTTAGATAAATTGTGAATTTTTTCAAACGCAAATTTAAAATGTATCTTCTCAGCTGGGTCCGGGAAAAGCAGGACCTACACTTTCTTAAGTGTCTATTTGGTATAAAATGTCCCCTGTCTGGTGCATGTGAAATACTGTGTGGTGTTTACTGACACATCACCCGCACTCTACAGTGTGATGAGAGTCAACAAAAAATATTTGAGCGAATGTGCCAATTTGACATAAACCAAATCCTCAAGAGAGTACAGTACAGGATTACTGGCACAGGTTGCTCAAATACACACACACACCCGTGCGCTCTTAGATCACACACACACAAACACACACACACACACACATCCTAATACACACTCTCACATAGGCACCACTATAATTAATTTATGATCCAGTCCTGTGATTTATTTTTGTCCCTATCTGACCTTATGCGCTTCTTGAATGTGAAATGTCCTCAAGGATTTGTGGTGCTTGGCGGAACTGAGGCAAATGCGCTCACACTCACACACACACACACACACACCTCCCTGGCAACACAGCTGCTGGACCATGTATCATAAACCTTCATTTCTCCTCGATTGCCTGAACTCTCTCACCTTCCTTCTTCACATCTTTTTCACTCATTTCCTCCATCGCTCTCTCTGTTCGTCTCTATGGACCATCTGAAAATAGCAGCCGAGGGAAAAGTGGGTCATCTGCCATGTGGGGGGGGTTCTGTGTATAGTGACTTTGTCTGTGTGTGTAACCTAACAAATTGTCAAAAGACTTTACCTCAGTATCTCAGATTGTGGAGATTTTTTTTATTAAGTGCCACATTTGTAAGACAAACTGCTTGTCTTTACAGCCACACACAGATACACAAACACACAGTAGTATTATGAAATCAGTATAACACACGAGTTTAGCATTTTTCATTCATATATTATTTCATGTCACTATCAGCACTAGTTCATTTCTTTATTATAATTTAAATTTTACAGCCCCTCTAGTAACTTTTTTGGGAGATTACATGCCTAACTTCACTGCATCTTTACTAAAAATCTAAAATGCAAGAACAAGTGATAGCAAAAATAATCAATTAAAAAAAAAAATTCATTAAAAATTAGGGTTAAATTTTTGAGGAGAGACTGAAACCCTGTTCTGATTGTTTTAATAAAGAGACACGTGTGTGATCACACAGTTCGTTGTGCAAACATTGTCTTCAATTGCAGTAGCTCTGGATGCAACAGCTTCTGTCATGGTGATTTGTCTTGTGTGTTGTCCCTAACTTTCAGTCTCTCTAGGTAGAAAAGTAACACCAGATATCATCCACAGGTGCTCATCAGCAGCTTTAATACGTCTTATGTGTGAGGGATTCAGGGACAGTCATAGTGTAGGTCAACTTTGTGAAAAGGTTGCAGTGACAATTTGCAGTCAGACCAAACTCACAGGGATTGGTTGGTTGGTTGGTTGGTTGGTTGGTTGGTTGATCAGTTGTTGTCACTGCAACATTGCAAATGCCTGATGAACTGATTTTATAAGGGGCTCAGTGGTACATCTGTAGTTAGATTTCTGTTTCCTTTTTCAAAGAAACCACAGTTCTTGATTTTGTCTTGATTTGAGAGACACAGCGGTCAGAATATTATGATGTACCCAGAGCTAGATAGCAAAAAACTGCCACATGTAAAACAAACTCTTCACTCGTGTCCAGGGACAGAGAGTCTGTAATGGAGCTGGAAAGTGACAGCTAAAAAATGTCTTGCAGCAGACACTGGTACAGATACTGATACTGGCGTCTTTTCAAGAAGTAAAAGAAGTGACTTGAACAAATAATGATTATTTTCAGGTATTTTCCTGTCTCAGCTGCTGACTCACATACTGTAGACTCTTAACTACATTGCTTAGTTACAGTTTTTTTTTTGGTTGAAACACTTCTTGGCAGGCCACCAAGAGAAATTATTATTACCATTATTAATATAACATTATTATGCTTTTAATTAACATTGTCTAAATTTCTAATCAAGATAATTTCCTGCACACATTTCCTGGAGACTGACACTAACCTTAACTATAACCACTAAAACAAACCCTAATCTAAAGCGAACCGTACCACAACCTGAAACCAAGTAATCACTCTAAAATGTTAGGATATACATTAAGGGGTCAGAATTAGGTCCTAACATTGAAGACAACAATGTGAGAAATACATGCTACACACACACACACACATGATGTAGCCTTTCAATGAAAACCGTAAAGCTTGGTGAAAGACACCGCTGTGTACGACGGCATCAGTGGATCAATGTACAAGATCGGAGCTTGATGCTAAACCACAAGACAAGTGGAGTGATCCTGAATTAGTGGTAGAAGTAAAGTAATGTTGCTGTTCTGACTGAAGTCCTCCGTCATCACAGTCCTCCTTTATCGTGCCTGTTTTCATCTGGGTGCAAACTTGGCTCATGTGGCCCAGCAGTTGATCTAATTATCTGTTTTGTGTTACACTAATTTAGTTAGGCCTAATGGGTCTCATCCAAACAACACAGGAGGGGCCTACTGAACATTACAAAACAACCAATAGGAGGTAGTGTGCAAACTTTTGTAATGTAACAGTACAGATGCAGCAATATGTTAGTAAAGGATAGGTCATAGGCCGTATGCATTTGTACATTATATAGTAGTAGTAGACATCCTTCTCTAAAATTCGCTTCTTCTTTAGTCAGATTCACACAGACATTGTTCATGGTAACAAATAGAGGGAATAATTTTCTGTAACTAAACACGCAGAATGCGCTGTACAGTGCAACCAGACAGACAAGCTGTACGCAAAGGCCACATAACACGTTGATGGGCAGTTATTTCCATTCGAGAGTCATTTGTTGTTACAGTGGCTTGTTACATATTAGTGTGTTTATCTCAAATCACTGTGCTGACCTTTAGCTGAATGTAACTCTTTATTTCTACTCCGCTTATGTGTATGAAATGCAGTGGTTTTCTCAGAAAAGTGGCAACATTAGTAGGAGTGTAAATAATGTAATGCCACAAACCACAGTTAGATTATTTTATGTTGTCAAAGACAATGATGGAGACTGCAAAGTATAATGTAAAACAACCTAAGCATTAAACAGCGTTGCATTTCAGCATTTGAAATGAACACACATCACTTTATGTTACCGGGACTGTTTCATCCAGGCTGCTCTGTGCTTTCTATCACAGAAACATGCGGCACGGCACCCACTTTGTCATAGTTTGTCATTAGATGGGATCTAGTGGCCCCACCACTTAAGTGGCCTGCTGAAAGGTAATTTATCATCAAGGCCCCTAGACTTTAGATCACCTTAGAAGATAAATGTGTATCATCACTTAAAACTGAGACACAATTATTCTTTCATGGAAAGACATCTACAAAATGCCCTTAAACCCCTTCCTTACAACACGCTTCCTGCGCATCTTAGAGCCTATCAAATGTCTGAATCATGATGAAGCTACTTTTCAGAGGTTTATGTATACTTTTGAGTTTTTCACTCGTCTGTTCTTTGCTGTTCTTCTTAGGTTTCAAATGTCCTGTCTGCTCTAAGTCTGTGGCATCCAGTGAAATGGAAGTTCACTTCATCATGTGTCTAAGCAAGCCTCGCCTCTCCTATAACGGTAAGCATTGTTACATTTCCTTTATATGGCAGGAAACTCTGTCTGTCTGCAAAAGCCAGACTCACTGCTGTGCTAGTAAACGGTGAAGGGATTTTGGCCTCAGTCTTTAAAGATTAATGTACTTTTTCATATTTATTGGTCTTTACAATATTGTGCCAAGTATCCAGTTTGTGCTGCTGTACTGGAGCGATTAATATTAATGACAAGTGGGTGGGTCTACAGACACAAGCTGTTGACTTAGTCCTTTCAAAAAACATGATAAATATGAATGAAGGGAAATGAGGAAGATGATGAAAATTCATAGAGTGAGTTTACACAACCTGGCATGTTCAGTCACCCAGTTCTGAAAAGACAAACACCACTGAGGCAGCAAAGATCCCGTAACGGCAATCAAGTCGCAATAACATCCGTAGTTTTAGTAGATGTTACTGGTTCCATATGAGGCCATTATGTCTGTGTTGTTTTTAAGCATTTAGTGTCATCATCACACTGGAGCATCACACTGAACTACAGCTAACCCTGAACAAAGCCAACAGCCTAGCAAAGCATTCAGTGTTTAGTTAAAAAACAGCAGTAGACTGTAAATCATTTCACACTGGTTCAAGTTGAGAATGAGGATAAAATAGTTATTTTAGTAATATAGTCATTTTATGAGTTTGGAATCGTAAATCTAAAACATTTAAGTTTGCTGAACTTAAGAAAACAAGTTCAGCAAACTTAAAAACAAAAATAAAGTAATATAATATAATATATTATGTTGACTGGATTAGGTATATTGGCAGTTGTTACATCTTATCCTTTGACATTTGTAAAATGTTTTATTTTCACTTAATCCTTATTTAACCAGGTAGTTCTCACACAAGCTACAAACCTCTTATCATTAGCGATGCAGCTAAAAGAAGAATGTTCTACATTTGACATGAAGAACATACAGCTGTAAATGCCATATGGATGCTATTGTCTGCCACAATGAGTACAAAACTCCTCATACTGTAAGTGTATGGAGGGATGAACTGAAGTCTTTACCCTTTTTATTTCTTTAAAAATGTCACTTAATGAGTTGAGTCAACTGCCAAATTTTATTCACTCAGAAAAAAGATGTTAGGAGCAGAAAAGTCTGCACACTAACTGGAATAAAAATTTAAGCTGAATTAATTTAAAATGAATAAAACACAACACACATATAATTAATTCCATTAATGAAGAGGAAAAAGAAAAGATGAGTTGATTTAACAAAATTCCTCCATGATATTTTACAGCTCCTGAAAAAGATGGTCTTGTTGTAAACGTGACTCATCATATTCTTAGTCAATTCCTTCTTCTCTCATTGCACGCTATCATGCAGCTGAGATAAATAAACACATAAATCACAGTAAAGAGCTGGATGAACCACTAGCAGTTAACCAGAATTGGATTTTCCACAGAGTCCATGCAACCAGAAGTCTTGGTTTATTTGTGAAAAACCAAAGATCAGAAGAAAATGTATGTTTTTCCCATTATTTCACTGACCAAAAACAACAAAAGAATTCCAGCTGGGGCTTTTTGACTACTACTATTTTGACACGTTTTCCACATTGGATAAGTATTAGCAACAACATTTACTTAAATGATCGAAAACAACTCATTATCATTAACATTATCACAGTAAACTAAATAAATAATGCAAAATGGATCATCAGCATGTTGTATGTATTTATTGTAATTATTTAGTAGAATTATGGAGTAGCATAAAATAAGAATACTCAACTAAAGGACAAATAACTTAACGTAATACTTCAGTACAGTGCTCGACAAAGTGTGCTTTGTTACATCCACCGCTGATAATCATCTTTTTTGAGTTACCTTCTGTTCCTCTAACTTTCACTTCTGAATTGATTTGTTCCTACAGAGTTTCTGTCGTCTATCTTTTTTGTAAAGCTAATAGAATAAAATATACATCTAAATACATGAATTATGCATGCATAGCTTCCAGTTGGCACCTTAAGACTGCTGCAATTACCTTTGCTAAGCAGGTGATTGCAACATTTTTACCTTTAAATGTTCTAAGTTTAAAATAAAACAGGTTGAATTGCCAAAAGTTTCAGTTCAGAAGTCTGAGGTAGACCTGAAATAAAACAAACATTCAATTTACACAAACACAATTTAAACTTCTAAATGAAAGCTTCTCCAATTTTTATTTAATTTAGTGTGTCAACATACACATGAAGCTTCATCAGTGTTGTGGGAGCCAGGCATGTCCAGATTTCTTTCTCCTCTATTGATCGTTTGTGTGTTACCCCCTTAGCTCATCCCTCACTGTCTCTCTGTGCTGCCCTGCTGTCTTTCTCCTCTTTATTCACCCACCACTAATCTATGACTTCTATTTCATATATTGATACCTGCTGATGGCTGTTGGCAATCCTAAAGACATACAACAAACATTTTTACTACCACTGTTTTATGATACAAATCTTATTATTATTTTAATTATTATTTATATTACTTTTCATAGGCAGTAGTATCAGCACCCACAGCTACTGTGCTAGTTGGGGTTTACAGATGTTTGCCGCTCCCGATCTTGATTGAGCTGGACGATGATATAGAACACATTAATTATTCATATTATTATGTAGTAATTAAACACTTTACATGTCTTTGCTGTCTGTCCATCTCAGTTTTAGTATAATAAATAAATGTCCAGATTTCATCTTTTTAAAAGCACCGGCTCCAGTGGGACCTGGTGAAATGATTCAAGTGGTTGCTGACAAGAAGTCTATTAAAAAAACATCATTCATGTTTATTGTTACTGTGTGTCCATAGTGATATAATAATACTGCTGCAGACTCACTGTCTACCTCGCAGTCCACTGTTTATTTCCTTGTGCAGGCTGCTGTTTTAATTATGGCCTGTGCTGCCACTCCTGTTTGCTTGGGAGACACATGATTGACAGCAACCATGTCTGGTCATTTCCCCTAGCAACATGCTGATTGACAGTTACTTGTTTGAATCAAGACTGGGCACATGTAGATCTGATCTGGAGCCTGAAGGTCACCTTGTAGGAGTCTGCGTTTGTGCGTGCACAGTACACACAGCATTGACGGAAGTGTTGTGTTTCTTATGATAATGATAATGTAACCGCACAGACTAAATCATGTAAAGTTGTTAGAGGGAGGGAGAGGAGGGAAGTAATTTTACAGCTCTACAAATAGCAGTCAACGAGGCCCACAAGGCTAGAGCAGTAAAAATAATGTAAGTTTCAAGCCTGAAGCTAAATTCAGACTGAGAGGAAAGAAGATTGAATAAAAGAGCCAGAGAGAGGAGAGTGAAACTGTCTTAAGGAAGATGGGATCCAGAGTGATGGAGTACCCTGATGGCTGATAACCGACGAGAGGAGAGAGGGTAAAAGGAGAAAGACTCCTATAATTCCTCTGTTTCTTTCAACCGCTGTGTCTGTCCTGTCACTCTTTATTTCCAGCAAATTACCTTCTCCCTCTCCTGTGTGAGTCCGTCTGTCTGTGTGCCTGTCTGTCTGTCCACCTCTGTTCCCACTGTGTAATCTCTCAATAATTTCTATTTCTTTCTTCTCTCTGTCTGCCCGTCTCTCTCTCTCTCTCTCTCTCTCTCTCTCTCTCTCTCTCTCTGTTCTCTTGGGTTTTTGAGACCCACAAAACAGGATGAACCACAGCTTATCTCATTTCCCAGCATGCTTGGGTGCCTATTGTCAGTCACCTGGGCCTACTCACTGTTGCACATCAGCACATCTGTGAGCAAGGCCTTTTTGTGCCTACACACATTTACTGTTCAACGGATGCTATAATATAATCAGACACTTGAAGGACTGTGCTGACTTTGTGGGAGTTGACAGGAGTTTAGCCTGTTAGTCTTTTCTTCTCTAAATCTAATGAACAGCTCCAAGTCGTCTGCATATGTGCAGAACGTGTCTGCGGAACATGTCAAGGCCTGGTGTAATACTGAATTACAAAACTTGCAAGCAGTAGCTGTCAGAAATACAGAAGTACTTAATAAGAAAATATCTGTTCAGTTCTAAGTACTGTTAAATCTGTTGTGTTTTTGCAAAATGTGTAGAATATCTATATTATTTTCAGAGGTGATACCACAGCACTAACTGTCTTCTGTCTTATAACTGTGATAATGGTTATACTGCATGCTGACCAGTTTGTTGGGACTGCTATGACTCCAAATGTGTCTTATAGGTACGGGTGGGGAAAAAAATCGATATAGCATACTATCGCGATATTTTAGTGTGGTGATATTGTATCGATACAGGGACACCAAATATCAATATTTTGTATACAAATTTAAAGAAACAAATCAAACTTTTTAGTGTCCAAATTAATTGTAATTGCTCAGTAGTCCACACATCTGCATTCAGTTAAGTTGGAATAAACCGTAATACAGAAAGCAATCAGCAATAACAACAATTGAATTGAAAGACTGAGGACTTTTTTATTAGATTAAATGTATTTCCTTTATGGACATAATTTGCAGTTGAAAAAAACATGATAATCACAATATATCGTATCGCAATACTTGACAGATTGCAGGACATTTAAAATTGCAATAATATTGTATCGTGAGTTAAGTATTGCGATAACATTGTATCGTGGAGTCTCTGGTGATTCCCACCTCTACCTGTAGGTATCGCTCTCAGTTTGTGTCTGTTGGCAGAGTCTTACTCCTTTAAGGAGAGGAGAAACCACAGAATTCAACATAACAGTGTGTTGATTTACCTCCTTCAGGGTCAGCAGATATCAGGCTGGTGTCTTAAAGACCAGGTCAATTAGTGTACAGGCTTTTTAGCTCTATCTGTGCAGAAGCTGATTATTAATTTGAGTTGTTGAAGTATCAAGCAGGTCCATAGATGTATGGGATCTCCTGTATTTTTGAAAATAATGATGGCAGATTTGTAATTATTGCTCCACAGTTATACATGAATTAGCGAAATATACTGTATTATGTCTAGATTTGTTATATTTGCATTTGTTATAAAGATATAAACCCTAACTCTGAGTATGAAACTTATTTTTTCATATTGCCTGAAGCCTACTAAAAATTCTTACATGAACCTCCACCACCTGAGAGCTAAGAGTCACTGATTAAATGTTCTGCATTTTTACAGCCTGCTTTCAGAACCCTGTGCTGACAGTGCATTAAAAGCACCTGCCCAAGCAAAATGTTTGAATATTGTGGTTTGTATGGAGCCTGGAGTTTTTTGTTGGTTTTTGACCATTAAAGCTGCAAATCAAATTAGCACTACCATGCGAATCAAAAGGAAAGCACTCCTATCATTCCAGCTCCCAGTCCTTCACCTACTGTAGTAAATCCTTGTCAGTTTTGCTCTCAGATAAACCAGGAATCAGGAGCTCGCTAGTATTGTGTGAATCAGCCACAGTGACGTCTTCAAGCAGCTTATACTAGCTTGAAGCATCGGACCAGTAGATCCTGAAGTGCTCTGATCGACAGATTGACAGTGAGGTCCAACCTCTGACATTAGCCTTTTCTCATTGGTTAGAGGGATGAGCCTTGCTCAAAAACCATTAGGAGCGAATATTTCTTTGTTGCTAGGCTGTTTAATACATCTGGGTCACAGAGGTTTTTGGCAGGACCTCTTCACATTAGAATTAGTTTGGAGCATATCTTCAAAAAAATGGAAAAGTTACATACTGTAGCTTTAAGGTATGGTACATTCAAAACAGCGTTTTAACTAAGGTTAGAGATGCTGAGAAATGCAAGTATCTAATGTTTGCTGCCCGGAATGAGCACAAAGATACAAAGTAGTTTAGTTTCTTATATAAATATAAATGTAGTCAACTGAGTGACAAATATTAAACCAAATATAATTTTGTAATTTTGTCAGTGTGTAGCAGGTGTGGATTATAGGTAGTACACTGAATCCATGTGAGCTGACCACTGGATCTTTTCTGGGCTTTGACTTTGCGTGATGATATTTTAATTCCTCCCACTAAATATAGCCCCTCTCGCAGAGAGTGATATGAGGGCCACATGCAGACATAGTCAGGGTCATGAGGCAGGAGGGTGGCATGGAGACACACAAAGCAAGAGAAAGAAAGGCAGTTGGCTTCTTGTAGCTCATGTCACTGGAGGACACAGAAAGAGTCGAGAAAGAGAGAGTTTAGTGCTTTGATTCAGAGAAGCAAAGTGAGTGATTCCTCTAGATCATAATTGATGTGAAGGAGTTGGATGCCAAATGTCTGTTGGCAAGCCAGCAACCAGGAGAGACAGCTGAAAGTCAAGTGGGAAACGGGGGCAGGTGAGGAGAGAGCAAATGATTTAGAGACCTGGGAGTGTCTGCACAACAGTTACACTCATTTCACAACTCATTTCCTCATGTCCTGATCACACTCTAATTTGTTACATACTTCATACTTGATATGTATATTGCTGTTTATTAAAAAAGCTTCAGACCAATGACTAAAACCATCTATCCATATATTTTTTGTTTATCCAATAATTCACTACCTTGTAAAAAAATGTTAGTCTCTCATAAAACTATATTTTATGTGTGTAACATCTCTGACACAGCAGCTTGCACTCGAAAGCAAGAACAGGCAGGTAAAAGTCAAAAAGATCTTTACTGAAGTCAGGCATGGTTGGTATTTGGCAGGTGTTCAAAGACGAAAACAAATCAGGCTATGAAGAGGCAGGCAAAAATGAGTACAGGTAGAGGTCAGGATCAGGTAAGTACACGACTAGTAAACAGGCAGCACAGACTGAATGACTATCAAGACAACCTGGCAGTGCTGGGACATTTACTAAGAGGGTAATACCATAATGGACACGTGCAGGTGTGCAGATGGGAGGAAAGATCAGGTGGTGCAGGTGTCTGGAACACAGAGGTAACTGCAGATCAAGTTACATGAGAGTAGTTGGCAGGACATGTAACAGGAGATGTAAATGTAAAGCGACAACAACAGGAGGATGGTGAAGGAAATGCAAAAACTGAACCTACAGTGGGCTCTCATTTAAAAAAAAAAAAGTTCATCAGGACTATAAATATTCTCAATCTTGTTATAAACCTGCACCCTGGTGACAGCTCTGGCTGGATCAGTTGGTAGGGGAGCTTTCTACGAACCCCAGGGTTGGTAGTTAGGCTCCCCAATTCCTGGTCATATATTGAAGCTGAACCCCAAACAGTTGGTGCTGTAAATGTGGCTGCTTGTCCACAAGAATTTCCCAAAGACGATTAATGAAGTATTAGCTATTATAAGTATTAGTATTATTTTGGGCTTTTCCACCGACCTTGTTCTTATGATGCCCCCTGTAGAATAAAAGGTCATATTTCTGCTTTTATCAGACTTGAAAACACAAAACTCAACCTCAGAGTCTTATTAAGTCACAAACACAGGATTAAGTTAAATTCAATCCAAGCAGGGCAGACAGTACCCTATGTGACTGTGAGCAGAGCACAACAAAATAATTGAGAGCAGGGGCGGATCTACCTGCTTTAGAGCCCTGCCCCCATATCCCCCAAATCATACTTGGAAAAACTAATCACTTGTTTGTCCAAAACTGTGTAATAGCCTTCAAATTAAATATTATTCACCATAAATACATAATTGTAAATATAAGGTCCCTGAAAAACTTAGTTTAAGTAAACAAATAAACTAAAAGTACAGTAATTGAAGTTCTGTTTCTGTATTTATTTATTTATTCTGAGGAACATTTTTTTTTTCTCTGTCTTTGTTTTCTTAGTAGAGATGATGATACAATAATTAGTTTTAACGTGTATTTGTGGATATTTTGTTGACTCCATTTACATATAGGCATATTAGACACCAGCATTGCCACCCTGCCTAGACCACTTGTCACTCCTTTGCCCCCCCATGTAAAATTTTCTAGATCGCCACTGATTGAGAGTGTGGATACTCTTTAAGACAGAAGGGTTTTTTTTTTTCCAAAGTCTAAACAATTTGTTTTTGGGTCCAAATCTAACAAAACCTTAACGATAGCGTTGTCACATTAATAAGAAGGATGTATAAAAAAAGTGTCTGGACAAATTACAGTATATGTTTGGTTCTTTATTTTCTTAATTAAAAATGCCTCAAACCAGTTTCTTCAACACTTGTATATACACATTATGACTCTTTTAATGACTTAACTCTGTTTTTTTGTTGTTGTGTAGGACAGTATGTTTCTACCTTCTGTGGTGCAATGACCTCATTTCAGCTCTGGGAAACAGGATTTCAGGTCACGTGCTGGTTCATGCTATAGCCGCAGGATCATGAAAGCTTTATAAATTAACAATACAATCTTAATCAGCTGTGAAATTTAGCGAGAGACACATTAGCTTGAACAGGGGGTTATAGAGTATGCTCCTGTCTCATCCAGTTAAAAGCATTGATGTGGAGAGTTCTGGCTGGGGCAGGATGATGAGTTCAGGCATTAATTTTATCCAGGTGATACAGTTTTTTTTACAGGTGAAGGAAAAAAGACTGAACCTTTTCACTTGATTAGAAAACCCCAGATCAGATAGTGACTTTAGATTTACAATCTGTAAAAATCATAATCACAAATCGCTTAAAGAACTACACACAGTGTTCCCTGATCGGATTTGTATGCTGAGGAAATTTGAGGAAGAATTTGAGGAAGTGGAGGGGTAGAGCTGCTGCATTGTTATCAGGTTATGTAGATTCCTGTGATGTAATCCGGAGCGCTCCGTCAGAGAAATGTTTTCAGGAGGGTGATGGGGGACAGAGGGATGGAGGGATGTGCTACAATGAACAACAGAAGAGAGCAGAGGGGTCAGGAGAGAGATATAGAGAAACGGCAAGGGAGGGGGGAGGGGAGGGAGGTTATGGGAGTTTGTTGAGGAACTAAGCTGATTTGCAGTCAGAACACATGTCTTCTGTCTCTTATTCCATCACACAACCCAACCAATCTCCAGTTCAGCCTCATCTATCTCTCTGCATTGTTAATCACTCAGCCTTGAAGACAGTATCTCTGGACACTATTCATATTTCATTTGGCGGAAATGCAAGAAATTGCCCAGTGCAATTTTGGCACACCCTGAAAGCTTTATGTTTTTAGTATCACAGCAATAATCCCTGATATTTTCACTTTAAGAAAGGTTAATACTGCTCTCTTTTGCGGCAGATTGCTGTCATGCTTTTTCTATCTATCTATCTATCTATCTATCTATCTATCTATCTATCTATCTATCTATCTATCTATCTATCTATCTA
>JAUYWH010000024.1:2374713-2408016 GCA_034779795.1 Ctenopoma multispine | reverse complement strand
ATCTATCTATCTATCTATCTATCTATCTATCTATCTATCTATCTATCTATCTATCTATCTATCTATATATCTATCTAAATAGATGTATAATCCAATGCCGTCAAATCCTGTGACTCATCGCTTTTGGTCCTGTTCTGATTTGGTATGTTTTCTTACCAGAAGAAACGCACCCGAGTTCAGTAGATGATTCACACTTGGAACCAATCAGAGAATTTTAAGTTAGGTTGGCTTGATTAGTAGGTTTTGGAATATTCTCATTAATTGTAATTTCAGAACAACAAATACCTGAAGGGCTCTGCACCTGTAGACAACACACAAATAACTGTTTCAGAACATACAGTACTATAGAACTGGATTCTGCAGCAACACAGGCTGAAAATATGACAAAATACAGACAAAGCCACTAACAGCTTTAATTCCTCTGGGTCAAAGTTCCTGTTTTTAGAGGAAACTCTCCATGACACACTCTTAGTAGATGACCTGCAAAGTGCCCACAAACAAACACACAATTTTCAAGATTGTGCACTCAATGTAGTACTCGCTATTTAGGATCTTAGTTAGTCAGACCTAAAGTGTGCGGACCATTCAGAATTTTAATAAGCCTGCATTCATAACTCTAAGTGTGTGGATGGTAATAGAACTATTCAATGTTGAATTCCATATGATGGACACTGTTATTTCTTTAGCAGACCCAAGGCTCCTAATTCATTCTGAAACTCTTCCCGACCATTACAGCAAGCGAGTGGACTGCATCAGCCTCCTCTCCCTGCTGCTCTCTGCTATGTGTGATATGCTGTCAGTGTATAAAACTGCTGTTGTTTTTTAGTGCATACTGATATGTGTTCTGCTCTTGTTCTGTGTGTGTGTGTGTGTGTGTGTGTGTGTGCCTGCCACCTTAGATGATGTGTTGGCGAGGGATGCCGGTGAGTGTGTGATCTGTCTAGAGGAACTGCAGCAAGGGGACACCATAGCCAGACTGCCGTGCCTCTGCATCTACCACAAAAGGTGACACGCACCTACACACACACAGACACACAGAGGCTTGAATCACAGCCTGTTTTTTTACACTTCTTCTAATTAAATCCACTTCCTGCACTACAATAAAGATGGTCCCCTGAGATGGACACTACTGGTTGCTCTTGATTTAAGGGTTATTCATATTACCACTGGATAATAAAGGTGCTGTGGTTGGCATTTCTAAACAACAATATGTATCGCTGTCACATTAACTGTGATACATCAGGATAATTAGCATAAACAAATGAGAGCAGGCTGAAGATGATTGACAGCACATAGTGTTTCTCAAACACTGAATTGCTGAATGGGTATTAAATTGTGAACCATTCAGATATAATATTATATCCCAGTCATTTATTCCATTTAGTCCATTAGGTTTAGTGAAAAAAATGTATATATTGAAAATAGTTTTTCCTTTTGCCACAGACTTCTATAATCTCCTAAAACTCTGTTTACACTCCAGGAACAATGCCCTCTTTATGTGTAACCTGTCTGATTTCCGTCCCAATCTGACTCAGTATTAAGTAGGAAGTCTGCACAGAGAACAGCAGAGGCTCCCGGTCTTGTAGCTGAGTCATTTTTGTTTGTGATAATGTATTGTTGTGATTATCTGATACATGTAACACCTTTAAGGACAAATCAACAACAATCAAAAAAACATTAAAATCTCGTTTTGGTGTTGTACATTTGCTCATAGACTTGTTCTTCCTGTATGTTTCTTGTGTGTTTACATTTTATGCTACTTTCTGCTCTACCACAGAAGGACATAATGTCCAGGATCTAGTACTAGTACTAGTACACAAGTTAAGAGCAGGTGATCATAGTGCTGTGTTCTCCATATGTAACAGGGATCTGACAGCAAACAAGTACCTTTAATGGCTTTGATGACAGTGCTTATAATTACAGCACTGCAAACTAATTCTACTGTAAATCAATTATTAATGGTTCAAATATTAAATATTAAATATGTATTAATTATGAAAGAAATTGATTAGGGTCAAACATTACTGGCGGGTAATCCTTCAATATTGATATATTTACCTCATTCACTTAGAATGCTGTGTAAGTTACTTTGTCGTTTGTTATTCAAAAGAAGTATTTGTTCCATCAGTTCCTGTCTAATAACAAATTACTGCTCTTTTGTGGAACACAGTGGAACACTTAAACTCAGAGTAAAAGAAAAGTGGATGAACACAACAGAGCTAATGAGCAACAATAGTATCTTTAATTTTGGATTCCCTCTGCACAAAATCTACCAAAGTTAAAGAAAGTACCACTATGGCCTCAGTGATAAACATATATTATAAAATTATCTTTCTGACAGTTTTAACAAAAACGAAGTAATTAAGCAATCTGGCGACATGATAAGTATCACGGTACAGGGAGTATTATTCATTATGCTGTGATATATTGCGATACTCTAAGCACAGAGATAGTATATTGCATATTTTACAGTATAAAGAACACATCCCCGTATGCCTAAAATCTGTGAACCTTTTTTTTTTGGAAAACACTGCCATCTAGCCGCTGGGTTTTAAGCACAACACGAAGTGAGCCACAGTCTGCAACATATGTCTGCATGTAAACTCTTAATTAAAAATCAATACAATATTTTTGAGAATTGCTACAGTATCACAAAATGGAATACCGCAATACTCAAGTGTATAAATATTTTCTTACACATCTGCCTCCCATATCATGATGCTGCCACCACCGTGCTTCACCGCAGACATTGTATTAGCAGTGTCACAGAGGCCTGATTGATGTGTCACTGAGATGTTTGTGCTTCTGCGTGGTTCTCCAGTTGCTGCGGAGAACCTCTGAAGCTCTGTTAGACAGGCTGTTAGCTGATCTATGCTTCACTACAAAATGTTGTTGCGGTCTACAGAGTGTTGCTTGGACTTATGCTTATGCCTGGTTTATATCCTGACATGCAGTGTGAATTGTGGGGCCTTATATACACACACGTCTGGGACTTTCTAAACTACACTGCTCAAAAAAAGGAAGGGAACGCTTTTTAATATGAGTATCAAGTCAGTTAAACTTCTGGGAAATTGATCTGGTATCAAATTATGTGGCATCCTTTTGTGCCTAACACATTAACCATTCCATATCAGTATTTAAATCCAACATGAGTTTTTTTTTTCAATTAAGATCTGATGTTTTTGTGTTGTAATGTACATTTTTTTGAGCAGTGTATGTCCAATCAGTTCAGTTTACCACAGATCCAGTTGAGTTAAGCTGACACATCTGAAGAAATATTCAAGCAATAAAAGATGCTTCTGACCACAGTTAACTACATAAATCCAAAGAAACTAGCAAAAGAAATTTTTCAGTTTTTAATTGTCTATTCTGTTCAATAAAACATGTTAATTGATATAAGGTACACGTGAGTGTACTGTAACACTGCTGCAGTTTTTCTCCCAAGGGTCTCAATTATATTGTGTGTATTGCATATGTTCCCCTAATGTGGGAGTATATCGACGCCTTTCAACATGCCTATGTGTCACTTTAGGAACAGACCTCTGTAGTACTTAATCCAGTTGTTTTCTTAGGATCCGCTTTGCTTTCTTTGTTTCTTAATCTGTTAATTTACATTATATTACATGTGGTTATACAGAACAACTTATACCTGCATGTGTGTGTATTTGCAGCTGTATAGACTCATGGTTTGAGATAAATCGGTCCTGCCCTGAACACCCCTCTGACTGACTGACCATAAGGCCCATTATGAATACTGTTCAAGGTGAGCACACATGTACGTTTATGAAAGCTGTGATCCATGTGAGCCAGTTTACAGAAGCTCATATTGGCAGAGGTGGTAAATAACTAAGTAAATTTACTCAACTACTGTACTAACTTGAGTAAAAGTAAAATTGTGAGATATTTGTGTTTTATTGGAGATTTTTATTTTATTTTATACTACTTTTACTCCACTACATTTATTTTAACATTATTAGTTATTAGTTACGTTTTCAATCAGATTCTTATAAAAATCATTAATAAAGACTGATGTATTGTATATAAATTAACTTCCTGTCTCTATGTAAGGTGTTAAAATCAGCTCCACCTTCGCCAGCTGCTGTTTTTGTTCCACAGTCTGTAGCTAACAAAACATTTTACTCATAATTTTTACCTTTGAGAATTTGTCAAACAAATCTGGACTAAACGTCTATTTTTATATTATCAACAGCATCAAATTCTACATTGTTTAAAACTCTCTGTTTTCTTACTGGAGTACTTTACTATTATAAAGTATAAATTATCTAGATCATGTGCAAGAAAGATTAAAGGGTATTTCTACTTGTAGTGGAGTAGTGTAGTGGGAAGCATCTTGCACTTTTACTTGAGTACTGAGTTTGTGTACTTTACCTCTGCATATTTACTTGATGTTATCGTGACTGTGAAGTAATTAAACATAATCAAATAGATTTTATTTGGAAAGGACTTAATCTTGCATGAATGCAAGTTTTGATTTTTAGTATTAAACATAATATATTACAGTGTGATTACTCTGACTTACATTTTATATTAGAAAGGACTTCATCCTCTGGGCACCATACATTTCTGTATAAACACTTGTGGAAATAAAGTAGTTTTAAGCCTTTGTGACTAAAATGAAATGAATAAAACCGTGTACAATGTAACTACAAGACTAATGTGCCCACCTTGTCTGTGTGTCTCTGCCCCACCCTTCATCCTCTTTGTTTTCAGGACATCTCATGGTCCACTCATGGACCTTCCATATTTGGACACACAGACTCAACCAAATCTGATGAAACAATCAAAGTGATCAACACATACGTATCCTGACAGAACCCATAATCCTAACCAAGATACATGAATTATTCCTCATGAAGTGAACCAAAAAAAGTGAAACCATTGTACATTTACGAGGCGCCTCCCAAGCCTGCCATTTTACGTCTGCTGAAGAGACTGGTTACAAACTCCCTCCTTCCTTTCTCTCCCATGTGTGCAGCCAGATTCCCTTAAAAGGGCTTTATCAGGCCTCAACTCCCCTTCCAGTTCAGCCATGGCCGGTCGCCTCCCTGATGGGCTCAGGTCCTCGCAGGTCTCCAGCAGCTGGCCTTCCATCTCGTATCTGGATCCACCCCTATCATTCATTTGTATCCAGCCCTCCCAAGGCCTTAACTGGGTAGAGATGGGGACACAGAGCAGGAAGGGGACCAGAGGGAAGAGGAAGAAGATGAAGAGGTGAATGAACCAGACAAATGGAGAATTGTTGAGTTGCAGAAGCTATGAGAAACAGACTTGTACAATAATCGGGGGGCCTCTCATCTCATAACAGGACTCTGAGTTGGTGATGTCCTCTCATAACAGAGTGGATTCTGGTGTGCTTCTTTATCATACTGCCTCAGTTCCACGTCCTCGTCTATGTAACTCTCCGAAATGCTTTTTAGATCTGGTTTGCACACACCTGGGCAGGCAGGAAGAGACAGAGTGTAAAAAAAACTGGGATGACCAGCTTGTCTTGTATGTACAGGATCGAAGGTAGTGGGGGGGTGGGGGGTGGGAGACGAGTTTTCTGAGCACGCTCAGTTTTGATTGGGAGGGAGGAAGGGGCCAACAACGTAGTTTACGCTCCTACTGTGTAATGTGTGTTTGGGATGCTCCGGTGTCAGGCTTCTCCTGCTATGTGTATGTACACTTTGTGTGTGTGTGTGTGTGTGTGAGGCAGCGTGAAAGGTCAGTGTAGAGGGCTGACTGGGACAGTGCTGTGTGTGTCTGTGTATTGAAATGTTTACAGTCTAGATTTTCATGTTCCCCGTGTGTGTGTGTGTGTGTGTGACTGGCAGTCCTCCCTTTACTTTGCTGATGTTTACAGCTACAGAGAAGCGACATGACATATTGTAAATTACACAGGTAACCTCTCTCTCTCTCTCTCTCTCTCTCCGCTCTTTCTTTTTAGATCTGCCAGATTTTTCATGTAATCACAATTAGTCATATTCTCGTGAGAGGCTCGAGTGTGAGAGCGTGTGTGTGTATCTGTGCATACGACTGTTTGCGCATGTGTCTATGAGTGTGTGATTCATGCTACTGTCGGTTCCCTGCGTTGTGTTTCTGCTAGAGTAGGTCTGGATGACTGCGACTGGAGACGTGAGCCACTCAGACCTGAAAAAGGACTCTGTAGTCCCACTGTGGATCCACTGAACTGGGCTTATTTATTCATTTGTTCATATTTAACAATATTTGTTTAATATTGCAAGTATGTGGGGTGTTACTCACTCCTCAGAATGCCAAGAGGTGATGTATGAAGACTACTACAAATCAACATACGAACAAACTGCATTTACAAAGCTACTGTAAACAAATGGTGGAATAAATTGTGCTAGATGACAGACTCTATTTTGATCTTTCATTCTGTGACCCACACATAAAATCTACACAACAGCCTCCTATCAAAAACATCTTGAGAATATTGCTGGTCTGAATTATACCTGTATATTAACAGGACATAAAGCTACAGTTGGTCTGAAGAAATCCTCCTTGAATCATCTCTAAATTGGTGTTCTAATCTAAATCCTTATATCCTTATATAAACTAGAAAGGTGTATCTGCAGCCATCTACACTATAATTTGGTCTATCAGTTAATATAATTCTTATGGTTTAACTTTTCATTGCACTGAAAGATGTCACTCCTTGCTTTTGTACCTGTGAGTTATTGCTCTGTACTCACCTTTATAGGTGTGAATATCAAGAAGTATGAAGTTTAGCACGGTTTGATCCAGTCAACTCCCAGTGGGGCATCTGTAGTGTTCTGAAGCTGACAGGAAAACTGCTTAAGATGTGATAAGTTGGGAGTTTCTCAGACTGCAATAGTCTGCAAATTTCAGTTTCCTGTAAAAGATGGATGTCAGCACAGTTTCATAAAACTTTACTTCATAATTCATTATAAAGCATGACAAAGACTAAAGAAGATACTGTACGTATGTAACAGTGTTTACCATTGTTTGCTTCAACCTGTAGTCAAATGTCTGTGAAGATTCTCCGTCGTCCAGGTCATGGTTATCCCAAAAAATGCTGTTACGTTTTCGACTGGACTTGTTTTTGTTCTTGAAGACGTTTCACCCTCCTTCCAGAAGGCTTCGTCAGTATTGAGTGACTGGCTGCAGTAGCAGGTTTATAAAGCCTGTGAAGTCATCGAGACGTTAGCACATCATGGGTCAACCTGGCTTTGATGTGTGATCTGTGAACACCTGTGACACAGTGTGAACCACTGTGAATCCACCTGGGTAGTGATGAAAAGACTACGCAGAAAAAACAGAGCAATGTGTCGCATGCAGTTCAATGCAGTGAAGAATGTACAGACTCGTACATAGAAGAGACTAAACATCAGCTTTACAAACGACCCACAAGTGACCATCAGTTGCCAACATCTCCACTGACTCTGCAATATATTCAGAAAATAATTAGCATTAGAATGTAAGATGCCATACATTAAAAATAAATGTCCAATAAATTTTCCAGAAACAAAGATAACAGAGAGAGAACAAAAAATGTGGCCTCAATAGCAACTGAGAGACAGTGCAACTGTTTTATCAGGGCATGGTCACGTCTCTGTCCCGGCATAAAGCATTCCACACAGGCTGGTTTTGTAAACTTGAGCATGCTTGGTGACTTGACTTAGAGAAATTTGGGGAATTCAGCTTAGTATTTTATTAAACTGCTGCTTCTTAGCTGCCTTTTGGAGCAGCCATCGTGCGATTATGTCTAATTCAGCTTTAGTGGAATTTGAATGTGGCATGAAATAGTTTTCTGCAGAAAATATTCAGTCCCTCTAAAGTCTTTCCTTTTACTTTATCACATCTAATACCAAAGCATATTAAAGCACTTGTGATCATAATGAGGTTATGATGCCTCGTGAGCACCGCTTCAAATAAAATGCTGCAAGCCTTTTAGTACTGAGATCACCCTTGTTCCTTATTAGGACCATGACACATGGATGGTTTGAGACAGAGGACAGTGGTAACTTCACAGGGATAAGTATATTGATGAATAACAGATGATGCTTCAGTCTGGTTTGCAAGTTAAAAATATCCAATGAGTTTGTCAGGCTGCTGTTATAATTGACAGTGGGCCCACTGTACTGTACTGTATTGTACTACCCACTCTGCCTGCACAAACACACAGCTAATTTATTATTGATTTCATTTGCTAATGAATAGGTTAATGAGTTATTTTACTCTCTAAGAATGTGAATGGCTGCTTTTTTAGTAGCCTGATAACTTTTATGTGCGATGTGTGGGATGAGTGATAAGAATGACAAAATAATCTATAATATTAAAAATCTCAAAATAAGAGAAATGTCTAATATCTTCTTCCTGTTTAGAGCTGTCAAATGATTGTACCCTAACGGATGAGAAAAAAACAAGATCACTGTATGGACGAGTTGTCATTTTTCATTAATCAATTGATATAAGTGATCAGGACAAATGGAGAGACGGAGAAAGCAAAAGATATGTGGGTAGCATTCAAATTAACTTTCCTTTCTTATGTCGTTTTATGTTGATGTGAATTCAAGGTTACTTTTCTAGTCCCTGTTTAAGGTACTTGTTGTTTTTACTATGCTGTTATTTTGTTTGTGTTACTATTAGTAGTATTATTTGTATTAGTACTTCTATTATTCAGTTTTATTTGTACTGAGCATTTACACAAATTGTTAGATACAAATTTCTTTGATGGTAATATTCTGACCCCTAATGGCTACAATCATTATTGCGCCTCACTTGTTATGGTGAAAAGTTAATAACATTTGTAATTTATTTCAGTTGTAAACTATTACAGTATGGCATTTCCCCAATATTGTAAATTTAAACAAACATTATATTTATCTTGAAATGACCACATCATTTAAAACAGGTTGAAGAACAGTACGATCAGTATTTAAAACAAATTAGTAATAACTAAGATACAGAGTAGAAACAGAACATTAGAAAAGTTGCGACAAAATATTTTCGGCTTAGTTCGAATCGGATTGAATCGATTGCTCTGGTCTAGACTCAGAACTCAAAGCAGCGTTGTGATTGGTCCACACGTCATGGCGCCAAAATAGGGAAGTGGAAAAAGAACTGTAAACACAACAGGAGAAGTGTCTGCTTAATATTTTAGTAAATATATTTGGTATATTGCTAGTGTTGGTTTTATTCAGTCACACATGGAAACACAGTCGTACCTTCCAGTACAACCTGGAGTGGGGATGGAGGAGAATTTCCTGTCTCTCGACGATATTTTGCTCTCTCATGAGAGGCTTCCCATCCGGACAGAGTGCACTTTCCCCCGGCTTGGATTCCTGGAGAAGTCGAGTGATACGCAGGACATACCGGAGGTCGGTCAAGTTCTTAAATTTAAAGTGTCGTGAATCACTTTAATAGAAATGTACGACCCACTCTTTACAATGTTTTGCCACTCTTAATTAACACTATTCAAAAATACACGACATTTATGACTCAACAAATAGTCTTTGGAACATTCCTGTTACATTTAATTGGAAAAGAAGAAGAAGAAGAAAGGTAGCTGTTAAAATCTGATGAAGGTGCTTAATAATTAGGGCGAGTTGCATAGCTTACTGGAGCACAGGGTTATAGTTGAGGTACTGACTAAATACACTTGGTGTCATGGTGTCACAGTAAGCTGAGACGCAGTGCATTAAATCCCAGACCTGCACCAACACAGAAGCCTTCTGTGTTTACCACAGCGTGCACGAGTGGTGACTGTTGCGCCCACTTTTCCTTTATCTCAGGGTACAAAGATGGAGCTGCCTCTGTGGCTCTCCAAGGGTCTGTACGAGAGGAAGAGGAGGGTGCTGTCTGTGGAGCTGCCTAAAGTGTACAAAGAGGGCTGGAGGACCGTGTTCAACGCTGATCCCAAGGTGGTGGACCTGCATAAGATGGGGCCCTACTACTACGGCCTGGGATCCCAGATGCTGCACTTCGACAGCCCAGAGAACCCAGATATTGCACAGACGCTGCTGCAGGTGAACAACAGACACAAACTGCAACACAGAAGCTAAATGGCAAACCAAATTTAATGTTGGTGTTAAACCGGTTATTACAGCACCCAGGTCTGCATTGACAACCATAAGTTAGACATAAGATAAGATAAGATAAGACTTTATTGATCCCACAGCGGGGAAATTAGTGTGTTACCACAGCTCAGTACAGAACAAAGAGTGGAAGCATACAAAAAATAGAAAACACGATAGATACTATATACAACTTTATATATACAACATTATATGTCATTTCTGATGATTTATTTTCTTCCATCAAGGACTCAACAGGTCACTGCAGACCTGTTAATAGCTTTATGAAAACAGTGTGTAGCTGTGACCTCTGGGAGGTGAGACAAACCTGTGCAAGGAAGATTCACTTTGATGGGGTCAGATAGTAAAGGAATTACTCTTTGTTTAAGGCAATACGTTTTAAATTGTCATCATCTTGAGCTTTGTTTGTAAGTCTGTGTTTAAGGAGATCTCAAACTCCCACCTTTAGGTGCCACATCGATGTGGAAAATGCATATAGAATGGCTTTAATTCTAAGAGTAATAAAGTGATATAAAATAATATATATTTTATAATATATACTTTTAGTTATTTTGTGTGTGTGAAAATACTACACGAGTTGCAACACATAACAGGATGAGGAGTTTAGATCATAGCTGGATGGATGGTGTCTGTGTCTCAGACTTGCAAGCACCACTGTAGCTTTTGGGTTTGTCCTCTGGTGCATTTTCCATTTTGATTGAAATTTATAAGATGTCGCATAGATTACTGTGAAATCTGGTTATTAATGTTTGACACAAGATCGTCTCACTTAGACATACAATTGTGCAGTGCAGTGTCATAACTTTACAGCTAGAGGGCGCAGTCAGATCAGGAAACATAGCAGGGTTACCAGGCAGACTGACTCTAATCTTGTCTGACAGACACAAACAGAGGGTGTGTACAGACGATATGACCTTTACACAACACAAAGCTTTTACACACTTCAAGCGTGTTTGCATTACCTCAAACGTCTGATGAATGAAAACAGATCAGTCTATGTTCAGTCATGTGTAGTACAGACAATGTGAAGAAATTAGGAAGGCTGATGGTGCCTGTGTAATCTCCAGCCAGACTTTAGAACACAGTAACTGGACACTCTTTGATGTATTTCCAGTATTTTTAATATCAATTTTGATATTAAAAATATGTTTCTGCCTAAAGGCAAGTAACATGAGAATATACGTATCTGAAGTCTGACAGAAGATATCATATTTGATGTGATAGCTGGTTTGCAATTGTGTCGTTGATTAAAAATGTTGCCAGCACATGTTCATGTATTATTCTTTAACCGTGTATATATGTTTATATTCCAGACATTCATCGGCCGGTTCAGGCGCACCATGGACTCATCTCAGAATGCCTACAACGAGGACACGTCTGCGCTGGTGGAGCGTCTGGACTGTCTTGAGAAGGTGCTGTTCAGGTCCGGGCAAATTGGACTCCACGGTTTCCAGAGCTGGGAGAAGGGTCAGGCCTCGCAACTCACTGCCTCCAGTCTGGTTCTCAACTACCGCAAAAGGAAGATCACTGACATGCAGCCTTGATGTGGCCGCACTTTTGTCGGCATTTCAAAGCACGACAGCAACAGACAGTGACTTAACTTGATGTGGACGTGTCGAGCAGCAGAGCCAGGCTGTGTGTGTGTGTTGGTGATGACGCTTGGTGGGACATGAAAAGAATCTAAATGTGTTTCTTACTTATTTCATCACATTCTTTCACATCGACGGGACAGAAACTGATGAATGGATAAGTTGATTTGTAATGATCTAAAGTATGACTCTTCAGTTTTTGTCATTTTGATTGTTAATTGTTTTTTTTATCAAATAGCAAGTAAAGATTCTCAACACTTACAAACAGCTTTTTCTGTGTTTCATCATTACAGATGTGGATATGTAGGCTGGTCAGTGGGAGTGAGTGATGCAGAGATTGCCTACCAGACCTACTAATAGTTGTCCCGAGTCTAGCTGCAGTCTGTAGTTTCAGTAACCACCTGCTCTCTCAACACTACCTGGAAAACATCTTTCTCTTTGGTCGTTCACTTAACACTTTGCTGCATAGTCTTTGGTGTTTTCAAGAAAGCAGCAATCTCTTAAGTGTTGTAATTCTATGCAAAGTGTAGCCAGATCATGCAGATTGAGGTCGGCTCTAAATACCAACTGTTGGGCACAGTGAGCAGAATATGCAGGGACCACCCACCATGTGCCAAGTGATGGTAAAAAGTGTGTTTGGTAGAATTCCCAGAGAGGGTCGCCCACCACGCCGACTAAAATACTGGAGATATTAACATGCAGATTACATTTAGATCCGAGTTCCTCGTTGTGTCTTAGTTGGTCAGAATTACCCTGTTCTGTGTTCTCTCTTCTATCGTTCTATGTGATATAACAAAGTGTGTTCTTCTGAATTACTGGTCATATTCCAAGACAAACTGCCAACACTACAGCACAAGATAGCATCAAGAAAGTCAATCATTTAGATTTTAGCATCCGAAAAAACTGCAGCTCCCATAAAGTAAAACTGTGACAGAACAAGTAGTTTGTTCGTGTTTGTAACCCCAACCCTAAAAGTTATCAGTACTTTCTCTTGAAGTCATTCTAACTGCAGCCTCTTCTACAGTGTTTATACTGTATGTTCCCATGTTATTTCAGACATGTCTTAGCAACATGTAGAGTTGTAATGTTTAGCCCGCAGATACCTAGGGCCCATGGCGTTCTTTAAAGGCTGCTAAACAATATTAGATTTTTTTTACTTGGCTTAATGCACTATGTAAGTTACACAACATACTATTGAACAAGTTTGCATTCCAAGGCTAGATATCTTTTGTCATTAGCAATGTTTTTAGTCTCAGTGGGGTTTTGATTGGGGTTTTCTTACTTCTGGAACATCTGCCTTTGACTTGGACTCTATTTGACGTAGGTGGACTCCCTTACTCCTCTTTAAACCATCACCAAATGTAGACATTAGGACAGTACACTGCCTTGCCGTCAGATATACAATATCAATAACAGATTTCCAAAGTGTGGTAAAGAAAGTCACTAGACCAGGTGCAAAAAATCTCATCTCTAACCATAGAAGGCATCTTAGCTGCCAGGTTAATACCTAAAAAAACTACATAAATTGATCTTCTGTAAAGTGACATTTTAATTCTTGGCATCATATATAAAGTGTTTTGTTATCCTCTCACATGCCATGTCTGAATTGTATGTGTAGCATTTTATCTGTTTTTTGTACCTCTTTGTGATGTTTGATCCTAAAAGCTGCTACTAAAGTGCTTTAGTGACAACAACTGATTATTATGTTAATTTTGATTATGGTAATCGTCATACCCCTGTGAAAACTGACTTACTTCTTATTGATATTCAACATAATGACTTCAGTAATCACTGCGTGAATCACTGCTGCATCACAAACACTGACACATGCGATGTGGCAAAGTGAAGAGTTTAAAAATGCAGTATGTCACAATAACAAAGAGGGAATAGTTCCTCAGCAGCACTAAGCAGTCTGTTAAACACTACAAACTAGCTTCTCCAAACGTCGACTAATTAAAATCAACTCAACAGTCTAAGAAACAAAAACCCGCCATCTTCACCATGTTGCTGTCTACAGCTTGTTTAGATTAGATTAGCACCTAACAGGAAGAAACTGAAAAAAGAAAAGAAAAAAAGAAAGAAACAGAAAATGGATGGATGGATCCTTCAATAGTGCTATAAACTCACTTTAGTAGCCTAATTGACAAAGTTGAATTTTAGGTGTCAGTACACATTGTACAAACTGAGGTGATGCTGGTACCAGCTGAGCCATATGTGTCGGATACAGACTCTGTTCAGTACATCAGTACACCCCCTTGCAACCTTGTTAGCCTGTGGACATTATCACGCCAGCATAATTCCTGCTGCCTGCAGACCCTGGTGAGGCTGTTGCTGCAGCAGTTTGTTTTACTTTTGCTGCCTCTTACTGTTAATAATTGTTTAGCATTTTGATTGAAATACTTATTGTCTCTAGGTAATATCTGCTACTGTCAGTAGAACATAAGTGGTTTTATGTTTATTTATTGTAAAAATGCACAAACTGTCAACACAATTCTCACAATTAAGACTTATTAATTTCATTGACTATTATCTTTTATAGCTGGCAGTTCAATATTTAGGAAACATAATTGAGTTTCCATTTTATATGACACCCAGTACTATAGTAGTAGATTTTACAGATTCAGTGCCAGCACATACCAAGGTAAAAGAAGAAAATCAAACTCTCCCAGTGTGAGAGTCTGTTGTTATGCATGGATTGAATTTATGTGCAAAAGGCATTAGTGTAACAAAGCATGTGAGAGTGGACCAGTCATATCTGTATGCTGATGTGTTAAATGTGGGTCAGATGATGGATCGAGAGTCAGCACTGTCGCTGGTGGAGAAAATATTGATGTTGGCTCTGGGCTCTAATCCCTGATATGAGATTGTCCTGGCAAAAGGGGAACTGCACACAAGGTGCTAGAATTTGTTACCTGATTTCTGTGTCTGCTTCGTGTGATTTCAATAGGAACATATTGTTTGAGATTTTTGTGCTGGGGCTTTTTATGTTCTTTTCCTTTTTGTCCAAATTGGTCTAGTCCGAGAAACCCCAAGTCACCTCTTGAAGCATAAATGTATAAATAATAATAATATAATATATAATATAATAATAAACCTACATTTTCATTTGCCATCTCATCAACTACTTCCTCCCTAAGAATGCAAATCATCATCAGAGCACCAAATGGCACCATGTTCCAGACGTACGACAGAATTTACCCTCAAGAGCCCAAAAAACACAAACTGAGAGACAACAGTCAGACCTATTGGTACATGGATGAATGAGCATGACCTTGAAAGACAAACACGTCTTTTAAGTAAAGCATGAACTTATTGCTTGGTTTGTCTTAGTTTAGCTAGCTAGCTAGCTTGGACAGCTACTATGAAAAGGATTATTACTAAGAGAAGTCCGACTTCGGACATCATGTCTGTGGACCAGGGATGACAGTAGGCGACATAGGATATTACACTGGGCTCCCATCTAAGATAGGTACAATAATGAATGGTGATGTATGACTACATAACAAATAACTTTCTAATCCAAAGACACATACATCCTACTTTGTAATAACTTACAGATGTGGTTATACCCATCACCCCAACTCACACTATGGGTTAAGTTGCTCTACTGCAACTGCAAACTAATGTAAACACATTTGTTGCTGAAGAAGGTGCCATGTTCAAGTTTTAAATATTCAGGAAATGGAATTATACAAGCAAGAAATTCAAGAAAAAAAAGGAAAGTGCTTAGACCCCAACCTTTTTTATTGCAGCCCTTAAGGTAGCTAACAACTACTTTTCCTGTCTTAATATCAACTGACTGCTTGAATGACAACACACATGAGGCGTCCTTTCTCTCTGACCCTCCTGCAATTATTTGACACTTATCTGAGCACAGTTTAGCTTTTTGAGGTCAATCTGACCAGTACTTTGAAAGGGACTGGAAATGTCCATGGGCTTATTGGTTTATTTCTCAGTTTGATTCATGGAGGAGGAAACATTGTTCTAAGTTTTGTCTTTTGATGCCTCAAAAGGAGTTTGTAGTATACTGTATTCCTAAGCACTTTGTTGCATAGTACCACAGGGGAAGGCTTGTGTAAGCCATTTTTCAGGCACCTTGACACTGTTTTATGAGCAATGCGCAGGGGATAGATGAAGGTGCCTACAAGAGAGTTCTTGTGCCTTGTGAATGACACAAAGTCCTGTTGTCAGTGATGAAGTCACATGATCTGTGACCTCCATGAGCTTTTCATTTGGTCTGCTGCAATGATTTTTCACCCTGCTTGGCTCCTCAGTTTCGTATCTTAGCAGTACTATAGTGAAAACACTACAAAGGAAGGCAGAAAAAGATGTTTATCTTAAGTCCTGTTGTGTGGTACCATGTGATGCTCCAGATAAACAGTGAACAAGCTCTGTCCGAGCCCAGAAGACTTATGAAGGGACAGAAGGTAGTGAGTCAACCCTGGAGTTTAAAAGTTTTTTTTCCCCTGCCCTCTTACAGACACAGCATACAGTCTTGTATGGGACACTTCGATGAGCCTGAGCATGAAGTTAGAAAATCACCGCATACGCAGAATGTGGTAATAAACGATTCAGTGGGACTCAGAAGGTCAAATTTTACCGTGTTGCCAAACCAAACTGTCAGTAATGTTGGGTAACATGGAAGATTCAACAGAAACTCCTTTCAAATAAAGTATTATTCAATTATAATTATTACATATATACAGGCTCATATATATCTACAAATGTATAACCTCTGACATAGATGTAACAAATTCAAGCAACATGATTATGAATATGTTCTGCCTCAGCATTCAGGGCATAGTAGCTGAAACCTATTTTTAGGAGCACAGGGAGCCACCCATGGGCAAATGAGGTGTGATTGTTGCCACCTGGCAGTAGTAGAGCCTGATGGCTACAACACTCCAGGGGCAGCACAATGATAACAATGAAGTAGATTTATAATATAACTCGTTTCTGTATTTATGAAGGTGCCAGGATTATTTAATAAAGTACCAAAAGAGTACCATATTTTACAATTTATAATTATAGTCATAATTTATAGTCATGTCGTTGACTTTGTACAAATATTGCATTTATTTGAATAATATATGACGTAAAATTTTCTACTCCAGTCTTAATGTGCAGGACCCTGAAACAAGAAACAGGCGCCAATGTGTGGAGCAATTTCAGATACACCCTTAGCTTCTTGACAACACCCTGGTGCTCCATCTTTATCTGCACTGGAGATGCAGCCTCTGTTTTTTTCCCATATACACTACCAGCCAAAAGTTTGGACACATAGAAATGAACATGTTTTTGAAAGAAAAGCATATTTTATGTCAAGTTGATCAGAAATACATTGTAGACATTGTAAATATTGTAAATGACTATTGTACAGTAGCTGGAAACAACTGTTTTTAATAATAGTATTATATTAATATTAATAAATGTACTATCCTAATATCAGCAAACTAGCACATTATGTTTGCCAGTGCAAATCTATTAATTTAAAAGGAGATTTGATCATTAGAAACCCTCTTGCAATGATAACAGCTGATGACATGAATGTTTTTTATGAAAACAGGGTATTTTCTGTGTGTGTCCAAAACTTTTAACTGGTAGTGTATTCAATTATATAATGATCATGAGAAATCAATGTAACCTTTGATTATTTTTTATACAGTTCACTGATTGGTCCACAAAAGCAAGTCTGTCAATCTTGATTTAGCTCATTTGTCTGTGCCACAGAGTTCCATGGTTGGCAATTCATTGTTGGTTTTACTCTCTATGGGAATTATAGAAAATAATGATGATGTAAAAGTCACCAACCTCATCATTTACAAACTGACAGTAAAGGTTTGTACTTTGCAACTGTGTTTTGTTAGGTTCTGTATAAATAAAGTTATTGATGTTTTTGCATTATGGGAATACAATGCAGTCAGTCTCAGCAGCAGGGTAAGATTTTATTATGAGGAATCTAAGCAAATCAGTTCAGTTCAGTTTCAATTATATAGCGCCAAATCACAACAAAAAGTCATCTCAAGGCACTTTATAATGTTTAAGGATTATTTAGTGTCTGACTCCCAAACCTGAACTTAGAGCTGGTTCCCATTCTATATCTGGAAACTCTAGGAACCACAAGTAGACCAGCACTCTGAGAGCAAAGTGTTCTGCTGGGTTAATATGGTGCTGTGAGGTCTTTAAGAAAAGATGAAGCTTGATCATTTAGTGCTTTATATGTGAGGAGGATTTTAAATTATTTTCTGGATTTTCTAGGGAGCCAATGGAGAGAAGCTAATGTAGGAGAAATATGATCTCTCCTGTGTGAATTCACCAATATAGTCTCTGTAGTCAGATATATTATAGACTGTCTTTACATTTGTCTTTGGGTGGTAAAAGGCTTAGCTGAAGCAAAGGGCAGACTGAGGGCAAGTGTCCAGAAAGCTGAAAATTCTAGGCACTAACACTGCCTTTGGCTTCTGTCTAAATTAAGGCTACTGACGTTTTTTATTTGTTGGGAAACCATTTCATACTTGGCAAAATACTTCATTTTTTATTCTGTCTCCCCCTTTCACTGTTTCACTATTTTAGAGCTGTATGTTTGAGTCAGTATTTTCATCACATTCCCTCACAATGGAGACATTGTGAAGACAGCGTTTCTATTCTGAGCAGGGCCACAAGTACACACTGCTATGCAATTAACGTTTTATCATGTCTACTCAACCACAACCTGCACCAGTTACACTTGTTCTGGAGCACATCACGGAACAAGAATAAAATGTTGTTTTACAAGATTACACACAGCTACTAAATCAATTTTAACTGTGCTTTTATTGAGGCTGTCGTCCTCTGTAGCTCAGATGAAAACACTATAAAGCTGCTGAAACAGGGCTGTTAATTTATGCTTTCCACTGTGAAGAGCCTCTATGTGTAAGGACACCCAAACTGCTAGGTCAGTGCACTCTGTGTTTTCTTGGATTGCATAGAACAAAGAATTGGTTTGTCTATTAGCCAGATGAGTTTTTGCCAACACGAAGTGACAGGATAGTGGACTGACCGTAAAAACATCAACCTAATAGAATCCAGTCCCTAAGGAAGACTGGACTGTGCAATGTCTACAATTACAGTTGAAGATTACATTATACTCTGGGATCGTTGTTGCTAGTTACTGTAGCGCTCTGCCACTGCTCTTTGAGATTTGCTACATTTTTATTGGAACAAGTTCTCAATACATTCAGATCTTGAGGTGTTTATTATACTCGTGAAAATTGTATTCAACACTTTGCAAAGCTGAAAATTCCTTTTCACACCAGGTGAAGTGGAACATGAACATACATTCTGATGTCCCTACACTGCAACTGGTATCAGGTGTTAGCAAACCTGGAGTCCAATCAATGAAATGAGAATGGAGGTGTGGCTTAGCGCTACCTTGATTTTTAAATAAAACACCCAAACAGTGTCAGCGTGCTATTCACAAACATCAGTTAATGTGAGCCATACCTCGCAATCAACCTCTTTTATCTTTTAAACTGTCTATTATCATCTCCTCTCGCCACCCTTTTGCTCCTTGTGATCATCCACCAGAAGAGATGAGATAATTTTAGGAGGATAAAATTAAGGGAGGGGGGGGGGATGGGGGGTTGGGTTAGCAATGACAACAAAGACCGCAGGAGAGGGACTGATTGTCAAGAACAAGATTAAACTAAAGCAGAAAACAGAAAGAAAATAGACAGAGGGAGCGGCAACGTCGAGTGCTGCAGCAACCAGCCACGTCTCAGTGATGAAGTGTGAGGTTTAGCCATATCTGAAGCAGCGCTCCTGCTATGCTTTCCAAATGAGTATTATCTCCCCCTCAACCACCCCTGCGTTGGCACATGAGAGACAGCTCATACAGTGTCATGCTGTCAGGACTGCAAGGAGGAGCCCGTCCAATACGCTGTAGGCCTTTCATTATCTGTAGCAGGTGGCAGGCAGCTATTTGATAGCTGGTGATGTATGTGTCTGACTATGCAGTAGTGATGCAAATATATTCTGACAGAGTTTGATTGTTTTGGACTCTAGTCTAACCATGATAGTTGATGGATGTTTTTTTAAATATTTAACAGTGATCCTCATTGAACATTTTTTTATGTTACCCTCAACAGTCCCTTCTGGTTTAAAGGCTATGTGTAGAGGAGCAAGTGACAGTAGAGAATATGTCCATTGTGAAGTTATTAATGCCTTAATAACCTATTTATAATGTTGTACTGTATTACTCCACATAGTCCAAAATACTTTGTTAATCCACACATTTTGGATTTTTATGCTACATCTATCTGACATATATCATGTAATGCTAAGAAAGCAGTGATTTTAAGCTAAACCACATAATTTCTTACTAAAACTAACCACGTTTATTTAATACCAAACCCATATGTATTTGACCCTAAACCCAACAAAAATTGTAATATTTGCACAGCTGTAGTGCAGTGTTTTTGACTGTTTAGTAACCCCCATTTTAGTGCTTGGTGCCCAAAGGATGCAATTTCCACATTCTTGGCTTAAGAAAGCAGGGACAATGTATCTGGGCAATTAGGTTTGAGGACTTGTTGAAATGATTGTACATGGAAAGCAGATATGAAGTTTCCAAATATGAAAATTGGATTGAGAGGTATATACTATATGTGACATGCAAACTAAGTAGACTGAATGGCTACGTCCTACGTAAATATTATTTACTTAATTTTATATTTCAAAGACATTTTTTATTGTCAGTTGGCGGCTACTTGCAGTTTGCAAGTAGAAATAAACCTGGTCTTTATTCATAATCCATGTCTACACACAGTCCATTGAACCTACACATAAGAATCACATATAACCAGAAGATGTTTATTGCTTTAATTTGAAAAATTGAAACTGTAAGGTTATACTCATGCAGCTAAAAGAAATACAGCATTCTGACCACAGCGCCTGTGGGAATGATCTACCCGCATTTCAACACTTGTTGTCTGCAAGGACACCCTGGGGTGCTCAGAGTGAGCTCAAGTGGCACAATGAGTGTTTAGGAAAGGTTAAGCAATTCAGTATTACACAAAGTAATGGCATTCAATTAATTAGGATTCAATTCATTGAGTCTGTTCCTCTGAAATATACAGTTGATACCTTGTGGGTTTTTATGTGACATTTTGAATTAATCAATGCTTTGACATAGGGTAGAATTTTTATGAATACAGATGACAATCAATCATGAAATCATAAATACTCAAATAAATACTCATAATTCTATCATGCTGATAGCAGCAGTGAAGAGATGTTCTTATGTAACAACCTATGAGGTAACAGGTTATGTGCTAAAATGGTGCAGGGCTAGCTTTACTGTCAATACAGCGCCAGGGCTAAGTAGTAATCCATCCAATAATCCATGAATTATTTTGTTGGCATTTAGCTTCTTACAGCTTCTATGAGTGAGTCCAGTGTGTTTAACGATCCCACCTCATGATGTTAATTTCACTGGTTGCTTCTCATCTGTGTTAAATGTCTCCTTGTTTCCTTTGCTTCATATCCATAACTATGTGTAAACACAGAAAGTATTTCAGAGACATTTGTCCACTGTCCATCTCATCTAACAGAATGGATACAATTCTAGTTTAGTCAATCCAGCTGTCTACACCAGCTGCGTAACAGCTTGTATACACACCACCAAAGCATACTTTTAGGCCTCAGGTCTAATTTCCAGCATTTTGCATATACAGACATTGCAACAACTGGTGCTGCTGCTGCTGAGAGACTTGCAGAAAGCCTATTATGGCTCCACAGGGAGAACTGTGAATATATAGAATATAGTCTCCATTTTATAGTCACTCCTTTTGCTGTCATTCTCTAAAGCAAAATTTATTTACTTTGCTAGTAAGCGTTGCTTAATTCATGCAATAACACAGTTTGGCCTCTATGACAAATTTGCTGCACAATTCAGGGCTGATGCTGGGATCTGGGTCAGGGTATTCAGGTTTTGGTACTTCCTATACATGTAAAACTGCAGCTCTGATGCTGTTGTGATACAGCTTTCTGTGTATTTATTTACTGTATAAATACACACATTGCGCCAGTACACTTTATAACAGCATATTTTGTTGGTGTGAGTTACATGAAATGCTCATTATATCTATACTTATATAAATGTAAGTCTAGATTTGGTATCTAATGAGGAAAAATGATCCCCAAACCCAGCACTACTAGCAGCATAACATACCCAAATATCATATTGAACTATCTACAATGTAAAATAGGCCTTGTTTGTCTGAAGGCCAGTACTGCAACTCTAAATCTCAAGTGTTCTTTGAATGAATAAAGTGTATCAACCCTCCAGCCTGATAGGTATGGCTCCAGGGCATTTCCTCTGTTTGTTTTATGGATGAAACATTATGCTTACTACAACGAGCTCACTCACTGGCTTCCTCCCTTGCTCACTCTGTCATTAAATTATCCACCATCTATCAGACACTCACACTTACAGAAATCTACAGAGGCCAGTTTGCAGCAAAACAGGATGATGAGTCATAATAATAGCAGTTCAAGGCTCTCAGGGGTCAGTCAGTCTGTCTGTTGGCAGTAACACACTGTGCAGTTCCTGTGGCGTAACTCGTAGAGTGAGTGCTTTTTAAACTGGATCAATGAGAAATGGATGTAGAGAAATAGACATGCCAGATTTTTTGCTTTGTGACTGGGTCGTGTGGTATTTTCAATCCCTGCCTGTGTGTTCTTACACAATTGTGGTTTCTTATAGGATTTACTTTCAAAATAAAAGCATGAATACATCTAAACACAGTTTCATGAGGAGAGCTATATGGTGGATTTGTGGAAAACATAAAAGAACAAGTCAGTGAAGATTCTTAATCATCCAGGTGAGTTTATCTGGAAGTTGAGTCATGGCAACTTGGCTTCCTTCTTCTTAGGTCAAAACATTTCACTACTCATCCAAGTAGCTTAATCAGTCTGAGGAAAGTTGGTACAGTCCACAAATTTATTCTCCAGGTTAGTTCCACTTCACACCAGGGCTGAAGGTTGTCACATGTACAATGGAAGTGGCCGTGTGGGTAGATGTAATAGTCACGCCTCTTACAACCCCCCACCCACCCCCATTATAATATGGGTTGTTAAATATGCCTTCCTCTGAAGGCCCGTATATCCTACAGCAAACTAACCTGACAGATCAATCTACCTTCTACCAAGGTCTCCTACTAATTTTTTGATTGATCAAGCTACTTGGATGAGCAATGAATGGTTCTTGGCCTAACAAGAATGGGTTTAGATACTGAGTTTCCCAAAAATACATGGATTCTCAGAACTTGCACTGTTTGTTTGTTTGTAAGAAAATGTCATTGTACAGGACATTCAGCCAGAAGCTTCTCACTTTTAGCCAGTGCTGACTATACATACAGTATTTAAGGAAAAGGATGAACTGTAGAGCAATATAATTATGGACTCGACTTGTTTTATTTAATATATATTAAAGTAAAGGCATACTGTAACTGTCAACTTTATAGGACCAACAGATGATGATCTTTTCTCTTTAACAACTTAGAACATTATCAGTGGACTCAGTGGAGATAAAACTTGAAATAATATCTTTGGACTTAATGAATAAATCTCTCTCAGTAGATTAGACTGTTATATATTTGGTAGTGTGTAAATGGTGTTTTAATTCACATTACATAAATGTCACATTTAATCACTGTGGCTGCAGTGAAAAAGCTGGTCCCAGTTGGTTGTGTGGTTGAAGGAGCCTTTGACAAAAAGACCATATCTAATTTTCCAGGCAGTGAACAAGACAATTTCAAGACTGATCTAAAAGCTAGTGACACATGTCAACACATATCAAATGATTCCATGTCACACAAATGAAAAAAAAGGAATCTCATCTTGTCATTAAAACTTGTCATGTAATGTGGCACATTTACAGTAAGTAGTCACCTTTACTCTAAAAAAAACTTTTATTTTTTCTGCTGATGTTGTAATCTACAATAATTGGATGTACAGGCTGCAGGCTATTTTTGCAGGATATGTGACTGCTGATGGACACATTAGGAAATTGCAGAGATTGAGCTTTTGGCTTTTAAAGAACAATAACAACCTTCAGTGTAGGACGGGCTACTGGTTCAGTTGCTGCTACTATTTCCTAAGTAAATTTACTCAAGTCAACTACTGTACTTCTGCAATTCTGAGGTACTTGTATTTTACTTGAGTATTTCTATTTTATGTTTCTTATACTTTAAATCAGATGAAAATATTGTACTTTTACTCCACTATATTAATTTTAACATAGTTATAGTTAGTTACCAGGTACTTTTTGCAGGAGTCTTATAAAAGTTATTATATATTAATAAAATGCTGGTGTATCTCTTATATACACTACTCAAAAAAATTAAAGGAAAATACATCAGATCTCAATTGAAAAAATATGATAAGTTGGGAAAAAAATCATGCTGGATATCCATAGTGATGTAAAATGGGTAATTCAATTCGGTTCAACTTTATTTATAGAGCCAATTCACAACATAACTCATTAGGTTTAAGACCTTACACTTATATAAAAATATACAGAATAATGTAAAAACCCAACAGTCCCACTTGAGCAGCACTAGGCAACAGTGGAGAGGAAAAACTCCCTTTAACGGAAGAAACCTCCAGCAGAACCAGACTCAGTGTGGGTGGTCATCTGCCTCGACAGGTTGGAGTAAGTGGAAAGAGGAGAGAGAAAAGAACAACAGGCAACAGAGATTACAACAGAAACAAGGAGCAACAGATGAGGCACTGGGCAAGTTGGCTGGACCAGCAACTAACTCTTATATATTTCATTAAATTTTTCCTTTTAAGATAGTTTATATATTTTGTACTATTTTATTTTGTTCTATTTAACTTGCTAATGTTTCTTTTACAATTTTAAGGTCTTTAAGGTCGCTTAATCATTTCACTGCATATCGTACTGTGTATGACTGTGTATGTGACAAATAAAATTAGAATTTTGAATTTGAATTTGAACTACAGCCTCAGGTCGAGGATGCCTGAAGAAAGATACAGCAGGAGAGGGAGGGAGAGGACGAAGCACAACTAGCGGAGAGAGAAGAGACAAAGTTTGATTTTTTGTAATGTTGTGCATTGTGAAAATGCACAGCGTTGCATAAATCACCAACAATTTGCATGAAAGAATGATAAAATATACTAGAAAGTAAAAAAAAAAAAAGCACAAAAATGTGCTTAGGTGTAAGGCTTTATGTAAGCAGCAATTTACTAATACCTTAGTTAACAACTTGATTGGCTGATCACATGCTGGCTGTGCACATGTATCCCTTTATCTGCCCTCTAGTGGCAAAAAAACATTAATGTATCTTTAGGAGGCCCAACTTATATAACGAATAAGACATTCCTTCTGCATATTTTATATAATTTTCATTGGTGGCCCAAACATGGGACAATGCAGACTTAAAGATAACGCCCCCCAGTTTCCAGCATCTGTACTTGAGAAAATCATTTTTTGGGAAATAATTTACAGTACAAAAGTTCTGTTGGGAACATTTCCCTGAGATATCATGAATCCAAGGACAACAGAGTCCTTACATATCGGTAGGTATGGCATATAGTAACAACCTGCTTGTCACAAACTCACTCTCTCCTGTCAGGCAAACATAATTTTCTCTGACAACTGTAGGATATTAGTGTAAATAAATAATTTGGGAAATGTTGATCAGAATAGTAAGTAAGTAATTAAAAATGGCTAATGAATGGCAGTGTATAAGTCCTGCGATTGTTGGATGGGTGTGATGACACTTGCTAAATGGCTGAGTTGTTATTTTGAGACAGAATCTTATAAGTGATGCTTCAAATATGTTCAATTATTCAATTCAATTCTGTCTCAATTAAATGTTTTATAACATAGTACAGCTTATTGAATGAAGGGTTGAGTCATACATCTATTTAAATCAAATATATTTCAATTAGATTAGACTCCAGAGTGATCGTTAAAGGCTGTTTGATCGAGGCAAGTTCAATAGCAGAATGTTCTGGCAACTTATCCATTTGAAGCTGCAGTCTAGTCAGACTGTGTGCTAAGTAGGTCATGATGTCCATGAAAGAGGAAGATACATGTGCAGGGCTCTTTTGAAACAAACAGAGGTTTGTTTTTCTGAACTGTGAATGAGCTTGATAAATTATTCAATTAACGTTCCCAAATTTCTTTATATAGTGTTGTATGATTAAATCAGCAGAAGAAAACAAACTCAGCATGATGTAACCATGATCATGATCATACTTTAATATATATGAAGCATTAAATCTCAATTCAAGTACAATTCTGATGACCTGGAAGCATAAGAAATCAACCAAGGACTCATCAATACATTTTTAATTTGTAAATCTGGATAATGGTCTCAAATAGATACAATTTGGGTCCATTTATTCAATTCTAATCAATTCAATTCATCTTTATTTGTATAGCGCCAAATCATAACAATGGTCATCTCAAGGCACTTTACATAGCAAGGTTTAGGACCTTGCAAGTTATAAGTATATATACACAGAACTATGTAGAAAACCCAACAGTCCCACTTGAGCAAGCACCAGGTGACAGTGGAGAGGAGAGAGTCACCGGAGCCAACTCTAACTATACACTTTATCAAAAAGGAAAGTTTTGACCTAGCCTTAAAGGTGTCTGCCCACCAAACCTTAACTGAGAGCTGGTTCCACAGGAGAGAAGCTTGATAGCTAAAGGCTCTTCCCCCCATTCTACATTTGGAAACTCTAGGAACCTTAAGTAGACATAGATAATAGATAGTAGACTGGGATAATAAGGTTATATTAGTTCTTTAAGATAAGTTGGGGCCTGATCATTTAGTGCTTTATATGCAAGGAATATGATTTTAAACTCTATTGTAGATTTTACCGGGAGCCAATGGAGAGAAGCTAATGTAGGAGAAATATGATCTCTTTTGTTAATTTCAGTCAGGACTCTGGCTGCAGCATTCTGGATTAACTGGAGGCTTTTTAATGAATTATTGGTGCATCCTATTAACAGCGAATTGCAGTAGTCAAGTCTAGAAGTGACAAATGCGTGGACTAATTTCTCAGCATCATTTTGAGACAGGATGTTTCTAATTTTAGAAATATTCCTCTGGTGGAAGAAGGCAGTTCTGGAGATTTCTTTTATGTAATGGGTAAAAGAGATATCTTGATCAAAAATAACAAGACACAGTAGTGTTCAAGGCCAATGCATTGTGACCTAAGGTGGCAATTGATCGGATAGCTTGTCTCTCAGGCCTTGGGGACCAAATAGAATAACTTCAGTCTTGTTTAAGTTAAGGAGTAGAAAGTTACAGGACATCCAGACCTTTATGTCTTTTAAACATGCTTTAAGTTTTACTAATTGTTTTGTTTCATTAGATTTCATAGATAAATATAACTAGATATCATCCGCGTAGCAATAATATTGCATATCAGAGACATATATAAGTAAAGAGAATCGGTCCAAGTACAGAACCCTGTGGGACTCCATAATTAACTTTTGTGTGCATGAAGGACTCATCATTATCATGAACAAATTGGAATCTATCTGACAGATAAGATTTAAACCACCTTAGTGTTGTTCCTTTAAATCCAAAGACATGTTCCAGTCTGTGTAATAAAATGTAGTGATCAATAGTGTCAAATGCAGCACTAAGGTCTAACAAGATGAGTATAGAAACAAGTCCACTGTCCAAGGCTAAGAGAAGATCGTTAGTGATTTTGACCCACCCTGTTTCTGTACTATGATTTACCCTAAATCAACAACAACAAAAAAAATCTTTATACAAATTGTTCATGTGCAGGTGATCAGGTGCCAGTTGCAGGGGGATGTTATTAGCTATAAACCCATGGAACACAAACACTCCAAGCTTATTTTTTGCTACATCATGAATGAGCTGGTTTGCTAACTGGCACTTTTTATTTCTAATATGGAATATACCAGATTCACTGAAATTCATGACAAGATACTTTGGCAAAGTAAGCCAAAATTTTAGTTTATGCAGAAGGATTGTGAGGGCACCTATTATAGCCACGCGAGTAGCACCTGCTGAGCTACTGTATTGTGCACTTATTAAGGACCGCTTCATCCTGGAGGTGATGCCCCTAAATTTTTTAAATGCTGCCATGTTGTAGTGCGTGCTTCCATGTTGGTGAGTAATCTGCCCCAGCACAAGCTCAATTTTACCCTAATTTGCATAAAAAAATTTTCAAACAGAAAAGAGTTCACTCGTTGATTTGCAGCCACCATGTTTTAACACTACTGAAATTATTCATAAATTATTCACAAGAGTCAAAGTGGAACCAGGCAATCACATATACAGTACAAGTATCGTCAACCAAAGATAGGTGTACATTTTGTTTTGGGTCGAACGTGGAACAAGAATTCACACATTCTGGATTCAAGTGTGGGAATAGCCAGATCAAATGTCCAGTTATAATAATGATATATTTAATCAGGACAGGAAAAAGAGAAAGAATACACACAAGGTATAAGATGCTGATGCTGCATTCCATGAAAGGTGGCATTTTTAAAAGTACATACTTTACATGTGTACACTGTGTCCTATAGGTTTGTTTAAGTCATAGTGGGTCAAAGGATGAGAGCTTATTAAGATATCAGGACAAAAGTTTAGGAAAGACCACAAAGAATCCATATTGTTAATGGCAGGTACACACCATGCATTTTTGGGCTGTCCCAGACAAAAGATGACAAGATGTGGCGATAGTTTTGATTGAGGCTCCACATGTAGTTGGACAATTTTCAAGGTAAAATTAGGTTTTCCTAAAGCACTGAGGCTCTTCAGCCAACTGTATCATGGGTCAGTTGGATGGCCAGTTGTTTATGAACCCCATGATGGGTGGTTCTTCCTGACAACATGTTGAGGTGTCCTTAGACAAGACACTGAAACCCTTAGCACCACCAACTATGTGCTGCTGTACAACATAAATTTTTCTATGTGGATCAATAAAGTAGTTAAAAAGATTAATCACCTACACCTAACAGCCCAATCAGAAGCGATCAAGAGCCGCTGCCAAAGCGCAATATAACATTTTGCAGCATTTTGAGGTACTGCTGAACCCAATCAGGATTCTTAAGTCTCTTTATACTTTTTAATCATCATCATGGAAATTACTTGATTTGACTGCTAGATTAGCTACATGATGTCATGGAAAGAGGCAAAGGTTGAAATATAGAATGGTTCATCTGGGAAAGTGCTTATGTGCCTCAGTGTTAAGGGTCCTTGTGTAACAGAGAAGTGGTGGGAATGAAGGGAAAGCTTTTATTGGTTTTCATTTTGAAACCATATTTAACCACAAAAACATAGTGACAACTGATAGAGAGTAGGGTAACCATACTTTTTGTCCCAGTATTTAAGTAACTATAGTTAAATATTATATTCTTAATTAAAATTTAATTGACAGTGAATTGGAAACATAAGAGATAAATAGATGCACCCATGTGAGCTTCTACCCAGTACATCTCCTGGTCGGGGCGGGATAGGGGCAATCTCCTCTTGATTAAAGAGGATAAAGATATTTAGCGATGTGGCTTTATACATGTGAACTGGAGAAAGACCTTTGGATATATGGATTTTGAATTTCAGGAGGACTTTCTTACTGTATGACCTTAGAAGTGGACATGGATGGGGACCTTTGGTTTTGTGGTCAGGATTTGCGAAACAGTGGTAAGATTGGCCTTATTGTTAAACTTGAACACCCACCCTGTTTATTGTGGAAATTTCATTACTTTACTTTACTTTACTTGGCAGACGCTTTTATCCAAAGCGACAGACACCAGCAATTACCATTCGGTTTCCGTAAATTCTGAGGTACTACAAACACGGAGCCCTGATATGGCCTAACTCGCCAAGATAAAAGAACATGCTAGGAATTGTTTTAGTGCTAGACATTTTTTGTGTGTGTGTGTGTGTGTGTGTGTGTGACTCATTTGAAATACTTCTTAAACAAGTGAGTTTTTAAATGTTTTTTTAAAGGTGGTGATAATCTCAGCTAGTCGAATGGGGCAGGGCAGGTCGTTCCACCAGCCGGGGACAACAAAAGAGAATCGACTCGATTGGGATCGGAGACCAGAATTAGTAAAGAGACTAATTGTTTTCTGCAGTTTCTTCATACTCACCTGTTGACTTCCACCATCTTCTTTACTGACTTCCTGGCCACGACTCTGCTACTTACCTGTGCTGCCAACTATGCTCTTGTCTTCCATTTCCCATATTACTCATTCACTTGCCCTCACCAGCCAACACCTTCAATGCCCCTTTTACATCCATCAAGAGAGGAAGATACATGTGTGCTGCATGGACAGCGCAAAGGTTAAGCAAATTGAACCTAATAAATTGATTAGCAGTTAATAAATTAATTAAATACACATTTTAAAAAAATTCAAGTCAAAATCCTACTCTTACTGTTTCAAAACATGGATGACCTACACTCTGCAAGGTCCCTGAACATGCTCCTGACAGACAAACGGTTTTGCCTTTAATGTAAAAATAACAACAAGAAGAGGGGAAATATCCAATCCAGCTACCATTTTTAGCTCATTGAAAATTCTGACACAGACACGGGACAGAAGCAGAGAGCCATAAAAACTCTCATAAAGACTCTCAGGATAGTGATTTACTACATTACTGTTTTGCTATAAACATTTACCTGCAAGTGTAGCACATAGTATTCTGAGATATATTTGCCAAATGGAAAATCTACCCTCATTTGGCATTTGGCATGTGTTTAGTTCAGGCCCTTGATGCTGGTATCACCTCCCCCCAAGGGAAAGGGTTTCCAAAGTATGACAGTCCTCACAGATCAACCCCAACCCTGCCATCCTGCATTATCTAAGCAACATGGCATACTGTACTGTATGAAGACAGAAACCAGACACTGTTGTCCAGAGCCCTGTTTAACCAAGCATCTGCCAGTGCAGGCACCTGATCTGGAAAACTAGCTCTGGAGAAAATAAAGGAGGGCATGTTCACAGCATTTCCAGCACACCATAACATATTGTTATGAAAAATAATGACGGAGGAACCGGTAATTGGTGATCCTGGGGTTCGTGGATGACTGCTCTACTAACTTAGCTACAGCTGCCCCCTGTGTAGTTTGTGTTAAAATTTAGCATGGACAGCTGAAGTCACTGATCTACCAGGGATGCATGGATGATGCTGTGTGTGGGTGTGTGTGAGTGTGAGGATGTCTGCAAACTGATACGGTGTCATTTTATGTCAGAATTGGCTATTCAGTTGAGAACACTTTCAGATTTTGGATTAATTTTGTCGCGCTTTGCCAGCATGTTCTAACAAGCATGAGTAATTTAAAGGGTGTGTGACAACATGGGAGCTGCAGTGTGCTGCTTTTAAGAACACAATGAACACACACATACAGGCGAGACAAACACTTATCTCTCGCTTCACCAGACTCAACTCGTTTCTTTACTCATATTACCTTCTCTCCATTCTTCTCCTTACAATTCTCTCTTCTCTTCCCTTTGTCACTACCCACTCGCACACACATACATACACACAAACACACTTCTCTGAGCTGTGATCTTCAGTGTGCTGCATCATTGGTGAAGCCACGTGCTCTCTGTTTATCAGCAGGAAGGGGAGGGAGAGTGGAATACTCTGCCTCTCTCTCCGTCATTTCGTCTAGTCTGCCCACAGATGCACACACTCGGTGACATACACACATTCAGTCCACAGTAGCCCGAGGGACGCACAGAGACCAAAAACACAGCAAGACCAGACTAAACTGACTGGGGAAACTCTGAACTACACCACAGGTACTGTGATGCTTTATTGCTCTGGAATATGATCGGGCGTCTCACAGTGTTTTTGTACCAAAATCATGGCTAAACCTCTTTGAGAAGCTGGCATGAACCTAATATTTTAACTTTGTAAGATTTAAGCCCCTATGCACTGTCAGAGGACTGCAGGAGGAGGAGGATGTTAAAATGAGGACAGGGATTTTTTGGCACGCTTTGTGTGAATACTGCTGCTGAGGCTTTGTGCTCTTATATGTCTGAGCTGACTGAATGATTCATCTACAGTACGTGGAAATCATAAAAGTTGATTGAATTTGGTGCAGGCTTGTTTAAGTGGTGCCTGGGATTGGCCTGCAAGAAGGGTTGAAGGCTGCGGGTAACACCTGAAGGATTGAGGCTGTAATGTATAAAGGACTGTATTGTCTCTGAATAGTCATATTTGTAAGTTGTAATTTATTGTAATTGCAAATAAATAAGGATTTTTTTTTGTTATGATGAAAACCTTTTAAGACATCCAAATCTTGTATTTCTTTCTGTCAAAAGGCCTGATGTGGACCACATGGTGAATTCCACTCAAAATCTTTGTAAAAGCAGCACTGTCAATGTCCCATTTTTGTTTGGGTCTGTTACATAATTTCTCTGTAGGGTCCAGAGCTCCACTCCCCTTATTGTTTCCTTGCTGGGAGTGTTTTTCACATTCAGTTTTAAGGCTATCAAACTTGCTGGCTTACGGCTGCTCCTTCATCTCATGAAACGGCCACTGAAACAGAGCCTGTCTTCCCTTTTGGGAGTGGGTCTGTTTCTCAGCTCGGGATTTATAAATAGATTTACAAAGAGCAATCCACTGCTGTTTTTGTTCGTAGATGAGCTACACAGACCCAGTATGACTGTAGACAAAAGTAAAATCAAAGATGAGTTGAAATAGAAATGTAATTATAACAAAACAAAACAAATAAAAACATGCAGTATATCATTGTTGTGTATATCACTGTTCTGAGGTTACAGGACTGTTCCTTTTTTTAAACTATCTGGTTATTTGACATAAAAGAGAGACAGTTGAGGACCCACAAAAGCAAGACAAGAATGCTAGACACTTGTCTTTTCTGTAGGCTACTGTCTACCGTGGATGCAGCAAGTGACTCAGCTGACATTAAATTATGTGATTCAGATAGTTGAAAAGAAATGTCTTGTCGCAATAGGGGCCAGTGTTAGAAAGGTAGGCTAATTAGCTAGCTAGCAAGCTTACACTTTTGAGCAGAATTGAGGCATTTTAAGGAAAAGACAGCTTAAGACACAGTTACAGTAAGTGGGCTTTTTTAAAGGGCACTACACACTATGCTTTAGCTTGTGCTGTTACAACCAGTCTATTTAAAAAACAACAGTTGAATGTGTGTGCTGCGTTTCCATTATCGCTAAGTGTGAAGGACCAAGGTGGAAGGCAGGGAGAGTAACAGGTAGATTTTTAACACAAAAGGATGTTGGTCACCCAAAATGAAGAAAATAACAAGTGACAGCGTACTACTAAGTACTGGACCCATAAAAAAGGTCACATAAATAGAACTAGACTGAAGCAATATAAACTTAATAGTAGAACCGACTAAACCAAACTGAGAAAAAAAAATCCAAATTTCCCCCAAAATTAGAAAGACTAAAAATGTTTTGCAGGATATTGAATTTCACATGCTCCAGGGACTGACAATACCAGCTCTCAGCAAAATATGCATAATTTTATTATTATTATTAAATATTTCACTATTTTCTTCAAAAAAAAAAAGCTCAGTATCTCGTTTTAACGTGATACGTATCACGTTATAACGTAATACATTTCTCGTTTTAACGA
>JAUYWH010000024.1:2351663-2367682 GCA_034779795.1 Ctenopoma multispine | reverse complement strand
CAGGACATATTGTCATGTTGTACTTCCACAGAGTTTTGTGAATGAATGATGCGCTACTATTATTAACGCGAAGCGATGCTGTTTACAGTTCATGACGGAGATGCGGGACCCGAGTCCCCGTCTATCACTGTAAAATACTGTAGATGATCCTCTTTCTCTTCAAAATCATTCACTACAGTCTGCATGTGTCTGCTCAGCGACACTGAGTCACGGTGATGTGAGAGGAGCAGCGTTTGTACTGGTAAGTTTAATCTCTGATGGAACGGATGCACTGAAAGTAGAAGAGAGAATATATCGATACCAGCATGCTAGTATCAATCTGATAACGTGGTATCGATATTATCGATACTTTGGATCGATCCTCCCACCACTACCAGGGAGCTAACGCTCATGGACTCACCTGGTATGGGGGATGGGCTGTGAGTCTGGGCTAGGATTTGTTCCTGCCACCTTTTGCATCCCAGTCTAATGCTTAGTTAGTATAGTATAGTATAGTTAGTTAGCCGGCATGAAAACAGGGTAACCTTGGATGCTGATTTGAAAATGGAATAGAAAGATGTCAAGATGTTGCAAAGCAGTTTGCATAAGTTTAATATTAAACACCAACATGTTCGATTTGCATGTAAATAGCTTCATGTTGCCTGCAGGTAACTGCAGTCTTTGTCCCACTCTTGAGAAGATATTACCCCATCCTTGAACTCTATACGCAGGTATTCTTTATTTCAGTGCTCCCACAAGATATTAGGTAAATACCGAGCATGTTGCCACTGACATCTGAATAGATTATCATTGGATCAATCTAGCCTGGTGATATTCTGCATCTGAGGAAACAGATGAGTGGCCTTGTCTCATTATAGTAATCTCATCCATAAACATTACTGAGACCTCATGCATGGTTTTTGCAAAGCTGTGCTGCAGCAACATGACTGTGTGTCATCAGTCATCTGCTCTTATGATGATTAGCCTTGTAGTAAGGATCATCATTATATACTGTAACTCTCTCTTGATGCAGATGATTGTGGATTTTGCCTAGTTCAGTTTTATTGAAATGTCCATTGCAGATTGTTCTTGGAACTGCGGAAGTGGAACAGTGGAAGTGAAAGCCAAATGCTCAGCAGGTAGTGGTCTGGTAGCATGACACACTGAGCACGTGATTCTAACAATGTGCTCCTGCCTACTTTAATGGATGAGTTGCACTTTACATGTTTTGCGGAGAAGAAGAGATTGTCCGTGTCAGATGTGTGCTCACTTAGTGGAAATACTCAGTTTGTTTTAGGTGAAGGGTGGTATCTCCAGAGCATGCAGGAGGCACGACATGACAAAAAAAGTACACTGCAGAATGCAGTTATTTTTTTACCACACATTGAGGCAGCACCATTCCCATGATAGAAATGTCGTCATCACTTGCTCGCAGGGAATATATATACTGTGGTATACACTATATACTGGCATATACTGTGATAGTGGTTTCAAATGCAAAATGAAAAATACATAACTCTTCAAAAATGAATACATAAAACAATGGCAAGGGTTCAAACATAGTGGGATAGATATTGATACACATCTGCTCCTTGACATCAGCCACAAGGGCAGCTGAACATGTGGCTGCTTAAAAGGCATTATCAGTAAGAGGAAAACTAGTGTTTTCTACGTCAAACAATTACTAGGACCAGAATACTTTGTGTAGACACAGGAGGAAGTACTCTCTGAAGATCCAGGAACTAGACATTTTACACACCCTGCATTCTATAAACTTGCTGCCCAGGTAAAGCAACCAGCCATTGCACTTTTGATATGTCAGTGGGCAAATTTGCTTCTTCTTCCCAGGGCTATGGCCTTGCTGTGGATATGCAAATCATAATTTCTTCATTGACTTTTAGACAGGGAAAGGTTAGAACTTGTTATGGTGGCTAATACTAGTTAATGTTGAGTAGATAATGTTCAATAATGGCTCTTAATGTCTCTTCCCTATTGTGCTACTGGATTGTGCTATCACACTGAATTTTAAAGACAGAGTGCCATAGTAGTGAGTCCTAGCACTTTTGCTTTCCTTGTCCCAAGTAGGTTTTGATTATTGGTTCAGTGAAATAAGGCTTGTGTGACCGTCGTGTTTATAGCCTAGTAACAGTTTATTACTTCTGGTGATTGTATTTAGGATTGAAAAATGATAAAAGTAATGTTCATTTGATTATCTTGCTGAAAAAAGTATCATAAACCTTTGTGCGTCACAACGTTTATTTTCTGCATCAATCCAAAAGCTAGTGGACAACTTCTGCTGGCTTTTTGATAACTTTTCAGATAAATCCTTACTCCTAGCTTGCCAATTAATGCTAACCCTTTCTTCCACGTTGTCTTGGTAAATTCAGCACAATGCTTTTGTTCCATCCCTTTAGATGATTATAGACACATTAAACACTTTAAATAAAAATTGTATCTCAAGGTTCCTACAGGACAGAGAAACAGATAAAGTAATACTGCAGGTTGTACCTTAGCAATTTATACAGTGTAAACAACCTGTACCCCCTTAAAGGTCAACTTCACCACAAGCTGTGTCACATGATCATAATCAGCACATGGAGTTTATCAATTTGTGATGACTTGTAGGTGTTCAAATTTCTTTTTTTTAAGCAAATCTTGTCCACGGTATGTTAAATTCCAGTTTGCAGATTATTTATTATGGATGGATATCCATTCAGTCATCCATCTTTAGGTTATTACTTACTGATGTACAGGAGCTTATTTGTCCTTCTTTGTATCCCGTTTTTACCCAATTTATAGTTTTCCAGGTTTCATTGTTAAATTTTAGTTAGAGAAACAGGAGCTACGTCTGCCAACATTTCTCTTAATAGAGGGTTTTAAATTGGTTTCAAATTCAAAATGACATTTAATAGCTTGTTACATCTCTTACCTTTTTTTACCTTTAGAAATATACCTGAGTATTTATGCTGAGTAAAAATACTCCATGCTTTGTCCTCTGCACATATCTTTATTGCTTGGAACTAATATAAACCAGCACAGTAGCTGCTGTAGTCATTTGATCTCTCAGCAGAAAGTCCTCAAGGGGTACCGCCCTCTCACACCCTGACTTTGATACCATACAAATGAAAGCTGAGGCAAAAGTATATTTTTGAGAGAATGTTCCTCCACCGCATGTACCTGGACACTATCTGTTTTCTTTTCTTCTTCGAAAATGTATTTTGTTTTACATTAATTAGCTTGTTTCTGTCATAAATGCAGCAGAGATTTGAACACAAAAATATGTGGCCATCAATCCAAGGTGTGGTTGCTTCTAAATCATTCTTAGCTACAGTGTTTTGGGGACACAAAGCTTTTATCTGACAGTGCTGACAGGAAGCTTTTATACCAGAAGAGAAAATGCTGCTGAAGGTTTCAATCTAGAGCACATAACTGATATTTAATATTTAATCCTTCCCTCCAACATTGATATGTCTGCTTTTGTAGCTTCTCTGCCACACACTCCTCTTGACATTCAGCAGCTATATATAATTATAAGTTTCTTTTCAAATAATGTAGAGTTCACTTATGTCGTGATTTAGCAGATTTTCACAGACGATTTGTTCTAGTTTGTGTGTTGATTCCAACGTAAGCCCACAGACTGAACAGGTTGAGTGATGAGTGTTGGGAAGGTTGATATGTGGTAATGAATGTCAGCACACGTCAGTCAGGATTAACATCTCCATTGTGCTTGACTGGAGGAAGCTCCTCCGGGAACTAGATCCACTTAGTTTGATAATACCATCGACATCAAGTCAACAGGAAGCAAACAGGCTGGAAGTTAGGGCAAGGCATGGCCTGCTGTTATTTAGAAATACAGGTTTGCCAATATAATGGAAATTAAGTTGGTATTAAATACCTCCTAATGAACGAGTTCTACTGGACCGGGAGAAAACAGACTCAATCCAAATGTGCGTCTATTAATTTTCAGCAAAGGGAGACCTGACCCAACAGCAATCCAAGAAAAGCCAAACCCAACCCAAACAGATCTGAGACCAGATCCAAAAAGCAGCCGACGTTGAAAAAAAGATGACTTGGCAGATGTTACAGCAACTTAATGATGTATTAGTTAATTATATAGATTAACAACCTACAGTAGAAAAGGTCTTCAGTTTTCATTCTGTCTTTCAACAAGTCCGCATTAGTCTCAGTTCCACAGACCTGAGTATTTCAAATAAGTCTAACTGACACACACTCACACACACACTCACAAAAAAATTGTCATAAACCGAGTGTCACAACGTTTATTTTCCGACTCCTTGTAAGTCTTTGGATAAAAGCGTCTGCCATGTAAAGTAAAGTAAAAGTAAAGAGTGGACCCATGATGACCACCAGTGCGTATATCTCAGTAGCAAATTCTAAAGGCAGTGCTGTAACTTATGACTGGCTGTCACTAGTCAACAGGTTGCAAAATGATGAGCCTTTAGTTACATAAATAAAGCAACTAACACCTATCAGCTGAGGGAAGGATGGCCTGCCGGAACTAAAGCTTTACTCAGTTTTAACCACAAAACATTGGGCCTATTCATTGGTATCTAAGTTATTTCTTAAATTTTCTCTTTCTTTTCTTTTCTTTTCTTTTCTTTTCTTAAGAACAAGAAAAGTCCTAAGAAAAATCTACGTCTGATTCATCATGTGTCCTTAAACCACAGATTTTGCTCGTTCCTCCATTCTGATACTGGTGATTCTCATTGTCCTCCTAAGTTGAAAGCTCATTCTAGTTGTTAAACAAAAACTGGTGCTTTAACAAAGCTAAACACTGAGCCGGTGCCCATAAAAGGCCATGAGTCTGCAGGGCCGTGTGCACAAACAGGGCTCTTATCGAGAAAACAAAAAGAGAAATGAAAAAGTGATCGACAGACTCACCTGTGGCATGAACTACAGCAAACAACAGTTTTATTGATTCAAAAGATTTCCAGAAAAAAAATGTCCAGTCTGTGTGTTGTAACAAAATGAGCCTAAACTTAGGCACAGTTTTGTTCAGTTCTAGTTGCAGTATCAGTAAGAGTATTTTCTGTGTCCGTGTTGCTTCTACTCTACCAACCAATCTTCTCAGACTCTTTATCTGCATACACAAGCATGCAGGTACTAGTGTGAGGAAGAGGAGTGTGAAGGAGACAAAGAGCATCCGAATCCTTCTGAGGGTTATTATCCTTTTTGAACTGTGTTCAAACTGTGTTTGAACCATATGTCTAATTAATAGACTTAAGTACAGTCAGTAACCTTTTAGACAGAGCTGGAGGACGGGCAGGAGAGGGCATGTCTGCAGTTGTACTCAGTGCATTGAAGTCGTTGACTGAGCAGCTTTTCTGGTGTGTTAAGCAAAGAAGTACATTCAGTGTGACACCTCTGTTCCACACCACTTGTGATACTACTACTAACTACTATTCTTTTCATGGTGGACAAATCGCTGAGAACATGTCTTGACTGTAAAAATCTCCCGTGCTTGTTTTCTCTTTCTATTTTAGTCTCTCTGCCTCTGTATCTTTGAGTTGTCCCAGTATCCAGGTATCAGTTCAGTGAATGTACATTAGATCAGATGCTTCCACTCCACACGTGCATGGCTCTGTCATTGGACTGTCTCGCCTATTTTCAAGTGTATCTTAGGAGAAATATCAGGACATTTCAGACATGAGGCATGATGCATTTAGGGCACTTTAGCTCATTTGCTTTGGATTCCCACAACACTGCTTTTGATAGAATGAGCTTTACTGGTCCAGTATATTTGTGCATACAAAATCTTTCACAGTAGTTAGACAGTCACACAGCTTCATCACTTTGGTTCTGTACACCGCTAAAGTTGACCAAAGGAAAATAAAAGCAAGTAGAGCGCAGAACAACTTTCTGTAAAACATACATGTGTAGAAATATTTTGTAGAAACAAAGAACAGTTGTGTTTAGATTCTCCTGCTTTCTTCTTCTATAGCAACGTTTGCTGTGAGCTGTGTGTACCATAAACTGGTCCATAGTGGACATGGCAATGTCTGAAAGTAATGGCAACTCCCACAAGGAAGTACACATTGATGGTTGATTCCTTGTGGTGTGCACTGTAAAACATAAAGGTTAAAAGGCTGAATGAGATCATTGGTTATTTTGGGATCATTGTACATGCTGTACATGTCTAAGTACCTTTGATTTACCCTGCACAGTAGATCACAGTAATAATCAAAGACAATAAAAATCCTATAACCTCATATAAACTCAAGGAGGAGGAAAAGAAAAGAAAGAGAACAAAATGTGAATGGAGAACAAAGAGCAAATGTAAAGCCAGAGAGACCAGGCAGGGGAGAACAGTAATGCTTCTTCTATGAGTTCATATAATGGCAGTACAAAGATACATACTGTAGATTCACACTGTGTCAGCCTGGATTTGATGCTTATGAATAACCCAGTGTGACATGGTAAGTGTCCAAGTCCAAAGAAAGAAAAATGCTTGTAAACCTAACAATAAGAAACAGGTGAAAGGAACGTGTTGAAATAGAAGGTATATTTCTGACAAGACGATCTGATGAAATGGTGGGAAAATAAACATGTAAAAAAAGCAGCAGCAAGGAGAAGGTGAGCCAGACCCAGTGGGACTAAGCTGGGTTGTCATAGCAACACTGTCTGGGCAGAACTAAAAAGAAAAAAAGGCGAAGGAGGGAGGGAAAAGAAAAGAGGACAGGTCTATTTTGTTCTCAATAAACTGCTGTAGAAGCAGAATGTTTTTCTCCCGAACTTAACAAAAATCCAGTCTGAGTGTTCCTTAGTGAAAGAGGGGACAAAGAAAACAGGCCTGTAAATAACTTCTCACCCACTGACAATTTGGCTGCCTGACCACAGGGATGAAGAGACGCTTTGAAGTTATGTCCTCTACTGTGGAGAGTGGACTGTGATGGCCACATGCCTCACTGCTCAGCTCAGTGGCTTTATCAGGACAGCTGAAGGAGGAGATGAAGTTGAATGTGTTGGATGTTTTTTTCTCTTTAAAATCTCAATGTACTACTCCACGTCAATGGTACCTTCCTACATATGCAGGACAAATATTTCTGAATCGTCTTTTTTAGCTTTGACAGTGAGAACACAGTTTCACCGTCATTTGGTCCGTGACAGGACATGAACTCTCTAAGAACTCTGCTGTGTTTCTGCATAGACTTAATGTATGACTTCGCCATTGGTAATGAGGTAACACAACTGTTCACAACAGTAGCATGACCGTTTCTCATGCAGTGCTGCCTGACAGCTCAACGGTCAGGCAGCAGACTTTTAACAGTGGCTTCCACAAATATCTTTGTTTGCAGATACTAAGAGTTTGGTGAATGTTACTTTTATGCCTAAATTGGCATGCTGGTCATTCAAAACAATGTTATATATTCTTATATTACCATTTTCTGATGTGTGCTGCTGCGCCACACTCAAAATTTGCTTAGATTTACAAAATACAATTAGGTTGGTCATCTCATGTTTAGCAGAAAAATAAAGTTTGAATAAAGGTCGAAGTAAAATCTATGTATTTTTTTTATTGCATTTTAGAAAAAGCCAACCCAACTTTTCTGGAAGTGGGGTTTGTAATTTGACAGTGGCTAATATATGATGTGCAGAGTGTAGGAGAGTTTGGCACACAGCAAAAGATGTATTTGTAAAGACATATTCATGTATGATGTCTTCCAATGGACTTTCACTAAAGAAACAAGCAGTTCACCATAGATAGATGCATAGTTAGAACATAAGGCATTAATTTAAACAAGCACGGCACTGGTATGTTTCCACCAGCAGCAGTGGCGTCATGAAGGACAAATATAGCCGGTGCCGTGCAACACAATGTTAATTGATTTCACAACCAACTGACTTACATAAGCATGTCAGTGAGAAAAAGAGGGATGATACAGGGTAGAATTAGGAGACAGAAAAAAGAAGAGTTAAAACTAAAGGAATTGAAGAGAGGGTTATGAGAGAGCTATGCTGGAGAAGAAAGGGGGAAATGTCAAAGGACAGCAAGGTGAAGGGAGGAAAAGGGAAGTGTAGGGAAAAGAGTCAAACTTTCAAACAGTGGTGATGAATTGGAAAAACAAACTGAGAATGTTAGACAAGCAGTGATTTAACTGCAGTGAATGCCAAAGCATGAGTAGCCTGGTGGGAAATAAGGACTACTGAGTGCCTTTTCTGCGTACTCGTGCTTCTATGAGTAATTTGTAATGGCAGTAAATTAATATTTTTATGTTAATGTTTCAGATTATGAAGAATCGAGGGTAGTGTTAAACATACCAAGAATTATCATCCTAAGAGAACTTTAGCCTATTTTAGCTAATTAAACATCCAACAAACTCTCTCCTCGTCATCTCAACTTGGCACAGAAAAGTGCGGCACTACCTTTTCTGCATCAAACCAAATAGTGTAAGAAGTTAGCAAAGCAACATGTTATGAGGATGTTTATGTACATAGTTCTCTTAGAAGTGCTATTTCCACTCCCATTAAGGTGTCCCATTAAATGAACGGATGCTGTTTTAAATCATATCCACAACAAATGTTCACACTTTCCTTAAAGCACCCACAGTCTCTCCAGAAAGTATTGAGCCCCCTTCACTTTTTGCATGTTTTAAATTGAAATGACTGGACATACAGTATTTTCCAAAGACACAAATCTGTATATAAGGTTCCTCAATCTCAATACTCCAACAAAAAAATTTAAAAATCTAATTATGAAGTCCAAGAAACTCTAACGTCCATCAATTAGACCTTTGTGACTTGTTAGACAGAAGCCACCATCTATTTGTAGTTTGCCAAACAGTATTTAGAGTCAAAAGGGGCTGGTCACTTGTCACTTGGCGAACATGAAGCTAAGGAAGGAGTCATTTTTAGACTAACAAGTAACCTCACCGTGTTTATTTATTGCCTATACCTAATCCAGATGCCTAATCCCAATTAAATAGCTTTGTTTTCAGTTATTTCCAGCGTTTTTCACACTTTAGGGTGAAAGTAAATGTTACCACCCACCACTTTGGTGCCATTGTGTGAGATGGCAGCCACTGTTTTAGTGTTTTAGTGAAGTCAAAAGGAGCACAGTTTTAACAACTGGCGGTGCTCTTATAAACAAACAGTGAGTTTGGTCATATGAGAGGGTCGAGACAAATGACCTATATGGGCATTAAAATTAAGTTTTGGTGATATTTAAAGGACTTAAAGCATCACCATAATTTAAAGCACACTGCCATGACATTGTTGGAAATACTTGTCCTGAAGTGGCTTTAGACTTCAGGAGTGGCCCAGTCAAAGCCCAGAGTTAAAATCTTTTGAACATTTATAGAGAGACCTAATGATGGCACTCCAGTTATTTTCCATTCAATCTGGTAGAGCTTCAGAGGATCTGTCAGGAAGAATAGGAGAAACTGCCTAAATCCAGGTGTGAGAAGCTTGAAAAGGTTCTGAGCTATAATCACTGACCATGATATTGAATAAAGAGTCTGAATACTTACTTGATTTTTAATTAATCTGCAACATTTAAAAACATATATATTTTCATGTTGTGGATTATTGTGTGAAGATAAGTGGGCCAAAACTGCAGTTTTTCAGATTTTCAAATACATTTACAAAGCAGCAACATGTAAAGGATATATCAGCTTGTGTTGGTTGTGAATAAAGTTTTCTGTTGATGATATAAACAAAAAAAGTCTTTGGGGAAAAATGTTCTCAGAGTTATGCAAATTTAGAGGAAAACCAGTATGATGTACGCAGATGCTCCCTGAGGCGAAATTGTAAAGCAGTGAAAGCAGTTATGTAAGAAATCCAAGGAGGGAGGAAACAGATTTGTCGAGGTGAAGTAAGGATAAGGAGGTAATCCTTGTTTCCCTTATTATTTTACATCTTTCATGTTCAGCGCTTATGCCAGTACTGTCTTTAAGAGCGTACTACACTTGTATTATCCATCAATGAAATGTGTGTAGGTGGCACTATTTTCTTTGTCTGTTCAGACACTTGGCTGTTACTGCCATTTACCATCCACTTCTTAATTTCTATTCCAACCTTGGACAATTCACAGAATGTCTGGTACATATTGAACTGATCTGTAAGAGATTCTGGAAGCTCCACTTCTTGGCTGTCTATAGCATCAATCACAAGAGTTTATTCCCAGTAAACTAAGCTGCAAACAGTGGAGGCTATAATTTCCACTGGGCCTTAGGAAAACATGTATTGCCCTCACTTTTCTAAATCCTATTTTCATCTTGCTCTCTGTTACTGTTTTAGGTAAAATTCCATAAAAAAGCTGTCCATCCACCATATTGCATTATTCCATCCGATTCCCCTTCAGTTATCACCGTGTACACAAAGCAAAGAACTTAAAGTTGTGCTCATGAACATGAATACAAAGTAGTGGTGAGTTTCTGGCCTCTCATGAGTTGTGTCTGACTAGACTCTTGTTCTCTGACATCTGTTGCTGCATAACTGCATAAACACCAACAGTGATTTGTTCTTCTTGTTTTCTGTTCTGGTCATTTATTAAGGGGAGAGGGGGGTGGGGGTGCTGCAGGGCTGCAAAGCCAGTTTCATTTACAATGAAACAATGCCCAGCTTTTTTAATCTCTATGTGAGAAAGGCCTGCAAGAAGCAGCCAAATGTGGTAGCTCAAGTACTTTTAGAGTTTTTTGCCCAGGGTTTTGGCTGTCAGGTTACATACAGGCAGCCATACTTGATGGAGGACATTAGGGCTGTTTACAGCCTGAAACCAATCTGTTCCCTTAAGAGTGAAAAAGCAGCTCTGCATGTTGTTTGGGTGCTTTGCTTTTTTCTACACTTGAATAAAACACAAACCAAAGATAAGGCATTAAACGACCTTGTTTTACAGATGCAAGTACCCTTTGTGATTTATCAAGGAAACTAAATATTACATAAAATCAACATATTCTGGTTGGGTTATAGTTAAGCCAAATAACTTTAAAAGAATAATTTGGGGGTTTAAATAAAACAATTGCTTGCATACAGACTCAGTTTAACTTAGTGGGACTGTTTCACGTGAAATGCGGGTGTAAGTGCTATTCTGAGCTGCAAACATTAGTATGTTTAGCTTACTAGGTTAGGTTGCATTTTGTGGGATTATAATTTTTTGTGGGAACAGATAATTGTACGATATGTCATTACAGCCTAGATTCTACTATATCAGTATTTAGATAATACAAAAGCCTTCGTCATGCTGTTTTAATTGATTCGGGGAATTTAAATAGCCACAACCCCAACCAAACTTTTTACCTGAAATATTACTGAAGCATTACATTTTTTCATTACCACATTCTCAAATATCCTGGAGCCAATAACAACTAGCTATCTAGCCACATCTGCTAAGACCTGCTAACAAATTGTTACTGGAGGATTTTTGCAGATTGATTTGTCTTCCACTGACAAATTAATGGCATGAACTGACAAGAAGGCCTGATATTGTCTTCTTTTACCCAAAGTCAAAGCAAACAAAAGAAGTGAAGACTCATGGATACTGTAGTTTAGCCCATTCAGAGCAGGCTTACCACATTAGTAAGTAACTTCTATAATATTAAGGATATTTTGTGAAGTAAATATGAAATCAGGAATGTAAAATACAAAAGAAAAAGCACTGTAGCTATTACATACTACCAAGACTACATAGGTTTAGGTTAAATGAAACTGAGGCTTGTTCATGAAGAAAGAGGCTCAGTAAATCTGGGATAGGTTAAAGATACAGGGGTAGTGAAGTGATGATGAAGACGGATGGCAATGACACAGCACAACAGCAGACAGACAGGCTGTAGTAATACTCCTCATGGCTCCGTGACAGTGGACTCAGAAGGTCACACTCACCCATTTAATAAACTGGTCACGAGGGAGAAAGCAGAGACAGACACCAACGAGAGGAGAGAAAGAGAGAGCGAGGGACAAAAACAAAATCATTAACTGGTTTCTGTTTGACTGGCACGTTGACAGCAGATATTCTGTGATGCTCTATATTTTTTGTTTTGATGTGGGGGGGGGACCCTGAGCAGCCATTTATTCTTTAAGAGTTTCAGACAAACAATGCCTCAGAAACACTAAACACAAATGTGAGGTTGATCACAACACATGTAGCTAGTAAGCATGTGCAAAACTTTGTGGGTCACCTGCAGTACGTAGTTGTTGTGGTCTACCCTTGCTTCTAAAAATTACACTTGGATGCATCTGAACTGCAACATATTTTTTCAATAAATTAATCGCTACGGAGACGCTGACTAAAGTGAATGTTGTACTGAAAGATATATTTGTGGAGAAGAGAATGCTTTACTCACTGAATCACAACTGCTCCGTGTATATGTTATGTTAAGTATCATCATATTTGTCAGTTGTCATTGTGAGCATATGGTCATCACGTTAATAGGAAAGATAATGAGGCCGCAGTTACATTCCTCACAAAAACATATTTCTGATTGCTGTTTAGTTGTAACATTGTAACATGTTATTTAATGGACACGCAGTTAATTTCAACACAGTTTTGACTAACTTTGTTCACAGTTGCCAGTAGCAAGTCACGTATTAGTTTAGACTTTACTTTGGGAAGATGTGTGGGTGGGTTTTTCCCTTGTAAGCAATGATTCTGACATGCAAGGGTCAAACACACACTTCATCAGCTGCTCGCAGCGACTTTAAGTGGCATCTGGGCTTTGTCTCTTTAAGGGTGATAAAAACACAGCTTCTGCTGAATGACTGCCAGAGAGAGAGAGAGGGAGAGAGAGCGGTAGAGGACAAATGAGGTTAGAGAACAGGGAGGGACGAGACAGAAAAGAAGAGATACAGGGGGTGTTGTGTGTTCTGCTGATACCACTGCAAGTCCTTTCAAGGGTGAGTTACCCCCAAAAACATAGCAAACATTTCTTCCATGAAGATAGTTTTATTTATTTTTGTCTGTTTCTGCCTAGTCCACTGGAGGTGAATGGAATGCCGAAGCAATTATATTTGAAAAACTCAATAGTGTCTTGCCGTAACGCTGTGTAATCCATCCATTTAGCAATTTTCACTGAAGAAATTACATTCAGGAAAGATGTGCTGCTGTTGATTTTCTTTTATAGTTTACTCTTGCATTAGCCTGAGAGTCAGGACTGTGTGATAAGGGAATGAGAGACAGCAGAGCAGTGGGTGTGGGGAGTCAGGTGGCTGAGAAGGGAGATGGAAGTGTGGGGACAAGGTCTCTGCTCGCAATACATGAAGCAACACCTGACTTAATTCAGTATCAGGATAGGGGTTACAGCTCATTTACATTTAGTAGATGCTTTTATCCAAAGTGTCTAACATCTGAGGTGCAAAGCAAAACTGCTAAGTCATTGAAAGGACACGCTGAAAGATGCCATGAGAGGAAATTTCATTTTCTACAGACAATTAAGCCAGATAGGGAAGAATAGAGAATTTATGTTGTGCAAAGGAAGCTGAGGAGGATTTCCATTGTTCCATCACCATCACACCACTGGACTGAAGAAGAGCTTTCCATGGAGTCTTTTATTGTGTGTGTTGTAGAGAGCATCAGGCACCATTCTTAGTGGAGCACATTGGGAAAGAGGAATTGTAGGGTTGGATGAAGGTGTACAGGTAGCAAGGTGCAGCTGAGCTAAAGATAGCATGGTATGGAAACTTTATACCAATTCAATTCAATTCAGAACAAAAGGCACTTTACACTGTAAGGTTTAAGACCCTATAGAATATAGGTAAATACAGAATAATGTTGAAAACCCAACAGTGCCACTTGAGCAAGCACTGAGGCGACTGTGGAGAGGAAAAACTCCCTTTAACAGAAGAAACCTCCAGTAGAATCAGGCTCAAGGTTGGTGACCATATGCCTTGACCGGTTGGGGTGAGTGGAAAGATAAAAGAGAAAAGAACAACAGGCAAATCAAATACAACAACAAGAAGTAGCAGACAAAACACTAGGCAGGTTAGTAGAGCAGACGGCTGCACACTGGATATCATACAGCTCCGAGCCAGGGATTCCTGTAGAGAGGTACAGAGAGAGGGGGACAAAGAGGAAGAAGCAGAACTACGGGAGAGAGAAGACACAAAGTTAGTGGCAGTATTGGCAAATGAGTTCTAACTATAAGCTTTCTGAAAAAGGAAGGTCTTTGGCCTAGTCTTAAAGGTAGAGAGGGTGTTTGCTTTCTGAACCTGAAGAGTTCCATAGGAGAGGAGCTTGATAGCTAAAGGCTCTGCCTCCCATTCTACACCTGGAAACTCTAGGAACCACAGGTAAACCAGCACTCTGAGAGCGAAGTGTTCTGTTGGGGCAGTATGGATCTTTGAAGCCTTTGATATATGATGGGGCCTGATCATTAAGTGCTTTGTATGTTAGGAGAAGGATTTTGAATTCTACTCTAGATTTTACAGGGATCCAATGTAGGTGAAATATGATTTATCTTGTGAATTCCAGTCAGAACTCTGGCTGCATTCTGGATTAGCTGGAGGGTTTTGAGTGAGTTATTGGGACATCCTATGAGTAATGAATTACAGTAGTCCAGTCTAGAAGTAACAAATGCATGGACTAATTTCTCAGCATCACTTTGGGACAGGATGCTCCTAATTTTAGTGAAAGAAGGTAGTTCCACGTTAAAGAAGATATCCTGGTCAAAGATGACTCCAAGATTCCTCACCGTAGTGAGACCAGAGCTATGTCATCTAGAGGTTTTGAGGCCCAAAAATAATAACCTCTGAATTAAGAAGTAGAAAATTACAGAACATCCAGGCCTTTATGTCTTTTAAACAAGCTTAAACAAGTCTGACTAATCTGATTTTTTTCTCATGGATAAATATAGCTGGGTGTCCTCTGCATAACAATGGGAGTTTATAGAGTGTTTCCTTATAATATAACCTAAGGGGGACATGTATAAAGTGAAGAGAATCGGTCCAAGCACAGAACCCTGTGGAACTCCATAACTAACTCTTGTGTGCGTAGAGGACTTATCATGAATATGAACAAATTGGGATCTATCTGATAGATAAGATTTAAACCACCTTAGTGCTGTTCCTTTAATCCCAATGACATGTTCCAGTCTATGTATTAAAATATTATGATCTATAGTGTTGAATGCAGCACTAAGATCTAACAAGACAAGAATGGAGAGATGTCTGTTGTCTGAAGCTTAAAGAAGATCATTGGTGACTTTTACCAGTGCTTTTCCTGTACTATGATTTACTCTAAATAATGACTGGAAATCTTCATTCAGATTGTTCCTGCGTAGGTGGTCACAAAGTTGATTTGCGACAAGGATTTTAGAGAGAAAGGGCAAAATTTGTTTGTAATTGGCTAAAATCCATGAGTCATGAGTAGGTTTTTTCAGGAGAGGTTAAACTACAGCTACCTTAAAGGCCTGTGGAACAAAATCTGTTAATAGAGATATATTTATCTGCTCTAAAATGGATGTACTGATCAAGCATTCTAGTCAGGATGGGGTCTAAGAGACAAGTAGGTGGTTTTGCTGAATTATTTATTGAAATGAACTCTGCATGATCTACAGGATGGAAGAATTTTAATAAGGAACTGCTGGACAAAAAGTACTGGTGCACATTATTATTATTATTAGTTGTATTATTATTATTAATTCTGTTACCTTGTTATTTACATTATTATATCTCTCTCTCTCTCTTACGACTCTAAAATATATTAGTATTTGGAGATATTTAGTACTGGATTCTACACACTTTTCAAGCAACAAGAGTGCAGGTCACACTAACATGTTGAAAGTTAAACCATCTGAGTTGTCAGCTACAGAGTGTTAATACTTTATTAAATGAATGATTACTAATATGACAACTGGTTCCACAGTTTGTATTAATGTAAGTTACTTAGTCTGCAGCCATCACATAGACCTCAGCACACAGGTAAAGTAAGGAGGGAGAGCTCCATAGTCCATGTGTCTTTTCACAGATGTAGTTTTAATAGTAACTAGACTTTGCAATTTCTGGAGAAATCATGTGGGGGAGCATGTTTGTCGCAGCCGGACGCCGGTTGGCGTCTTTCATTGTGAAGGTTGACTATCGGGGTGGAGTCA
>JAUYWH010000024.1:2334631-2351563 GCA_034779795.1 Ctenopoma multispine | reverse complement strand
GGGCGGAATAATAATAATAAAGAGAAAAAGAGGATCTCAATAGTGTTGGAGCATTCCATGCTCCCCCACTAATTAAAAAGTGAGATGGTAGTAATAACCGCCAGATATTTTTACCATGGTTTACCATGTAGCCATATGGGTAGCCAGTGTGCGTTGTGTCCTTTTTGACTGATGACAAATTAGACATGCTGCTGCACTTTGGATCATCAGGAGAGGTTTGATTGTGCACGCTGGTAGGCAACTGTACACTCAGAAATGTAATGGGATTTTTCTCATGTTGTAGAGTGTAAAACTTTATATGGAGGAGATGTGGAAAGATGTAACAATGGACAGTAAAACAGTAAAGCAGTTCAGAAGTTGCTGTTAATGCTTTCTTGTATTTGCAGTTGCAAATATGTATAACTCTAATATCTGTGGTGCTTTGTCTACAACAATTTCACAGTGTGAGCTTACATTTTTATATGGGTTTTTAATTAAAGCATCAAGCTAGTGTTGTGTTTACAACCAGCTCATGGACATGGAGCTGCTAGGGACAGTTCATTCAGCCAGCGAAATTGACGGTCACTGTTCTACTGTTATCACGCCATGCATGTGTAAGACATCCCAACAATCCAGCGGAGTGGCTGACCTTAGTGGAGGTTTCAGTTGTAGCTATTTCTGAATAACTGCAGTAATAATTGTATATGTTTTTTAATCATTTTTATCTTCAAACACATTTCCCCTCATCCATCTTTCTAACAACACATAAAACATGACAACCAGTCCCTGAGAGTCCTGCATATTCAGGGACTGCTTTTCACATTTCTTTTTCAGAGGGATGTTCTGTGTAAGGAAAGACTGTAAATCTTAATTTGCCAGTTTTAACACGGAGTACTAAGAGACTACAGTACTAAGACTTTATTCAGGTGAAGCTAACTAAGAGGGGCACACAGCAAGTCATTGCAATTCAAGAAGCAGCATGGAAACTAAAGCCATACCACTACCTCCACTATCCTTCACAGATGAGTTTAATTTGATGAGGTTTGTTTCATGAGCAGATCCCTTCTTCTTCCACCATGTTGGTAGACGTTAGCATTGTTGGCATTTTATGTCGATCCTCTCTTCTCTTGTCCTCTCTTCTCAAAGTAAATGAATTAGGGAGATAACATAATGTACTTTGGGTTCTTTGCTCTTCTTTGCATTATCGTCATAGAAAATTGGTTCATTTTCTTTGTTATTTGACTTTTTGATGAAAAATTATTTATTGCCAGGTTAAATTTTTTTACATTCATTTAAGCTGAAAGTATGCTTTCAGACCAAATACCAAAAAACATATCATCATTACATTATTTATAGATAATCAGGCGGATAAGCACAGCTACTGTACATCACTTTGTATTGCCTCAGCTTGGTAGACTGCTGGGGGGGTGGTTAAATAGTAAAAATGGTTAGACTTTTTATGGACTATTGATAAAAGCCTGTTGAAAAATCAGGTTTCTTGCTTGATAAAACATAGCCTTTATGACAAAAAACAGGTCAAAAGTAAAATCAGTTTGCTTTGTGTTAAAGCGCGTTATACAGAGGTTGAAGCATGTGTTAACAGTACAAAAAATGTAGGGTGTAGTGCCCCTTTAAATCTCTTTTACAGAGAAATACTTATAAAATACTAACATACTAAGCTCAGAGTATGACCATGATTAATTTTAGCTCCATAAAGCAGGGAAGCTTGGCAGCAAAACAGTTTCCCATCTTGATTCCATCTCCTCTGTTTTCAGTCAGTTCCTCATCTGTCAGCTGCTCAGATCAAATCAGTTTGATACAACATTCAGTCAGTGAACTGAAGCCCTCCATATTTTCATTGTGGGACTGTGAAATGACTCCATAAGGAAAATGATTTGATTATATTTAAATGAAACACAAGAACAATTGTCATGTATCACACTGAGAGCAGTGTGATACATGACAAGAGTTCTTGCAAATACACATTATATTTTCTACATAATGAAACTATAATGTTAACACCTTAGATGTGTGTGTGTGTGTGTGTGTGTGTGTGTGTGTGTGTGTGTGGATTGCAGGTTGCTGTCCAGGATGGCGGGGATGAAGGAGCAGCAGTTCACAGAAGAGAAGCCCCTGCTGCCAGAGCAGAGAGAAGTGAACTCAGACATGGTCAGTCCCCTTCTTTAATTTTACCGTGCGTGTCCCATGCGCCATTGACCGGCCTGATGCTGATTAGTATGTTGCAGGTTGAATCACCCTGAAACTCTTGAGAATGCCATCTGTTGGGTCGGGCATAGCAGCTTTGTGTGATGTTTTTGTTAGTTTTGTTGAGTTGAGTTTTTGTTGTCTATCTTCCTCCAACTTGTGTTTTGTGCTTTTCTGAAATGATGGGCTGATGTGAACTTACTGGGATCTTTCTGATCCCCTGCATTTAGTTACTTCGTCAGGGGGCACACATTACCATGGATACAGCACTGCCGTTTTACATATGGCAACAGCTAGCCTGCTATTAGCTACTAGCTATTAGCTCCACAAAACACAGGCCTGATCCCAGGATGGAGACCTGAAATCCACCAGAATTTGAGGAGCAGGGGAGAAGCATTGACAAAACTTGACAAAAGATGGTGTCTTTCCAATAGAGTGGAGGAGACATCTGGGCTGATCATGGACCAGAACGGGACATGAACAAACAGGGCCCTTCTACCATTGGACCTCTCAGTCTCCATTGCTTCCAGAAAACTCAAGTGACCTGGATAAGCTCAGACTGATCTGCCTGACTTCTCAGTTTAAAGGCACCTGTCAATTTGGTGCCATTGTTGCTTTTCACAAACGTTGTTACCTACTGTTTCTCACCTCCCTGATTGTATATACTTAATATTATTATTATCCATTCTGTATTTTATTGCTATATTGTCAATTGATTCTGTTTTACTGACGTGTGAGTCTCCCCTTCAGGGAATCAATAAAGCCTTAAATCTTAAGGCTGATATTTGTGCTTGCTATGTGATTATTAGACAACATGTTTGTTTATAGGCAGAGGAGGAAGTTAATGAACTCTATCCAGCCGTGATAACAACTCAGTTCATTTAAGCTGAGAGAGAGCGGTGGAGGACAATGGGGGAAGCAAAAACAGAGCAAAGAATAGGCAGTGGGCGGTTACGTAAAGGCCACTTATTCCAGTCCAGTTACCCATTACCTAAGCAACAGGTTGTGGCTGAATTAGGGGCTCTTGAACGTTTGAGAGCCTCTTGTTGCAGGAATGATGGAAGCAGTGCCACATTAACTTGACGGAAAAGCGACTTGAAGAGGCCTGAAGATTAATGCCTGAAACCTCAAAGAGTGATTTCTTAATGACTTGAGTTGGGTATTATTCTTACAAGTAATGTTTATAGATCCAGAAATATATAGCAGGACAGATGAGAACAAGGAGAAATGGGAGGGAGGTCTGCATGTTAAACAATATATTAAACTGATCCAGTCTTCAGTAGTCTCTTGCCACTGCTAATTTCTGCTGGAGGAATCCGTATGATATAGCAACTGAAAATGTTAGCCATGACTCACTTAGACCAGGGTATCAGGAGTGGAACAGTCCACCCAGGGGATTCAGTAGGTCGGGGTTTATTAGTAGTAGCTGTGCAATGAAGGGCTAGTTCTACTGCTGATAAGCTCATTAGCTCATATACCAACAAGGCAGTTAGGCCTCTCTATTATGACTCGCTGCTGCAGAGATAATCAGAGTCATCTACTGCTGCCTCATCCGTCCAGTCACATGTTTTTTGCATTTATGTTATTGTCCTGTCAAAGTTGGCATGTTATCTCCTGCCTCTCTCAGCTTATTTAGAGTCTGTAGCTCTAGTGTTGTGCGCACACGGTGTGTGAGTGACCTTTAAGAGCACTTACTGTGTGATTACCTCCTGGCACAAACACACTGGTCAGACTCACAGCAAGTCATGTTGGAATAATGCTGCACTCAGGTTATAAGGGCACAATAGAGATGTTCTGATGGTTGAAAGCAACAACCCAACAAAATGTCAGGAGGACCATTTTGTTCCTCAGTCCTTAAAGGCCCCACAATTCATTTCAGATAGATTTTTTAGAACCAAAATAAACTCAAGACTTTCTCTCTTTGCCCCTCCCGTAATTCAGAATTGAATGCAGCATATTCCTGGTACAGATTTTCATACAGACAATCTAATCCAGCAGATTAAATGGTTAACTCTTGCTCACACGACTTGCTCCTCTTTTTAGTGAAGGAAGACTAGATCTTCAGTTTGACCTTTCTGCTGATGCTGGAACGTTGATGAAATTGAAGAAGTCTTTTCATTGGAGTTTTAGAGGCGTCAAACACTAAATGCACTGAATTTCAAATCAGACATGAATGATTGGCCTCACATGTTTATGTATAGTCTGTGTTGCTGCTAGGTCTGCCCTGGTTGTTACCCAGTAACCACCTTATTGTGCTTGTTGTTTCACAACACAGCAGGATAAAGGAGAGGAAGCATCAGGGGGGCTCCCCTGCCCTGCCAGCCCCGCGCCCCCTAACCAACCCCCTCCCCCCAGCCGCCCCACTCACCGCTGGCATGCCATCGCACGGCACTGGCTCCGCCAGACCCGCCGTCGGACCAGCGGGGTCCTCCCGGTAACTACCAGAACCACCCGAACAAGCAGAGACATCTGACTGGCAGCAGACTGAATCAGACACACACATTCAACACAGCACAGCCTGAAATCTCACAATATACTAACTGAAAACAAAAATCACAAGAAACTCCCACTAAACTCTAAAGAGAACTTATTAATTCTTCTGATTACAGCACAGAACTTACAGCATAATTAAATCAAATGTCTTATCTCTGCCATTTCAGTGAGGGTAAGTTCCCCTAACGTACATGTACTTTCAGCATACTTCTCTTGTACTTACAAGTACAGTATGTATACTGTAGTGTACTGTACAGGTACATATTACATACAAGTGGTCTGCTATAAATTCAGCTTAATTATACTGTAAGTTGAAGGCTGTTATCAAGTGTTATCAAGAGCTGTATTTACTGCACTAACATCAATGAGCTCCTAGTGCTGCTACCAGTACACACCTGGTGTCTGCACAGTAGCAAAGCAGGTACAATGTGAAAAAGAGAAAAAGAAAAGAATAAAAATAATGTTGCTCCAGTGTTACAGCACAGTTAAGGACAGTTAATCATTTACTTAAGTAAAAAGAGCAAAGCAATGTAAAAAGTTATCCACTGGAAGTCTGAAGTAGCAAATGACTCTTTTTCGTACATGCATCTATCTAAATGCAGGAAAACTGTATCTAGAACATTCTGCACAAATAGACTTGATGCCCAGCATTCAGTCAGCCATCAGTGATTTACCAATAATGTCCCAGACGAGAGCAGGAAGAGGTGGTGGCAGCGCATATTAGCGCAACACAAAGCACTAAAAGTCATCCATCATTTATCATCTTACACCACATCTGCTGGGCTTTATAACACTGTATCGCAACCTTTGATTTGATGTGCACGTGATACAGTTGTTCTCACCTGGACATCTTCATTCATATATTCTCTGGGATGAGACTTAATCAACTCAGTCCCCTGATCCTCCAGGACCCCGTAAATTAAATTTAGTGCTGCAGCAATTCTGCTTTTCAGCAGAGGGATCCCTCTAAAAAGAATCAGAATCTACATTTACAGCAAATAGGTCCTACACATGTATCACTATTTGAGTATTGATCACCCAAACCCGACCTGGACCCAGCGGATTCTGTTGGGTTTGGTTCAGGCAACTCCCCTCTAAACACTATACAGCCTATCACTATACAAAGCCTCTCAGGGTTAACTAAGAGAAAATCACCAGGACTCACACCACTTCTAAGTATCCAAGCATTTCTTCTGGCTGTGATGGGAAATCTCAATCTAACTTAGACACCTTCACCAAGACATTTCATCTACATGTCATCACCTGCAGTACACATTTCAGCTCTACAGTCCTCTCCCTTCTCACTGAGCTGCTGCACATCCTCCACATGCAGCATGATGGGGTGGGAGTCATAGGAAAGAGAAGAGTGCCACCTGCTGGTCCGACCACCGTACTGTCATCCCTAACATTTTCTCCTGTGAAAATGTGAAAAAGGCGCCAATTGCATGGAAACACAGGGACTAAAGTTGCCCTTATAGCTGCACATTTCTGCCAACTGCTCCAGGTGCTTGTTGGTGATGATACAGTAGCATATTTGGAAATTTAATAGCACATACAACATTAGTTGAATTTGTCTTACAAAGGGCAGCTTCAGGTCCTGTTGTTCATAGTGACATCTTTCTCTCTCTTTAGGTGTGTCCCTGATCTGACTTCACTCAGTTCCCCTCCTCCTCCTAGTCTTCGCTTTGTTAATAACGTTTTTAATTTCACTTTCTTTCTCTTTTCCCTCCTACCTTAATCCACCACTATTCCTTTTCGACTTTGTATATGTGTCTCCATCTTTAATCCTGTCATATTTTCTTTCAGAAACCTCTTCAGAAATTCCCATGTGAACTCACAAACTAACCTATGCATGTTGAACATGGAAGCAGTGTGTGACAGCTCTGACTGATGTGTCTAACCTCATGTGCATGTCCTTAATTTTTTATTTATCTACTTTTTGGTCCAGATGTTGCTACTTTGCTTTAAGCTTAACCAAAGCAACAGAGCAGAAATACGTTCATAAATGTGCTGTAACAACACAGGTTAGGATCAGTGAACCTGTTCTGTTGAGGGAATCATATATGCTGAAATGACAGTATATGAGTAAATGGCAGCTTAACATTTCAGCATTAAGTGAAAATGCTATTAGGCATGAATTTTGTTCCAGTCATCAGTATGCATTTAGCTATGGACGGAAAAACCTGTTTTATTTTGACTAATCTCATCTTAAATGTCAGAGAGAGTCAAGAGCATATTCTGAAAAAAGATCCACATTTTCTTCCAAGTAATATTTAGTCTAACATAAAATTCAAAAGTGTTCAAATACAGCACAGCTGTCACATCAACGGAAGCCAGCTTGACACCAATCGGTGTCTTTGATTTTTTTAAATGTATTTTGGCTTTTGAGGAGTCAGACTGGCTCGCAGGGATTCTGACTCTCCTTGCCACTGTGGCCAGATGACAAAAATGTTATTTTTATGCCCCCAGATCGTACGCCTGCTCTCATCTTTGTTCACAGATGTAAATGACTGTTGTTGTGGCGAATCTGGACGCCGCGCTCTCTCATCCTGTATTACACCATCCTTCGTCACTGTTTACTGCTGATTTTATCACAGTTTCCCATGTGCACTAACCACAGACCCACCAATGTGTCAAAATGCTAAGCATGCTAGTAACTTTTAAAGGGGTATTTCACCTGTCTTACACAGCAACATTATTTAAGAGTTGTATCTTCAGTGGCAGCTTTGCAAAGTCTGTCAAAACAGCCTAGAAGGCGTCACATGTGATATCTTGTAAGAAAGTTATAATAACATTCATTATTGGGTGGTAGGCGAGATTGTAGTATCAATTTAAAACAATTTCACTAACAACATTTTATATTTGTTTCCGATAGAAAGTCACTACATAAAAATCATAGTTTTCTGTGCATGTTTAGAGATAGATGAAAGTGAAATACTGTACCACTAAGGTGCTTCTGGGAAACTGTGTTTTTTTATGTCTGTGGTTTTGGGCCTACACCACACAGCTTGTGCTACTCTTCTGTAAGTCTAGAACCCTTCAGCTCCAACAATGGATGCACCGTTGTGTAAGAAAATGTCTGTGTGTGTCTATTTTAATTTTGTTCTCTCTGTCTTGTTCTATCTCTGCTTATCTCTTTGTGCAGGAAAGCTGTGAACAGCTGATGCCAGCAGGGGATTGGAAGGTATGAGCTGTTGGTCTGTTGCTGCTGCTGTTGTGTGAAGATTGAGTCTGGCTCCCTCTCTCCTTTCTGTTACCGTTTCTTATCAGCGCGTCTGTTCTTTCGTCTTCTCACCATCTATCAGCCTTCATCTTGCCTTGTTTCGCATCTCTCCGTGCTTGCTCACTTGGTTAAACTGTGATGCCTGCCAGAGTCAACAGACAAAAGAAAAAGAGGAAGATATCTGCATTTCACAAGGCTGAATGGAAGGAAGAATCGCCTCAACCATAACACCATCCAAATACTAAAAATTTAGTTATTTTATTTCTCTATAGAGCACAATTTGGGAAAGATATATAAGTTAGTGTAACTCTGCCATCTGTTGAGTCCAGTTTGATCTTACCTACAGCTAAATTGGACACTTGTGACGTCGACATTCCCAGTGCCAAAATGTGCCTTGTGCACATGTTTAGAATAGCTTTGACAAATCAGTGAGTGTTTGACAAATGAGAACAGGATCGGATGTAACTGGTATGCACCCAGTCATTGGTGGCTCCAGCACTTCTACTTAGCACAGGACAAGATGGCATAATGGATAGATGCATGGAAAATTACTTAGTGATTCCTTAGTTAAGATTGGAAAGTTAATTTACGTTGTTTTGGGACCAGTTCTCCCACGTTTTTCCCAAATCAGACAATATCCTGTCATTAACTACAATTTTCAAGTAGTGGGCTTTGCTGCCAGAAATGTTTTTATGTATTTAGGAAAGTTGGTTAAATTTAAAATGCAGATTTTTGTACTTAAGACAGAAAAAAGCATCTTATAGATGCTTTGTAAGGTCTAACATACTAACAATATAACAACACTAACAATCTATGTTAGAACATCATTTGGTGTGGTTTGAGTCTGTCTGCCTACTAATTAGTAAAAAACAATACTTACAAATACAAAATGTTAACAGTAGGGTGTAAATATGTTTTCAGTGACAGGTTCTGTTGCACCATTGATTGATATTTTACACTGGTTAGCTCAGTTAATTTGAGTTCAATACTTGAAAAACATTCACGAAACATTACATCATCAGTTTGATAAGTCCAAAGGTCTTTTTTTTAATAAGTTGAGCTTGAAACGTGTAGCAGCTTACAGGGTTATTTTAGTCAGAGTGTCAGGCAGGAATGAAACACCTCTCTATCACAGTTACCTGACAAGCCAAGGTTTTAAATGTGTAATAGAGTGCATTTGAAGAACAGTGTTGCTTCTGCCTGCTGGCTGGCTAGATTCTGCCTCTATCTCATTTACAGAATGAATTAGTGAAGCATAAGCATGTTATGCTTGTATGTGCTTGTATATCTTTGCACTGCTTCACAGAACAAGTCTGTCACAATGACTGGTGATGATTTTCTTTCATTTTGACATTTTTGCTTTAATGAAGCATTGATTTTAAGGAGATGGATGTATTGGGTTGCAAAGGGAAGTCTAGGCCTATGGTGTCATTTTACCAAGGAGATGTTGGTTAAATTGGAAAGTGTCTTCACAGACTGGGTCATCCCAGCTGACTGCAATTGCACCAGGTGGTCCAAGTTGGAAGTGCTGTGACCAGGGTTCCTCCGAGCCGTCTAATCTGACCTCACAGTTTTCAGAACCCTGCCTCCACTTGCTGGGCACAAATTTAATTTAACTTCTGAATGGAATCTACATTCAGAGGTGGTGAGTGAGATATGGGGCCACTCTGATATCACCTTAGCCAATATATTCAGCTCTAGAGATATAGCCCACTGTCCATACAAGTTACATGCATAACCCAAATTCTCTTGTTTTATTGTTGTTGTTGTTGTTGTTCTGCTCCAATCAACACATGCCTCAAAGGGGCCATGCATGCTTGGTGCTTATAAAACCACATCCTGCCATGTTTTACATAAACTTAAGTTGTTAGTGTCTGTATTCGCACATCTGAGGAACTGTATTATTAACAATAGTGTAATGCTTAAAGCAGAGCAAGCACTGTCACCACTTAATATTTTGGAGTTGCTGCAATAAACTGTTTAATAACCCATTAATGTAGTGGACGCACATAATCAGATTACAATCACCTGAATTCCCACTCCTTATTTTCCAAACACGAGACAGCCTGTGGTGTTTGCAGGTGCCACATGTAAAACGTGTACATGTAAAACTGTACATCATTGACTAATGAAAACTAGTGAATATTTTAAAATGTTCCCAATAATCCCAATTGTGAGTATTTTATTTCTAACATTACCTATGTGCAGTGTAGTAAAAGCTATCAATCAAATGCAGTAAAGTAAACATGTCTCATTTTTAAGAGGCACTGCATTTAGAGTTTAAGCATTAGTAAATATTTGACACTAGAATTGTAAATAGTGAACTTTGTATTGGATTGTCCATTACCATGTTCTAGCTAAAGCTATCAAACAACAAATTGCATTTATTTGTTAGTCTAAAGTACCTGTCCAGCACAAAACAGGCAACTTTGGTGTCACTCTAGAAACATTATCACCCATCAGTGATTGCTGGGAATCACAGCGGTGTGTGCCCTTGTTTTGTGCCATTGTCTGTCCTAATCTTTGTGTCTTTCTTGCTTTGACGACACGGACTTGTGCTCTCGGTTTCTTTGAGTTTGTAATCTTCTCACAACACTGATTCTTCATCTTTTTTTTGCTGCAGCATCATGAAATTCTGTGTGAAAGCACAGACCTCCCTGTCTAGAGCCAGTGTACTGATAACAGGACACTCAGGAACCAGCATTAGCTTCCAAACACAGTATCATCTTTACATAATGATCTGGAAAAGAGGGAGTAAAACCGTCAGGTGGATGTTGTGTCTGATGGAGGAGGGGTTCATGTTATTGAACTGTATTTACAATATTTAACAAGATACAAAAGGCATCTTAAACTGGGGCATGGTGCTAACATATGGTATGTAGCTGCCTACATAACCCTGATTAAATAAATACATTTATATCGATCTTAAAAACATCTTTCTGATATTAGTTCAAGCTTAGGTTTGCTTTTGCCTGCATCTCAGTCAAATGCTTGCTGGCAAAGATTGTATGTTTAAAGTAGACAGTAATGCAGGGCGTGAAAGGAAAGGACAGAGGACAAGGTCAGAGAGAGAGAGCAAAGAGTGCCGCTTCAAGTTGAGTCAGCGTGTCCAGTGTTCTGTCAACAGGAAAGAGGGAACAGACTGACACAGAAAAAAGGGGGATAGAGGGAGAGAAAGGGGACAGAGATGGGTTTGAAGAGGCAGGACAAAAGAGACGGGCTGCTGAGTGACAAAAAGCATCAAAGAGTGGAAGTGCGTGTGTGTCTGTGTGTGCTGCAGTCAGCACGACAGTCACTAACACACCACCACTTGCACGTATGCTACTCGCCCTTCATCTACCTCACTATGTAATTTCAACTGGACACAGAATTTATAGATTAGAGAAATTTAAGTTCAGAGCAAAATCAAGTTTGATTTTATTTTACTGCCTGCATATGTTGAGAGCTGATATTATTTGCTGCTCAGCTGTAGCGTTAATAAAATATCTAATCTCAGTTCCTCTGAGACGAGCAAATCATTTCAATTCAGTTCTCTTTACTGTGCTGCGTACAAGACTCTGACATGTTGTTCTCAGTGCTGTGCGTCTGAGTTACGGAAGGCAGTGACCATGCTTTAAGTGGGTCTATAGGTGGGATGCGGTCATGAGGCCTTGCGACCTCTGCAAAAACACACTTTTGTTAAAGACAAGTGAAGAGCATGTTGGGATAACCAAGGCAACAGGACTCTTGTGATTCTTGTTCTGATTCTTGCAGACTTACTGTAGAGCTTTCTCTGAATACTTTTCATCCACAGATTCTGTCTCGTTAGTGCTAATGAATGAATGACAGCAGTTCTTGTTTTTGCCAGAGGGCTGGGACATAACAAGGTTGGTGAGAAAAACAAAGACAGTGAAGCACAAACAGATCAAAAGCAGAGCATCAGTGGTGCTGATGAGAGAGACAGAGTGTGTGTGCTCCTTCAGACTAAAGACTGACAAGACAGTTGGCCAATCCTGCACAGGGGAGGTGATGCTGTGAGCCAGTCATCTCCAGCCTGCCCCATCCCCCAGTCTCTTTGCCAACAGAGTGCAAGGGAAGGGGAGGGAGGGAACGAGTGGGAGGAGGGCAGCAGCTGAGCAGCTTAGGAGCCTGAGTGGGAGTAGTGTTGAGCATACAAAGACACTGCAGCAACCTGCAGCACCTACTAAACAGCTCTGCATCCTACTGCGAGTGCTCACCGGACCTAGTCCTTTAAATCAGGAGACCCGGCTGCTCATCTCCCTGTCTTGATTGGCTGAGCGTACACTTACTGCGGAGCCATGCCTGAGTGCTGGGATGGGGTGAGTAGCAGCAGGGAAGAAACGTGCGGTTACTTGCTGTGCATCGGTGTTTCTGACTGTTTTATTCACAGCCTGTGTTTGTGTGACTGTGTTTCATCGTATTCAGATCACATCAGTAATGTGGAGCGTTGTGATTTGCTGTGAGAAACTGCAGCGTCAGTGTGGAATAATGGGTCATTCTTTATGTCTGGCCCACTGACACAGTTAAGAAACTCAGACGCTGTATCATGCACCGATGCGCACACCGCTGTGGATAAACACATAAGTATGTTTGTGTATATGTGTGTGTATAGAGGAAGTGTTAATCCATTGCTGTGTTCTCCATCTTTTGAAACAGATGAGAGAGCACAGAGACTGAATGATTATTTGAGACCTAGACGAGACATTTGCTCGATGAAATAAAACAAGTCACGCTAATCAAGTGTAGACAGACAATTTGGAAGATGCTTTGTCTTATTTTGAAAGTTCTTCCTCCTGGATGAATCTGAAGGTCATCAGGAACACATGGGAAAGGTTTCCTCATATTCACTGAAAACAGGCTGTGAACAAAGCCCTGCGTGCAGCGAGATCCTCGAATTAGAATGCTGATCTCAGATAACACCGATGTTGAAATAATACAGAGATAATCTGGCTGGATTACCTCGTTACTGCTGGCTGCATGACTAAAGGGGTGTGGGGGGGGGGGTGGATTACGCAGAATTTTGGCAGTTGGCTACATCATTAATCACTGTTTGTTTTTATATTGTGAGTCACTCGGGAGTCACTGAAACTACTCCGTCGTGAACATGTATTATGTTACAAATAGCAGTTACTGAGAGATGCTGCAGACTGACAGCAGCAGACTGGCAGGATGTTCAGTCAGATGTTCGTCTCTGTGTTTTTATGCTTAAGATGTGAACACACATTGAACGGATGACAATAACAATGATCTGATTCAGCATGTACTGCACACAGGAGCATCAGCATCCTCAATAAAGGCTTCACTGCAGTTTGCAGCCTGAACCAGACACAATAATCCCAAAACGCCACAGCTACTGTATCTGAGCGTATGTGTGTGCGTGTGTGCGTCTACACTGCGCAGATCAAAATAGAACTACCTCCATTTTGAGTTTGGCTCCTACCAGCAAGTGCTGACAAAATGTGGGTCACAAATAGAGAGGATGGACTGATGACTGATGCAGAGCTCGACATGTAAAGTCAGCAACTGAGAGCGTGCAGCTCCATCATCATGCACACTGAAAAAAGCTGTTTCAATGAAAATATGATGAATCTTAGTGTTTATTGTGTTTCATCTTCTCCTGACATTACTCTGCTCAGGCAGGATCCAGGTGCAGTGGTTCTTGGTGCAGGTGAGAACGAGAACATGTGTTTTTGTGTTTCACAGGAACATGACGTTGAGACACCTTACGGGATGCTGCATGTGGTAATCCGTGGGGCACCCAAGGGAAACAAGCCCGCTATCCTCACCTACCACGATGTGGGACTGAACCGTGAGTATCCATTGGAAAGTGTGTGTGTGTAGGTGTGTCTCTGCACACGTTCTGTGTTTTTCAGTAAGGTGTCTTCACGCGTATCAGAAGTGATAATTAGTGTCCACGCCATGTTGTTCAATCCTGCTTTCACTCTGCTAACACACACACACACACACACACAGACCAACACTGTCAGGTTTGTGTCACCAGTGTCATGACTGTACAGATCATTAAAAGTAATAAAAGTGTTGAAATAACTATGAAAACACAGTGGTTTCATAAAACTGTGACATTTCTCATAAAAGCAGGTAATAATACACAGAAATCGTCTCACGCTGAAGTGTGTTGCTGTTGTTCTGCAGAGTTACAGCCTCAGCAGTCAATAACTGAAGGAAAGGAGGGATAATAATGTAAACCCAGGTGTAGAGGAGAGGGGGGACAGGTGTGCGGAGAAGCAGGGGAGAAAACAATGAAAGAGACCAAGAGAGACGCTGAGGTGTGTGATGATGAGCGGGAATGAAAATAGAAAAGAGGAGAGTTGATGATGAGGCAAATGAAAGGGTGAGTATGAGAGGCATCTACAAAATGTAGGTCAGAAAAACTTATCTATCCTGCAGAGGGAGGCGGGCGGGGCCCGTGGCAATGCAGCGCTGCCTAGACGGTTGGAGGCAGGATTGGGATGGAGGTGGAAGATATCGTGTCAGGGACCAGAGCTGATCCACGGCTCTGCTAACAGCTGATGTTTCCTGCTGCTTCCCAGACTCTTTATAAATCAGCAATAAGCTTATTATTCATCTATTCTAGAACAAAATGAAACAATAAAAAGAGAAAATTACACCAATAAAGAATAAAAGAAACAAACTGACTTAGTGCTAATATAAACTGTGGAACTACGGTCAGTAGAGTGACTTCCACAGTCCACAGTCGTAGTCTGTCACCACATGAAGTAAAAATACAGAAGAAAGGGGAAAAGGAGAGAGTGGGGGGAAAGAGTCAAAAACAAAATGAAGAGAAAAAAAGATAAGCTGTGTGCAAAAAGGAGAAAGACGAGGGAAACGATGACAGAGCAGCAATTGTTGCAGATAAGAAAGAAAATAATCTGTCACTGTGAGGCTGATATGACTGCAGAGGATGAGGAGACTTAAAAAAAGAGAAGAAGAGGCAAGATAGTGAGGGAGGCTTAAACAGACAGAGGAAAAGAAAGTGCAGCAGGAGAAAGTAGGTCATGGAGTCAGTGGGAGTGCAGACCGCCAGCGCTGGCCGGTGATTCAGCATCCACCGCGGGGAAGCGGGAGCATCTTCTCACCTCTGTCCTCACGTAGCATCGCTATTGACATTTGGGTGCCAGCACTGTGGCGAATAATTAAACAGTCACCTTCCAGGCCTCCCCTACTTTTTATCTCCTGACCCAGTTATCGTGCTAATTGGCCCGTTTAATTAGCACCGCTCAGAGGAAACAATGTTTGCTGCGTGGTTTAACCGAGTCTGACACACATGGGCACATGAAAGTAGGCCAGCTGCAGAGCCGGTGGGACGGGGGCAAATGGAGAGCTGACATTTATTATAAATGTAGCTATTTAAGAATTCAGTGCTCTCACTTCTTCTGTAGTGGTTCAGGAAATAGAGCTCGACATTTTTCTGAGGGATCCTCAGTGAGTCACTGTCACTCGAAATGAGACAAGAAATACCGGAACGTGTCTCATCGTTTGCGATGTGTGGCTGACAGGGTAGCTAATGAAAGTAAAGCTTCTTTTATTAAAGTACATAAAAAACATTTTGTTTTTATGCATTGTTACTGTCAAAGTGATTGTTAAACCAACAGCCACTGAACCTGGTGCAAACAGTCAGAAAAGTGACAGGTAATATAGAAATGTTGTAGTAACTAGAAATTACAAGGTCATAACAAAGATTCAGAAAAATTGAGTTAATTGTATCAGTAAATTATTCACCAGGTTTGATTAACACCATAGTGCTGCAGAATCCAGAGGACTTCGTGATGTATTAGTTACTTGCTCGCTCACTTGATACAAAACGTAGTTTTTCTGCCAAGCTGCTGAAAAGCTGCATGGACTGAACATGAAGAAATTACATAACGGCCATTTGTTTGAACCAACGTGTTTCTGGAAAAGAAAAATCTGGGACACACGAACTGAACGTATTTTTTTAGAAACAGTTTCTGCAAAGATATAAATACAAATCTTCCTATATTACCTTTTCACCCATCCCTCGACCTAAAGGCAAGTTTACTTCAAGTACATTTCTTCTTTAAAACATGCATAGATTCACATTCCTATTAAAAACATAGATGAGTGAGGGCTGTATGACCTCACAGGTTTGCTGGAAGGAGTCTTTACTTTCTCCTTGCTGGCACAGTGTCAGTGTGTCCAGATGGTCACCCCTCTGAGTGACACATTCCATCCGTCCTCTCACCCCATGCTACCTCTGCTTGTTTCCTCTCCTCCCTCTTCCTCTCTCTCTCTCTCTCTCTCTCCTACAGACAAGCTGTGCTTCAACACTTTTTTCAGTAATGAGGATATGCAGGAGATCACAAAGCACTTTGTGGTTTGCCACGTCGATGCCCCTGGACAGCAGGCTGGAGCGCCACAGCTGCCACAGGGGTACATAAACACAAATGACAAATGACTAAGGATATATTTAATAGAACACACTAATGAGTGAAGAGCTATTTGCTATTTAATTATTATTAGTTAATTATCTGACGGTCAGGGGAGTAGAATACATTTAACATCATTACCTCGATTTAATCAGTTTAAAATGTCTATACAAGATACAAATGCATTGAGATTAAAATAGAATCCTTTCTCACCACAGGTACCAGTACCCCACTATGGACCAGCTGGCTGGAATGCTGCCCACCGTGGTGCAGCACTTTGGGTTGGTGCTCTTTGCTTTCAGATTCTACGTAGTCCACGTTTATTCATTCACATGTTGTAATAACATCTGCAGGGGCATCAAATGTTACCAGAGGACAGAAACAGATACAAGAAACAAAAAGAGAAACTGACAGTACTCACTAAAGTATTATGCACAGTGTAACATCATGGTCGGGTAAGTGTGCTAGCTCTGCAGACTAGAAGACAAAGAAGCATGAAGACATTTCTTGCCAAGACGATTAGTATTTTTAGTCTGAACATACAGTACCAGCCACAGCCGAGATGTACAGCACTTGATTCAGAACAAGCGTGGATTTCAGTCTGTGCTGCCAATGCCAATATATATA
>JAUYWH010000024.1:2311173-2334530 GCA_034779795.1 Ctenopoma multispine | reverse complement strand
ATATATGCAGCCATGTATGAGAGCTCTTTACTATAGCATATCATGCTTTAATTGATGATGTTTTTTTAGGTTCAAGAGTATTATCGGGATCGGAGTTGGAGCTGGAGCTTACATTCTGGCCAAGTTTGCTGTAAGTCAAATCCTGGTCCTCCTACACTGTACTGTGCTGTATGCAGATTGTGTGTTCACACTGAGCTCAGTGCTGGACACAGTCACATATTTATTTGTGTGCTACTTTCAGCTTATCTTCCCTGACCTGGTGGAAGGCTTGGTTCTGCTCAACATCGACCCCAACGGCAAAGGATGGATTGACTGGGCTGCCACCAAGGTACCTTCCCTCTACTGCATGCTAGTAAAACACATAACAAATCTATATTTTATTCTATAATCATCGCCTTGTCCTTTCCCCCAGCTGTCAGGTCTGACCAGCACTCTGCCAGATACTGTGCTGCCACATCTTTTCAGTCAGGTACGCTCATGGTCTAGGAATAACATTGGAAAAACAGTAAAAGTAGCATTCATAATTCTTCACTTGTGCTTTCAGGAGGAGCTGATGAACAACACCGAGCTAGTGCAGAGCTACCGGCAACAGATCAACAACACTGTCAACCAGTTCAACCTGCAGCTCTTCTGGAACATGTACAACAGGTAGAGCAATGTGAACACACACACGCACGCACACACACACACACACACACTAAAACGCACTTATCACCACTTTATTTCTCATTTCTCATGTGTTTTAGTCGGAGGGATCTGGAGATGAACCGCAGTGGAACAGTGCTCAATGCCAAGACCCTGAAGTAAGTCTACAAAGTTTTCATCATATGACTCTAAACATCTTTGATTCAGTTAGTTTAGGGTCTAATTGAGGTTCATAGTTTGAAAAGAGAACTAGAGAGAGCTGCAAAGCAGGAGGAACAAGTTGCAACATTTGTACAACTTTTAACAAACAAAACTTACCAAATATACATCCAATTACAAAACTCTGCAGTGCCAAAAAGATAACACATAGTTCTCTGAAACAAAGGTAGAAAAAGTATTACTGTGTCTTTGTGCTAAGGCCAATGCAGATGTGCACACGCTTCTGTTCTACTGTAACACTGCAGATATGGGAACAAAACATGGCAGCTCTGGACAGTAGCAACAGCAAGAAGAAGAAGAAAAGTTTTTAGTTTGTTGTGGACATGAAAGTAAAACTTTGCCTTTAAGTAACGTTCAAAAACTCATTTGAAGATAAATTCATTTCAGTACGGCAGCGTACTGCTGCCATCAAAAAAAAAAAGCTCAGTATCTTGTTATATCGTGATAGTTTTCTCGTTATAACATAATACACGTTATTACGAGATATATTTTATGTTATTACGTGATACTATACTTTTATTTCATCGTTTTGTCTTTATTTTTAATTATTTTTAATGAATTGCAACAGGCCTGATCTGTAACAGGTGTGTTTCAGTCACATGAGATGTATTTATCTCCTTAAATCTACGGAACAATGCAACATTAAAGCTTCGATAAACTCTGCAGACTCTCAACACGAGTAAACTCAGAAGAAGACTAAGTAGAATCATTTGATCAGTTAAAATATTTTCACATATTTTTAACAAAAGTTACCAAAAACATCAACATACAGAATCCAGCCACTTCAATCTTTTGGCCTAAATCTGCGCCATGAATGCTGTTTTCCTGTAGGTGTCCTGTGATGCTGGTTGTAGGAGACAACGCCCCTGCTGAGGAAGGAGTGGTGAGTGCACCATCATCCTTTCCTTCTCTGAAGATTTCTCTCCGTTTCACCATCTCCCATCTGAACTCCCTCCCTTAACTTTCCCTCAGAGACATCTTCTTTCTTCAAACTAATCATGCTTCTAAGACACTTTAAGTCTAAAACGGAATCTTGTCCTCATTCCTGTGCTTCGTCTCTGTTCAGTGCTTTGTACTTGGCACAGAAATCTAGTTAGTCACTGTTTGTCCTCATTCAGGGAAACTGAAATAAGTCAGTTGGCAGAGACCTGGTTCACTCTCCCTAAAACCCTGCTGAACCCCTCCAGACTCTGTCTGTCCATCTGTGTCTGTGGTGCATGTCTTTGATGCCATACCACAGGGGTGTTTGTGTGTGTGTGTGTGAGAGTCTGTTCTCCAGGGGCCAGATGGCCTCGCTCTGTCTCTGGGGTTTCCTACCTTGATGTGTCCCAGATTATGCTTCTGCACCAGTTAACGCGCTGCATGTTTGAATCAATTTAAATCAAATCACTCTGTCGTGCGGAGAAGAAGGAGGAATGAGATGGAGGTATAGAGGGAGAGGCACGTTGTTATACACATTCTTACAAAGTGAGCTCCGTGGAGAGACGGGCAGTGTCAGAGGAGTGGAGGGGAGCAGCATGAGCAGCCAGCAGATGTAAACAAATGTTGTTTAATCAGTTGTGACTGATGGGTTGAGTTAAAGCTTCATATCCGCTGATATGTCCAGTTGAGGCTGCTGTGTTTGTTCCCAATTACTGTATATGATGCATTTTCTTACATGGAGTGAGCAGCAGCAGAGAGAAGTGGAACACGATAAGAGAGGCGTAAATTTTAGACTAAAATTTGCATATTTTACTTCTCATTTGCAAGTGTTGTGTTGTTAATTTGCATGTGATTTGTAATTACTATCTGATGCACATGCAGCTCCTCCTCATGAAATACAGAAATACATGTATTTCAGTTTCAGTGATGTGGCTTTTTGTTGGTTGATATTTAAAATGTTTGGGCAGTAAATAGAATTCTGTAATCTGTGCGAGGGATAAAAGACTAAACACAGCAGGAAGCAGCAGTCGGCAAAATCATGTTCTGAATGTGTATGACGCTGGCTGTTGTGACTGTGAGCGTCCAAAAGTGTGAACAGTCATGCATTGTGTGTTTGTACACATCTAGCAGCTGTGTGTGTGTGTGTGTGTGTGTGTGCGCACTGCGGCTGTGTTTCCAGCCTTGTGGAGTGACTCATCTCTGCAGCACACTGCAGTATCTGGGTCACTCACATAAGCACAGACTCATATATTCTCCACACATAAACTGTAGATAGATCTTTTTTTTTACTCGCCATCACATTTCTTGTTACTGCAGCTTTCTTGGTGCTGCACTTCAACCTGTTCTTTTTTTGTTTTGTTTTCAAGGTTGAGTGCAACTCCAAACTGGACCCAACTAACACCACCTTCCTGAAGGTAACTGTTCATCCTACACCTCCTGCACATTTAGGTAACAGATCAAATGAGTGAATGAATGAACAAATTCAATGAGTTTGATCTTAAAGACAAAACGTCTGATGCACCTTTCACACAGTGCTGCTTTTCAGGAGTAAATAAAAATGTGTTGTCAGCTTTATGATGATGTGTTTTTCAGATAACTCAAATTTGTCAGTTATTTATTTGCTGAAAGATATGAGGCTCAAAATAAGACAAGAAATGAGGAATCTGGATATGAACAATGAAAGTCAAAGTACAAAAAAGATGGTTCACACATCCAAATCAACTAGATGTTATTATTATATCCTTTCATTCAGTTCAAATTGCACAATAATATGGAAACACTATATAAATTAGTGAAGATGACATGCACAGTTTTGTGCATTTTTCTTATGCCAGTGCATGACACCTAAACACAGCATAGAAAGAAACAGTGCAACAGTGCCCACATTCTCCTCAAACAGATGGTTTGAAAGAGAAGTAAATGAGGACATCGATACCTCACTGGACCAAGCATGACTTAGCAAGCAGGTCATCTACGACACCCAAAAGCATCAGTTCCACAAGGGAAGAACAGAGGCGCCTAGAGCTATACAAGATCTATTTTACGTGTTGTTGTGTTCCTGGTTGTGTCACTAGAAAAATTCTAACGCGACACGAGTTGCAGTCAGAGCATAAACGCTAGGTGACACTACAGCCTGAAACAGCTGTTTGGCTGATCCCGTCTGTTCTGGTTAACTTCCATTTTTCAGTTCAGCAAAGTTCTAGCTGCACGTGTCCGTATACACGGCTATATGCATGGTTCAGAAGAAAAGATGTTTCATCAGAATTTCTATAGAACCTTTAATGTATCAGTGTAGTCTCCACTGTTTGTCTACTTTAATCAGACTGTCAATAATTTATGCAAATTTCTATATGAAGTACAGTAGATGTCTGGAAATGCTAATGTTAAAAACATATTGTATGTAGAGAAGAACAGAGGCTGGCGGTATTGGCGGTTTGCTTGATCGCTGTTTTCTCCTCTCATGGCAGATGGCTGACTCTGGTGGACTTCCCCAGCTCACACAGGTAACAACCTTCATTGTCAACATATGATCACATGAAATACAAACTGTGGACCGACCGTCTATATTTAAAGCTCTGAGATTCAGTACCAGTGAAATGAAAACTCTGATGTGTTGTTCCCCAGCCTGGAAAGCTGACTGAAGCCTTCAAGTATTTCCTGCAGGGAATGGGCTACAGTAAGTATCCACAGAAAGCAGAAAGTGTACTTTGTTTATCGTAAGTTACTTCCTTACAAAGAGCTTTTTTTCATAGACGTATTATTGCAGTAAATTGTGAGTGTGTTGTGATGTATTTCATGCAGAGGGACATGAGTTTTGTTAATCTTGCCCTCTGTCTCCCTTGCCCTGTTCTCTCAGTCGCTTATGTGAAGGATCGGAGGTTGAGTGGAGGGCCAGGTACTTCCTCCTCCCCATTCTCCTGTTAGCTCTTATCGCTGCCCCGTTCAATGACATGAGCATTTTTAAATTTCTGTTCATTTGATTTGGTTGTGGATACAATTTTTTGGATTGTTATGAATAAGTTTCAATTTTGCTTTTGTTTTTTTTGAAAATCCCAAGGACATTTAACCCTATTTTTGTTTTAACAGAAATAATTTTTCCTCCCATGGAAAAATATGCTGTCCCTCCCCCCATTCCTTTACCATTGCATCTCCAGTAGTGCTCTTTGCATGGCCTTCAGCTAGCTTTGAGCAAATCCTTTTGGATAAGTTTAGAATAAATATAGCAAAAATAAAAAATAGCAATACTATTTCAGGTTTTAAAAGTAAATCATACAGATATACAGTAGTTTCTATAATCAGATGATATCTAAAACTATATAAACTGAGTTGAAAACCTCATAAATTCATAATTATTTGGTGACCTTAATTACTACTACTGTATTCATGATTAAATGTTACAGTACTTCAGGGTTCAGCTCTCCAAAACACAGGCGCACCAACATATTTATCGTGGATGAAAATGAGCATTTAAAATGTGAAATGAGGCAAAAGTAAAGACAATTATAACCAAACCTGCCGTTCTCCTTAACTCTACGGAGCATTTTAGCTGCTTATAGTGTTTGTTTTTTTTCAGCACACAAACTCTAGTTATGTGAAACAGCTTCTAGTAGCAGGCTGCTGCTTTCAGCTAAAAACTCTAAACCTACTTTAAACTATCTGAGCTGAGACCAGCTTAGAATTTAAAGGGAGTGATCATTGGATTTAAATTTGTCAAATGACATGTTAAAGCAATGTTGCTCTGTGCCTGCAGGAAGCATTTACTGTTTGTTAACATGCTCCACTGCAAGTTAAAAGTGAATTAAATAATATATTAGTGTTATGTTTACAGCTTGCTGCAGAGCCCCTTAGTGACTAAAAAGTAAAAGACTGCAGCTTTAATTTATTGTAACTCATCCTGCTTCAGTATTTCCCCTGTAGGAAAACAGAAGCAGTAACAGTAGCCACCACGTGTGTTAAACTTTAACAGATTGGGTAATGAACATTGAACATTACATTTATTATTATTATTATTATTATTAATTATAATGAATGCAAATACTGTTGTACTGCATGGATCCTGTTGAGTCCCAAGTTTAGTCAACAGGTTAAATGTACAACCGCAGTCATTCACGGCTGTTGTATAAGCCAGTCAGCTGCCTTATGTCACTAGCTACAAACAAGGATAATCCTTAGTTCTTTGCATTAGCATGTACTCCCCACATCCCCCTAACATTAACTTATCTTTTTATTTTACAAATGTAATGCTCACTTGTTGTTTATTGTTTCTTTCTTTCTTCCATTTTTCACTTCTTCCTCTCAGTGCCCTCGGCCAGCATGACCCGCCTGGCTCGTTCCAGGACGGCCTCCCTGACCAGCGCAGGCTCCGTGGACGGGTCCCGCTCTCGGGCCTGCACGCACTCTGATAGCACCGAGGGAGTCGGCACGGTCACCCAAACCATGGAGGTGTCCTGCTGAGGAGCCATAGAAAGAGGGTGGGAGGGGGTAGAGGGATGGAGAGAGAGAAAGAGAGACATAGGAAGGGATGAGGGCAAAGAGGCGACGGGGTGGTCAATTTTTAAAAAAGGACTGAAGATGTGAGAGAATTAATTAGCCACGATAGAGGATTGAATTTAAGTGCGACAGAAGGTTCAAAAATTAGTGACAAAATGAAGACAGCTCTCTCCATCTTAAACTATCTCCTCCACATCCCTTTGCCTACCATTTTCTTTCCTCTACTGTAAATACCGTATGTATTGCTACTTAAAACCCCCAAGCACACCTTTTAAATATTTGCCCTTCCTAGCACTTACAGATTTAGAAAACTGTTTTTGTTCTTGAAGTGTCTTGAAGTGTATCCCAGCCACCTCAGCCCCCACCCCCCAGTCTGTCAACAATCCACGCAGCAAAAAGGCGATAAAGACTTAATAATGACGGTGAAAGTGTAGGCTGTGGCAAAGAACAAAAACTTTTTGCGGGTGCCATTTAAAAAAAAGTGTTCTGCATCAGTATTTTGCAAGGATGTTTTTGTATGTGTGTGCATGTGTGTTGTTGTACGGACAAAGTGCCAGTATCTCTCTCTGTGTTGTTTGCACAGGTGGGTGCGTCCAGAATTTGACAGACAACTGAACACAGCCTATCGTAGCTCAGTGCACCTGTTGTGTTTAGAGAAGATTTTTTAGCGTTTGTAGTCTAAGAGGATCAGTAGAGTACACCGTGGTGATTTAGAGCCACATTTGAGTGACAAAAAACAGTATCATCAGCATACATGCATTTGAAGTGTTTTCTTATTTCCTCACAACATAATGGAGAATGGCTGTTTGCAGCTCAACAGTTTTAGACGTACAAGTAGTACAAAACAGCTTTGTTCTAATAGGATGAGCCTGTCTGGTCAGGTTAGTCAAATAAATATTAATATGTGAGACGCAGTCTGAGGCTAAACTCATATCTCGTAAGTGCATTGAAACCTAGCCACTACAGCACCAGGGAGCATAGCTGGCACAAATGTGCAGCTTCATTCATTTTTATTGTTTTTATCATGATAGTCTGTACATGCTGTGGCCAAACTGTAACCAAAGTGTATGTATGAACAGTGTTAATTGAACCAATGTTAGTTACTGTGGTGCACTTGATCTGCAGAAAACTGTCGAAGTCAGAGGCAGAACTGAACTTGTATTTCCAGACTTTAATCAGTCTATATCTATAATCTATAATCATGCTCTGTGAAGTTGCCAATATTAAAGTAAAAGTTTAACACCTTAAAAATACCATGCACCATTATGAACAGAATTGCTTCATTGTTACATGCAGCATGTAAACTTAGGAATGAAGTTACGCCTCATAGAGGAATAATATTACATCTGTATGAGCTTAAATTGCAACTTGAGCACTAATCACTTATTATGTTTGATATTTGGATAAAGCTCTAGTCCATAAAATGTGATGTGTTGTATTGAGCCATCACAGACAGGCCAGGCTGGTGAACATAACCATCTGGTTATTGAAGTTCAAGTTGCCCCCTATTACTGCCATTTACAGCCACATCTGTGTATGAACCTAAATGTTTAAGACAATCCATTACATGAATTTAGGCTAGAATTAGCATTTATTAGCATGTCAATGTGAAAGTAATCTTAGGACATTCTAGTATCTAATATCTAGTATTAGCTCATTTGCCATTAGCATGTTACACGTGTTTAGTTAAATAGAGCCATGGATGCATCCAGCACAATCACTCTGTAACTGCAGTGCATGGAAGAGTTTCTGGCTGTAGTTGAATCTTTGTGGTCTATAACAGGACAATCACACGCTAACCCAAACCAAACCAGACCAGGGAGACAGAGGCAGGACCACGCTGACCACATAAAGTCCTCTTTCCAGGTCGCCACCAAAGAACTCACAACTGCCTTCCCTTACAGCACCTAGCCCCCCTCCACAACAATGCCAAAGCCACCACCCCTACATTCAAGTATCCACAGTCACTCACATACTCTTATACACTCACATATTCTCTGGTGAAAGCTGCATGGGCTGGGCTTTGTAAGGGAACTAAGCCAAAGAAAAAAAAATCACACACAAGTAGGCATCCATTGCTATGTGTTTAGTGTGGGTTATTATATACTGTGTAACCATACATTCACCAGTATAGTACATGTATATAATTAGAGGTTTAGATTAGTGAGTTGTGTGCTGTTGTCTTCTATAATTCTGTACCACGTTGCCAATGGTGATCGGAGATAGGGTTCCCCTGGTTTTTGGCTTAGTCATGTACTGTATTCATGTACTATAGTCACCTTGTACTGTTTTCTTTTACAACTTTGGTCCCCTGTCAGAAGGGGCGTAGCTTCCAATTGCTGAGGTGTGCGCATCCCTGAGGCAGCCTGTAAGGGACGGGGCTTTTTTGGAGCCATTTGGGCACCAAGCTCAGAATGTAGGGCAACCCCCAGCCACCTTAGAAAATAACCCCCTCCCTCTAAAAAAATCACATGGTGCCCCGGCTCTCACAGGCAAACCCAGACGCACCCTAAAGGGCTATCAGCTAAAGTCAATTTTAAAAATGTTGGTAGTGTTAGTTGTGTTTCTGAGCACCAGGGGAGCTAGAGAGCAACAGACCGAACTTCATGAAAGAAGAAGTGTTGCCAAAAACACAGAGAGGGATTCTGATCTGGATGACAGAGAATGAATGAATGTTTAAGGAAAGGAATGTGATTTTGCTAAAGCTGGAGAGATTATTGTCAAATTGTTTGAAAAGTCAAAAAAAAAATCCTGATGTGCAAAGAGATTATGAGAGGATATTGGCCAGATCAAACACCTCAGTTCCTCCTCACAGAGCCTCATTTATGAATTTTATTACACTCAAGTTTGCATGTAGCGGAGTTTGTATATGGTCATAAATCAGTGTTTCTTAGCTATTTTCTGCCATCTCCACTTTGATTTCCTCTTATGCTACCCAAACTGTCTGGGGGGGCTCCTGAATGTATTTTGTCCTTTTTTGAAGTGCTGTATAGCATTGTCAACCTATGCCTCATCCTCCCAGAAGCCCTCACTATAATTTGCACTTACCTTCTTTGGCTCCAACACCTTTGACATTTAGCTCATGAAAAATTAAGTTTGTTCCTGCTTCTTCGCAAAGTGTGAATTTCAGTAGCTATTTCTGAAAGTATACAACTCCTTTTAGCTGGCACTAGATCAGTCTGTATAGTCCATGGTCCTCCTTGCACATATAGATGTTTTTTATTTAGAGAGCAGGTTCCCCAAACTGAACTCTTAACTTTACTGTATTGTGAAGAAACTGTTTCTGTTCCTCTTCGCTTGGAATTTCTCTTTTTATAGTCAACATTAGGATATAACCTCATCTTGATATAATAATATTGGTTCATGTGTACTACTGCTATTCTTCTTACTAACCTTATGATTGATTTGTACTGAGCAATAATTTCTTTCTTTTTCTTTTTTTCTTGTCCGTATTGTTTCATATTGTGGGAATCTTCCCTTTGAGCTTGTTTCTATTCACAGTAGAATGACTCTTACCTGCTCTGTTGTCATTCAGATGTGTACTGTAAAGTTGAAATATATTAAACATAAAAACATATATAAACTAAGCTGTCTCTGTCCGTGTACTGATCAAGTAACAATAAGAAATAAAGACTTTGTCAGGATGTGGTGAGTCTTGTGTCTGACTTTATTTGTCATGTATTACATCTGTTTTCCATATACCGTGTAGTGAAAAACTCTCACCGCGATTGTGATAAGGGAAATATGTTATCAGCTGCCACACACATTTTGAAAGAGGTATTTTATTACATTGTAATCAGTGGTATAAGAAGTTCTTTGATTATTTGCATATGTAAAATAGCAGTATCACTATGCAGTTCTTATGTATTAATGTGTTCATCACCAACAATGTTGTTGCTGTTAACAATTAAGCATATTTGAATAGGCTATTTTGTTGATAATTTGTTTTGAATGTAATAGCTGTAAATACTTCTGGGTAGCTTGTGAATTTCACAACGTGAATCAAAGTCTTATGATTATAATGTATTTTGTATCATCAATCATTGTTTAGGCAAAGTGACACAACTGTATAATTTCTCTGTTTTTAGTATAGTTTTGAGAATATTCTAAATTTGACATATTTTATTATCATTGTGTTTGTGGTGATGAAGGACATGTGGGGCTTGGACTTCATTATACCAGCTGAAAACAGCTGCATAATTATTTAATGTACCTGGAAAATACGAGGAAAACGTGCGACAACTAAACACAACATGATGCGTGGGACAGAGGACGCGCGTGCGCGTACTGTGAGCGGGAGGGAGGGGCTCGCGGCAGCCAGAGGAGGAAGAGACAAACAGCTACAAACAGCTGTTAAAACCGCTCACTGTGTGAAAAATGTCCACGATTCAGACGCTGAGAGCTTCTGTGAACCAGCGACTGACTGCGGCTGTGGAAGAGATCTTCGGGCTGCTCGAAACCACCATATCAAACTATGAAGAAGAGATCCAGCGCCAGCGCAGGTCGCTGGAGGATGTTGAGATCCACACAAACAAAGCAGGTTCGTGGAGGGTTTCTCGGGTCAAACTCGTTCACCGGTGTCACCTTTACTAGTTACATGAGGACCAGAGGCAGAGTGCGTCAGTAACAAAAAAGCTTGTTTCAGCTTAAATCTGTGTAAAGGTAAACTAGATTACGAGCGGAAGTGTAATGATTCAGACCTTCATAATAAAAGCGCAAGCCTGGCGTTCAGTTTTTATATGGAATTTCGTAGAATGGCTCACCGTAATAAGTACTGAATATAGTGTTAGGTTAATGTGTAACACAGTGAACGGAGCTGAACAAAATTACTTGTCAAAAAGAACAGTTGAAGTAAAATCAATGCCCCAAAATGTCCAAGGTCTCCACCATACATGTGAATATTGTTTGATAACTTCAATTAACTCATTATCTCTGATATTCTATAAGATAATAAATTTATTTTAATTAATTCACTAATTAACTTAGCTACTTACCTACTAGGTTACTGAATAATACACTTAGCAGCATGTTCTGCCATTATTTGTAAATTAATTTCTTAATTGACCAATACTTGCAGATATAAAAGATGACGATCATATCTGTGTCAAATGTGCTAATGTGTTAATTTAAATGTTTAAATGTATTTTTTGCCATTGTTTTAAAAAGCAACCACACAGTGATGTTTTTCACGAACAACATTAATGTCTTGTATTTTTCAGCCTGGACAATTCATGCATATATCTTCAGTTATAATCATCTTATTGCCTGTATCTATATGCTAGCTATTAAGGAATTGCAGCACAGAAATTCATAACTCGGGTTGAGGTACTTTACAAATAATGTTTTGCCCACCAGCAACAGACTAGTTCTGACTTACTGTAACAAGTAGTTTTCCTTTGGTCAGGTTCAGTGATGTGTATAACCAGTAATGGTTGTATAGTTAAGTCTTTACACTCACTTAATGACTTCTCAGTTGAGGATATATTGCATAAGCTACTCTGGTCATCCTACAGGCATCCACTGAACCCAAAGCAAATCCAATAATTAAATTAATTAATTAAATTATTAAGTTAAATATCTCAAAATATAAACCAGTCAATTAATGTGGTAAATGGCACATATGAGGTCATTACTTGGCCTCTTACACCCCCTTTTTTGACAGATGAAATTGAAGTGCTAGTTCTGGGATGGTGCTGGCGCCGGTTCAGAGCTGGAGAAAGAGAACCTTTTAAGAACTGGATTATTTTTCCACAGGTTAAAAAGACACCATAGAGAGATGACACTGTGCCACTGTATGCGTCTCTACTTTCCCAGAAACACTAACAAGTACATAGCAAGAACAACAACAATGGCGGCCTACGGTGTCTTTTTACAAGTGTTTTGTGTCCCTACTCTGACATCCAAACACGACTGGTGAAATGCATTTGTGCTGCTCATTGTGTTTGCTGTGTGTAGCTAACTTCTTTGATTCTTGAACACTAAACGTAGGTTAATGTTAACTTTTGTTAGCCTTAGCTACCTTTAGCTAGTGGGAAAAGGCTATTAGACTGAAATGAGTGTTGGTATCTTTGGCAGATCATCCCATTGAGATCTGTGATAAAAGATTTTTGTTCATTTTTATTTTAGTTTTACCTCAAGATGGCCAGCAGGTGAATGTCAGAAAAGAGGAGCAGCTGAAGTGGAGGAACAGTCTGGACCAGGAGGAAACAAAGCTACCACACATTAAGGAGGAACAAGAGGATGTCTGTATCAGTCAGGCTGTTGAGCAGCTTCAGGAACCGGAGGATGCTGATATGACTAAGTTGCTAGTCACTACTGCGACTGTGAAGAGTGAAAAAGATGAAGAGGAAGCACTTTATCAAGGACTAATTGAGGAGAATAGAGAGGCGGAGCATCTAGCCAGCAGCTCAGCTCAAAACATGGAAACAGAGACCGACAGCAGTGACCAGCTGCTGCCTTTATACTGTTGTGAATCAGAGAGTGAAGATAGTAATGATGAATGGAAGGAGAGAAGCGAGTCAGTTCCACACACAATAAAAAAAGGAAACAATGTCAATCATCATAAATCCTGTGAGAGACCATTTAGCTGCACGGTTTGTGATAAACGATTTGGCTGCAAAGGAAATCTGCACGCCCACATTAGAAGCCATACAGGGGAAAAACCTTTCACCTGCACCGTTTGTACCAAAGGTTTTAGCACAAAGGCCAATTTAAAGACTCATATCAGAAGTCACACTGGGGAGAAACCATTTACGTGCTCAGTGTGTAACAAAAGCTTTAGTCAGAAGAAGACATTGGCTATACACTTGAGAAGTCACACACGGGAGAGACCATTTAGTTGCTCATTCTGTGGGAAGTGCTTTAGCGAAAAGGGAACTTTGAAGAGACACATTAGAGTTCACACAGGAGAGAAACCGTACAGCTGCAGTGTTTGTGGGCGAAATTTTAGTTTGCTGTCACATGTTAAAAGTCACAAGTGTGCATATCCAAACAGCCATTGACGGATGACAGATTATAAGTGAAGTGCTTTCAGACTGATGTTTGAGTTAAACTTTGTTCAAACCACAAACAGCATTGCATTGCAATGGTGTGGGTGAGCTACTGCACATTGTGGTTAAGGTTAAGCGAGCAGACAATTCAGCTATTGTAAATAGCTGATAAAACGATGTCTAAACAACCTGCTTGGGGAGATGAGTGCCTGTTTGCTTTGAGATGAAATGTGTGTTTTTTTGTCATAGAGCAAACAATAAAAACTAGTCAATGTAATGAAGTAGAAAATGTTTGCTTCCACACAATTCCCTTATTGGATCGTTTTATGATTCCCACTTGACCCGTAAATTGGTGTTGAAAGTGACTTAATTTATGCAGTTATGGGAACTAAGATGTACCCCTGGGTTATGTTAGAGAAAATCTCAGAGTTTAGCTTGTTTGTTCACATGGAAACATCACTGTGTGATTACTACTTTCTCACTGCCACACATCTTGTCAATGGTTGTGTAAAGTTGGTGTTGTCACCTCATTGTGACATTGTAAAGGTGTGTGTTGGGGTTTACACACCTTTGGCACAAAAACATATGGCTGCTCTGAGTGTGGTAAGAAATTTAGCCAGAAGGGGTCTCTGCAGACACATCAGGCTTTGTACGGGAGAGAAACCATTCAGCTGCTCTGTCTGTGGTAAAACATTTAACCGGAAACACAATCTGCAGGAAGATGTGACCATTCACATTGGGGAGCAGCCATTTAGTTGCACATTCTGCAGCAGAAACTGATTGTATCATGATGATATAATGTTTATTAATATTGCAAATGCTAATAATAAAATGAACTGAAAAGAGATTAGGAAGTTTTGGAATTGTTGGTCTTTTTTGAAGAAGCTTCTATTCAAGCCAAACTGGAAAGAACATATTGTAACTGAGCGGGTTTTGAAGAAACTGCAAAATTTGATGCATTTGATAGTAATATTCTAAGCATGGGGTCTATAATTTTGAGTTACAATTGCCTGTGTGCAACAGCTGGATACATGTCACTAAAACACAAATGTAAACCATCAACACAAAAAGAACAGATGTGGCAAATTGTAATTGTATAATAAAGCTTGTAATGTGAACATAGTCTTAACAAAAGATTCTGCTCTGTAGGTCAGATTCAGCTTGAATGTGTCTTGTTTCTGCTCTGAGGAATAAATCACTGTGGGTGAAAGTTTATTCTTGACCTTGTACACATTAGTTTATAAAATTCCCTTCCTGGAGTGTTACTGGTGTGTAAGTCCTGCTGAAACAAAAGATAAACAAAAAAGGATAAACAGTTTTTGGTTGTTGGCTTTCCTTTCTCCTCTCCAGCATCAGTGATAATCTAAGGATAAAGAGAGAAAGGTTTCTTGGACAGCATATAATATATAACGTAGAGGTATTTAGTAATTTTGGATATTTAAAGATGAACATTTATTCTGAAAGGTGCGGACCGGAAACTGCCTTGTTGCGGGCGGAAATCGGAAGATATGGTTTTAGAGGAGGAAGCATACGGCATGAAAGCATCTAAATGGTAACTTTAACTATGTCTAAAGTGGAAAAGTTGAGAGTGTTAGTGGCTGAGCGTCTAACCGCAGCTGTAGAAGAAATATTTGGACTGTTTGAAAGAACAGTGGCAGAGTATGAAGAGCAACTCTGTCACTCCAGGCAGGAAAACGAGCGACAAAGCAGACTCCTGGACGCTGTTTTAAACCCAGAGGTTCGGTTGAACAGAGCAGGTTGGTAGGATAACAATATTTAAAGTCATTTTGTAATTTATAACTGTGCATTTTATTCACATGCATGTGTTAGGAATGAACACACAAACAAAAGAGCAGAAGCACTGGCTCTTGCTAGCTAACGTTAGCTTCAGCTTCACCGTACGTTCAAATAGCAAAAGTAAGTCGTCGGTGATCACGTTTTCTTTTGTAGGTGTCGTGCCAAAAAAGTGACTGTCTGCCAAAAAGTGATTACCGTCCGCATCACACAGTTTCCATACAACTACAGCTGTTTCTTTCGGTCTCAAATCGTCCTAAAGAGAAAAAACTATCCAGTATATCTGTAGCTCTGTATCCCGAGCTAATAGTGAAGGTATGTCCTCCTGAAAAGTTAAGGTTTGGGGAGTTTGTAACTAAATAATTGCAATAAAAGTCAAACAAAACCGTTTAAACCAGTCGTCGGACGTATCCGAGCTGTAAAACAATAAGATTAGGCCATGAAGCAGGAGTCAGACAGGTCTAATGCGATTTATTAAGGTATATTAATGTTTGTAAAGGTTCCTACGTTTCATACAATACATATCATAACAAAAATAAAAACCAGTATTTAGCATGAACACTCAGTACTACTCTAAAGATATTTTCACAATCCTCATAAGCGGTTCTAACAGTTCAGACTCACAATTAAACGGATCTGCGGCACTAAAGCAGTATTTAATCAGTTTCTTGTGTAGTGAAACTTCTTAAGTCGACAATAGTAACACCGGAGAGGCACATGCTGGGTTTTGGTCTTAATCAGTTTTAAAGTCTAAGTCATAGAAAAATTTGGGTGTTTTTATTTTATATTGTGATTGTTTTCTATTTGTTTTATTGCAGAGAAATTTTAACTATGTTCTACATATTTAACTATGTTCCTATAGTGTATGTATAATGTACGGTGTATATATAAAGTACTTTGACCCCATTCACAAACACACACATATATGTATATATATAAATAGCCGTTATATTAAAAGGTGGGTGTGTATATGTGTTTAATATATAGACACCCACTGCCATTTATCAGTTTATATCATTTTTCAGATTGTGTTTGTGCATTATCTGCAGATGTGCAGCTCCACGTAGAGCACCCACGCGTAAAAGAGGAACAGGAGCAACTGTGGAGCAGTCAGGAGGGGGAGCAGTTTGAAGAAGCTGCCGCCTGGGACAGTGTAGATGATGAAGAGAAATCTCAGCCCTCGCTGCTTCATCTAAGACAAACTGAAGAAGAGACTAAAGAGAAAGAGACTCCAGTCAGCAGCTCAGCTCAAAAGATGCAGACAGAGACAGATGGAGAGTACTGTGGAGGATCACAAGCAGCCTGGGATTTTGATTCAGATGCTCTTTTACCACCAGCTAACTATACTGCAGATGTTTGTGAACAAGCTGACAGCATTGATGACAACTGGAAGCAGAAAAGAGAAAGTCAGTCAGATTTCAAAACACAGGAAAACACAGATACTGACAAGAAAGTTCCTAGTTGCTCTGACTGTGGTAAAACATTCGACCATGAGGACTGGGTGCAGAGCTACATAAAAAACTCTTCAGGAGAATTACTTTGCTCCATTTGTGTTCACACAGCTACACAGATTTCACATTTAGTCACACAGAATGAAACTCTCTCAGGAAAAACTATCTTCATCTGTTCAGTCTGTAATATGCAATTTAGCTCTAGACCAGATACAGTGAGACACGTCAGATCTCACACGGGAGAGAAACCATTTGGCTGTTCAATTTGTGGGCAGAGTTTTAGTCAGAGCACGTGTCTGGGCGCACACATGAGAATCCACACAGGGGAGATGCCATTCAGCTGCTCGTTTTGTCAGAAACGGTTCATGCGGAGCGGGATCCTGGCCCGACACATGCGAGTCCACACAGGAGAGAAGCCGTACACCTGCAATGTGTGCAACACAAGTTTTACTCTGAGCCAGTCGCTGTCAAAGCACATGAGGATTCATACAGGAGAAAAGCCGTTCAGCTGCTCAGTGTGTGGTAAAAAATTCACACAGAAAGGACATCTGACACAACACATGCCCCTCCACACAGGGGAGAGGTTATTCAGCTGCCACATTTGTGGGAAGAAATTCACTCGACGGTCTCGCCTAAAAACACATAAGTGTGTTACTGGGAGCAGCAGCAGTATGTAAACCTGCAGAGCTGCAACAGAAAAACTCAAACTTCTTAATGTCTGTGCAAAATAAAAAGTGGAATTGTGCTTCTTTATGCTACACGTAAGCGAACGTGCAGGTTTTTCAAAAACCCAAGCATTCAGGAACAGTCAGGCACATATGTTGAATGAGCCGCAGGCTCCTTGTCCTTTCTTCATAATTCTATGTTTGAATGAAAAATATGATAGCCTTCATGTCCTTTTTTTATTTTGATCAACATGAATGTTATTGCAGGCCCACAAAGAACCCAGTAGATGTAAGCTGTTTTTAGTTACTGATACTTGAAAGGTGACCTGTACTGTTAAGTTGTCCAATGTGACCTTTAATCATACATTAACTTACACAGTCAGATCTCCAAAGACAAGCCCATGGCTGCACAAGAAATCTAAAAGGAATAGTTCAGGATGTGCTAAGGTGCTAATATGTGTGTCACAACGTGTCTGAGTCACTCTGCACTGTGATGATGTCACATTTCACCAGGAACACGACTATGCTATAAGCAGTGAAGATTCAGTGATACATTTAACACAAGGTGAAAAAGGTGAGCGCATGTAACCCATGGTGACCCCCATGTCTTACAGTGCAGTCTGGGTAAATGTAGGTAAAATGTGACGCAGTCACCAAGCAGAACAGGAACAGTTGTGACATCTACGACCTATTGGGATGTGAAAACATATAATCAGCTCAGTGTTCTATTAAGACCAGCTTGATAAACAGTAAGCAGAAGCTCTTCAGTGTAAACACAGCATCACAAGACAATTTTGATAATGTTTATAATAATAGAATACAAGTTGTAATAAATACGTTTCATTTCCTTTCATTCATACTCACAAATGCTTCAGGTGTTACAGTTCAAGAGTTACAGTGTGCATCTGTTGACATGAATTTTTCAATTTCTTATCTTTTAACATGAGCATCCACATAAATGTACATTTAGACTTAATTTTTTACTTCACTGGTAAGTGAATAAGTTAAGCTCACGCACCTCTTTACCAATTACACTGCATCACGGAGTCATTTTTATCTGTAAATGTAATAAATCTGTTTACAGCAATGTGTTGTTTAGGATGGGATTCATTCAACTCTGTCAATGAGTTTTAATGATCTCAGCATTGTTTAGAAATCATTGTTTATTTCTTTTACAACTGGAAAATTCAAAATGCCAATATCAGTTATGATCACAGACATACAATATAATACTTCTGTTGTATCAAAGACACTGAACAGTGACATAAAGCAAAGAGAATTAGTAGTCCACAGTCATTGCTCATAACAAATTGTTTAAAATCATTTAAGGGGATATAAAAATAAATTGGCAAAATATGCTTTAAATTTGATTATTATAAAATGGTGACATGTAGCAAGCATGACAGGATAAAAGAAATGTTAGTATTCTCTAAATGATGAAGTGAAGTGTTTTGTTATGTCATACATTTTACATGAGATGACAATGACTGAAAAAAACCCATAACCAAAGGTAGGTTATAAAAATTTAAACATGGCTGACTCTTCAGTAAAGATACTGACGCCAATTTTTTGTAACTTGAGAATGATGAATGTTTGGTAAAATAAAAACAGGAACACCCTCGCAGCCTAAACAGATCCAACAAGGTATTTGAAAGGATTTAAGTTTGAGATTCAATAAAACATATGTTTGCTGATGATGATCCTCCGTTTGTCTATGGAGATATTCCATTTAATAACTAACAGCAGGTTGCAGCCTTGACGGTGATTAACAACATTAACAATGTCTGCACCGTCTGATTTTCTTTCAAAAACGGACATTTCTAAGCAACCCTAAACTCCTGACTGGTATTGTGATGAGCAGTTCTAACTCCTACCTGATCCACTACCTGTTACCTCCAGTGTGTGTGTACGTACTTGATGCATTTTCATATGTAAAGCCAGAAATCCTTTCTTTTTGAATTTTTTATCACACTTAGAACAAGGAAAGATTTTTTCTTCCACACGCTTTGTTTTGCGTCTCATCAAAGGTTTGCTGTCTTTAGATTTCTTAGATGCTGAGCTGTTTAGCCGTTTGTCCGCAGAGCGGCTCCTTATGTGCTTGCTTAAGTTCGCCTTCTGACCGAAACTTTTACCACACTCTGAGTTAGCAAAAGTCTGACGGGACGACTCTGAAGAGCGTTTGGGGACCTCTTTGGCTTTCACCATGGGTAAACTTGGCTGAGGCTTCTTGCTGTGCTTCCAGTCTTCATCGTCACTGTCCTCAGTCTCAGAAGAGTCAGAAGTCTTATATTCACTAGCTGGTTTTAAACCACTAGCTGGAACTACCTTCCTTGCTGGTTCTGATCCAGGACCGTCAGTGTGGAGTGCCTCTCTCTCTACATTCAAATTTGACTGTTGTCTAGGTGTTCTCCTCCACTCATCATCGCTGTCTTCAGTCTCACACTCAGAAGAGTTTGAGGTCTTCTCACTGTCCGACTGTAAAGCTGCTTTTGTTTCCCTGTAATCATCACCATCAGTTTCCATCTGCTGAGTTGAGCTGCTGGCTAGAGACTCTGCCTCTCTGTTTTCCACAGGTCCCCCTAAATGAGCTTTCTCTTCATCGTGATCCCTCCACTCTTCATCCAGCCTCCAGGATGTCTCCTGTTCCTCCTTTATGTATGGAGGCCCTGGGTCTTTTTGTGTCTCTATCTGCTGCGCAGAGGAAGCTTCGTCTGGACACACCACCTGCTGGGTGTCTTCATCAAACACTGGAATGTAATAATGAAGATGAAGGTTGGATTATTGTCAGTATGTTTATTTCTTACTAGTCTAACAAATGTTGGCATTTTGTGACATATAATTGTTATTTTACCCATTAACCCGAGCATTATATCTAATGTGTTTTACGAATGTGATTATTACTAGTAGCCTTCTAAAATCAACTGACCTACCAAAAAAAAGCTATTAGCCTTTGTGATAGTGATGGAGTGAAAAAAAAAAATGTTAGCACCCTTCCAGGGCTGGAATATACTAGGCAGCAAGTGAACCTGGCATTGATGTGTTGAAAGCATAAGAATCTGAGAAACTTAGACAAGGGCCACGTTTTGATGCCTGTGAAGGACCAGCGACATGGTCACAGGTGCCTATACTAACTATACTACTTCAAAGCACAGTGGAGACTATTTGTAACATTTTAAATGTATGCAGAACTATTCAAGTCTCGGCTCCTCCTGACTCTCACCTTCCACAAGAACCACAGGTAAAGCGGACTTCTCTGATCCTTCGAGAAACTGTCCTGCCTGACTGCTCCAAAGTTCCTCGCGTTCCTCTTTAATGTGAAAGTGGCCCAGACTAGACTTGCACTCCTGCTGCTCTTTATTAATTACCAACACCTGCTGGGTGCCTGCAGAGAAAAAGACAAAAATGCAAACAAGCACATTATAACCTGTGTCCATGCATCCCTTATGTGCATTACACAAAAGTTGTAAGCATAAGCATATTTTATCAATTAGTCATAATTCTGACTCAGCAACTCACTGTTAGAACTCAGGTTGTCTTACTGATGTGTAAATACTGTTACAGCAAGCAACAATTTCTATTTGCAGATTCAAACATGGTTTTTGACAATATACTGTCAGATGACCAATTTTTTAATAACCAGACAAAACGTTTTAGTATTTCTTTACAAAATACATCTCTTATTAAAAATGCACATCATAGTTACTTATACATTGGTGAATAAAAACATCCCAGTTGCACCATCTCCTTTGATTTTTAATAGCATTTTGTTTCGTTTGAAAAACAGACATTGAAAGAGCTTTTTACTTTTTGTATTTTATAAGAAAAATCTTAACATCTTTTCATCAAATTCTGTAATCTCCACATAGTTGGCCTGTTTAAATAAGTTTTTGAATCTTGAATTCATGTTGATGAAACCCATTTACTCTTTCAATGTAATGTGAAATTATTTTAATTATAATACATCTTTCAAATGTGGCTTACAATTTTAAACCTAAACGACGTAAATAATTCATGACATCATGAAAAACACATCTCTGGACTAATACCAGTAGCCCTCATCGTTTTATCCTACAAAAGTATGCTGTTCGTGTTTTTCTCTTATTATTATTTGTCAAATTGTATTGATTAAATTACATTGTAATACTGTGATCTATAAATATATATTCTTGATTGTTCTACTGTTTACTGTCAACGCTCGTTTTGTTCCCTTGCTTCTTGTTAAAGTTTTGTATTATAAAACAAAATACCCAAAACTGATCCAAACAATGAGAATGAGCGATAACATAACTGTACAAACCAGCACTGTGTAACTTTACTCCATTATTTAAAACAGCGTTCAAGAGTCTGCCTTGTTGCTCAGTTTCCTTCTTCAGGTGAGAAACATTTTCCTCGTAGTCCGCGATAGTTGTTTCAAACAGTCCACATATCTCTTCCACCACCGCTGCCAGACGTTGAGTCATTAACTCTCTCAGCATTTCCACTTTGGCCATGTTCAAGCAATGCAGAGACTTTTTCTTCATGCAGTAGACCACAGAAATGTGTTAGGATCCAGTCAGTTTGTGGACGACATTAGCTTCCCTTACTACGCGTTACAACTAGCAAGCTATTAGCTAGCTTTTCCCGGGAAACGACACGGAATATCCTGAAAACTGTGAGCAATACGAAGTTAATTCTCGCAGGTTTATAAAAGCACACGGATCTAATAATGAGCGCTCTTGTTGTGTGTTCATTCAGATGACTTTCGACGCAGAATAGCAGAACTCAGAAGAGCTTCTCTCACTATTAATGTGGTAATTCACCGCCATATTAGAATCATTCTGCACAGATTACCGTGTTGCATGCCGGTTAGTTCTCTGTCCGACTCGACGTCGACTTGCTCTGACGTCATGTTTACGTAGCGTAGGCCACGATAGCCTGGTGAGATCAAGGAGGCCGCAGATTTTGGAGCAAGGAGCTGCAGGTGGTGTCCACCGAGCAACAAGCCATCATTGGGCTGCAAACAAGATTTATCAATGAAAGAACAAATACAACTAAACAATTTTCAATTTTTAGAGAAAGCTAACGGTGCTTATGTTCAAGAGCCTGATGGATTCAAGAGGTGGAAAAACAATTTCTATTCCTTTAATTTGGGAAAAACAGAGACAAACCAAAAAGAAAATTCAGAAACTGACTATTTAGGGGGTTACAACTGATAATCAAGACCAAGTAAGTGAGGAAATATTACAGTTTTACAGCAATCTTCATAAGTCAAACTATTCAGTGGAGAATGGTATTGTGTTTCTTGGAAAAATGTAATGTTTTATTGGAAGACTAAAGGAAGATTTGAAGGATCTTATTAAGTGTGAACTGAACGCTGGACATCAGACAATATGCCCAGGGGTAAATTACCAGGAATTGATGGGTTATCTGTAGAATTTGACTCCTTTTTCTGGAATGATATTAGAATGATGCTATTTAGAATGTATCTCATCAACAAATCTTTTCAAGGTCTCATCACTTTAATCCCAAAACCTAGGAAGGACAAGCTTCTATTGGTTAACTGGAGACCATGTGCAATGACTATAAAATATTGGTTCATGTTTATGCAAACTGTTTGTATGATGATTACACGATTATGATGTTTAGTGAGTGAATGTCAGGCGGCTTTTGTAAAAGGAAGAAAAATACATACATCACATTAGACTGATTCTTAATATGCTTGATTATCATCAGCTAATCAAGACAGAAAGCTTACTGTTATTTCTAGACTTTTATAAAGCTTTTGATATTGTTGAACATCCTTGGGCTGGTCAAACCGGTTGAAGAAGTTGTTAAGTTTCTTCACAGTCCCCCCCCGCTGTGCTGTTGTCTGTGTTGTAGCCTGTGATGGTTTTCACACCGTTCCAGACCTCCCTTATATTGTTCTCACTCAGTCACTGCTCCACCTTCCTCCTGTAGGTGTTCTTTGCCTCCCTCAGACAGCGTTTCACCTCCCGCTGAGCTGCTTTCATCTCTTCCCCGTCTTTGCTTCTGAAGGCCCTCTTCTTCATGTTGAGGACAGCCTTGACTTCCTTTGTTACCCACGGTTTGTTATTAGGGTAACACCGTACAGTCTTAGCGGGGGCGACCACGTCCACACAGAAGTTGAGATAATCTGTTAGACAGTGTGTCACTCCCTCTATGTCCTCGCCATGTGGGCTCAG
>JAUYWH010000024.1:2272615-2310012 GCA_034779795.1 Ctenopoma multispine | reverse complement strand
ATATATGTATATGTATATATATATGTATATATATATATATATATATATATATATATATATTCATATAATTATTAGTCAGTCAGACTCACCATGAGAGCGTTAAAAGTTTATTGCTGTATGGAACAGAGGCTACAAAGAGCAGCAACTGAGTGGAGTTCACAAGATGGTGGAGGCAGGGTTCAGATGAAAAAATGGCAGTGTTCAGTGTTGACATATTATGCTTCACTGATTAATCTCTTTTCAAGCCAAATAGATTCTACAAATTCATTCTAGGCTCTTGTTTGGGATTTGATTTGATGGAATAAATTTTAGTTAATGGCAATATAATGATTTTCATTAGATTTAATATAAAATGTCTTAATTGTTAAAAATTATATGCTGTATCTTTAATAATAACACAATGATTGCAGACAGTATGTTGCCATACCCTCGGACCAGTATGGTTCATCAGGAGGCTCCTCCTCTCCCCTGTGTTGTAAAAAATCCAGTAAGTAGGACTCTTTCCTTGTCTTTGGTAATTATTTTTTATTTACCTGGTAAAAACAAGACTCAGAGACTTTCTTCAGTCTGACATTTTTTCTTGTCTTTTAGCAGATAGTGGTCTCCAAGAGGTTTTAGATGAACTTAAGATCAGTCTCAGGAGAAGATGTGAATGTGTTAGTGAAGGAAATGACAAAACAGAAAGTGGAAGCCTCCTCAACGGGATCTACACTGATCTCTATATCACAGAGGGAAGGAGTGAAGACATTAATACCCAACATGAGGTGAGGACACTTGAGATGACTTCCAAGATGAAGACCCTACAAGGCATTCCAATCAAGTGCCAGGACATTTTTAAAGCCTTACCTGACCAAGGTGGTAACATCAGAGTCGTTCTGATGAATGGTGTTGCTGGCATTGGAAAAACCTTCTCAGTGCAGAAATTCACTCTGGACTGGGCAAAGGGCTTGGAAAACCAAGACATTTGTCTGCTGGTTCTGCTTTCGTTCAGGGAGTTGAACTTGATCAAAGATGATCAGCACAGTCTTCTCACGCTGCTCCATGTTTTCTATCCAACATTACAGAAGGTCACAGCAGAGAAGCTGGCTGTCTGTAAACTTTTGTTCATCTTAGATGGACTGGATGAAAGCAGACTTTCACTGGATTTCAACAACAGGAAGTTTTTGTCTGATGTCACACAGAAGTCATCAGTCAGCGTACTGTTGACAAGCCTGATCATAGGAGATCTGCTTCCCTCAGCTCTGGTCTGGATATCGTCCCGACCTGCAGCAGCCAATCAGATTCCTCTCACACATATTAACAGGGTAACAGAAGTACGAGGATTCACAGATGGCCAGAAGGAGGAGTACTTCAGGAGGAGATTCAGCAATGAAGAGCTCTCCAACAGAATCATCTCACACATCAACAAATCCAGGAGCCTGCACATCATGTGTCATATCCCAGTCTTCTGCTGGATCACTGCTACAGTTATGCAGCACATGTTGACTACAGATCAGGGAGGAGAGTCGCCCAAGACCCTGACTGACATGTACTCACACTTCCTGTTGGTTCAGACAAGGTGGAAGAAGAACAGGTATAGTCAGGGGCATGAGACAAGTCCACAAGAACTGATGGAGGCTGATGGGGAAGTTTTCCTGAAGTTGGGGAGGCTGGCATTTGAACATCTGGAGAGAGGTAGCATCATGTTCTACCAAGAAGACCTGGATCAGTGTGGTCTTGGTGTGACAGAGGCCTTGGTGTACTCAGGAGTTTGTACAGAGATCTTCAAAGGAGAGCGTGTGATCTTAAATAAAACAGTCTACTGCTTTGTTCATCTGAGCCTTCAAGAGTTTCTGGCAGCAGTCTATGTCTTCCACTGTCACTCCAACAGAAAACAAGAGATGCTCGCCAACTTTCTGGAAAAAGGTCTGATCGTCACAACTTTGGATCTCTTTCTGAAGACAGTCATGGAGAAATCCCTTAAAAGCAAAAATGGTCACCTGGACCTGTTTGTTCGCTTCCTTCACGGCCTCTCTCTGGAGTCCAACCACAGACTCTTAGGAGATCTGCTTGGCCAGACAGAGAACAGTCCTGAAATCATCCAGAGAATCATCAACAACCTGAAGGAGATGAACAGTTATGACATTTCTCCTGACAGAAGCATCAACATCTTCCACTGTCTGATGGAGATGAATGACCACTCTGTCAATCACGATATCCAAGAGTTTCTGAAGTCAGACAACAGATCAGGGCAGAAACTCTCTGAGATCCACTGCTCAGCTCTGGCCTACATGTTGCAGATGTCAGAAGAGGTTCTGGACGAGTTGGACCTGAAAAAGTACAACACGTCAACGGAGGGACGACTGAGATTGATCCCAGCTGTGAGAGACTGCAGAACAGCTCTGTAAGTCTAGATGTGATCATTAACATTATAAAGCCTTGTCTGAAGATGAAGCTATGAGGATTACAGTCACAACATTTACACACTATAAATGTCACACACAATAAAAGATTTCTTAAGCTGTTAAACCTGTTTATTGAAAAATATACAGTTTACACTGTTTGTAAGCGAAATGCATAAATTTATGTTTAAAAATATTTCAGATTGTATGTTGTCTGTCATTACAGCCTAGCTGGCTGTGAGCTCTCAGCAATTCACTGCAAAGTTGTGGCATCAGCTCTAAAGTCCAATCCCTCCCATTTGAGATTGCTGGACTTGAGTTACAACAAATTCCAGGATTCAATGGTGAAGATTCTTTCTGCTGGATTGGAGAGTCCAAATTGTCGACTGGAGATTCTAAGGTTAGTGTTTTGTCCTTGTATATGTCTAATTCATTAGCCTGATTAGCCTGGAAACATCTTTTCCAAAGCTTCAATGTGCAGTTTAAGCTAGGATATACATGAGACGTGAAGTCATATATTCTGCTCTGCCCAGCCTTCCCTCTCTCTGGGCTGCTGTGCCGCTGTCCTCTGCTATAATCTGCTATGGCACACCACACTTTGACCGGTGCTTCAAGAGGTCTTTGTGAAACAGCTAAAATTCTTCTATTGGTTAAAAAAGCGAGCCTCACTGTAAAAACTGTAGAAATTAATATCTTTGCACTGCTGCTAGTGCTGTTCAATGGCGGGTCACATAAGGATACATATGGGTGGATAGTTATAATAGAAAAAGTGAAAAAAGATAAACTGTTATCATTTGTACAGACTTGGTTAAGGTTAGCTGAGTTTTTTAATGCACTGACACTAAATTATCCATGGGTCTTTTATTTTGAAAATGTTACCATACACAAGGGCCTGCAGTGTAGATCTTTGACTATTTATCTACATGATTTATTTATTATTCAGATTGGATTCTTGCAGTCTGTCAGACATCAGCTGTGCTTCCCTGGTCTCAGCTCTGAAGTCCAACCCCTCCCAGCTGAAGGAGCTGCTGCTGAGTGACAACAACTTGCAGGATTTAGGAGTGAAGCTGCTGTGTGAAATTCTGGAGATTCCACAGTGTAGATTGGAGACCCTGAGGTCAGATGCCTCTTTTTTATATCTCAGCTTTGAATTTTCTGAGCCTATCTGAAAAACAGACCAAGCATCCTTGAATAATTACTGGTTATTTAACGTTTGATCCATTTCAATGATGAATAGTCACTGTCATAGTCTGTCATATGTGATTTTATACGTAGATTCTAATGACAGACGCGACTGAGGTCACCAGCATGTTATCAATAAGTGCTGACATGATTAGGTGTATGAATATTGAGTTGGCATTTGGTTAATGTCAGAGATTTGACATAATGACCAAAATAACACTATAACAAGAAGCCACCCGCCTGATTTGAAAGATAAGCTAATCGGTTAACACATACTACATCTGACTGAGTTATAACTGATTTTATCTATACACTAAATTTTTTATTCAGGTTGATGTTCTGCAATTTGTCGGAGACCAGCTGTACTTCTCTAGTCTCAGCTCTGAAGTCCAACCCATCCCATCTGAGAGAACTGAACCTCAGCAACAACAGCCTGAAGGATTCTGGAGTGGAGTGGCTGTGTGATTTTCTGCAGAGTCCACACTGTAGACTGGAGACTCTGAGGTCAGATGCCTTTTTTTAGTTCTGTGATTAATATGACATGAAAGTTGTGGTTGCCGCTGCTCCTCCGCGTGGAGAGGAGTCAGCTGAGGTGGTTCGGGCATCTGGTTAGAATGCCACCCGGACGCCTCCCTCAGGGGGTATTCCGGGCATGTCCCACTGGGAGAAGGCCCCGGGGCAGACCCAGGACACGCTGGAGGGATTATATCTCCCGGCTGGCTTGGGAACGCCTTGGGGTCCCCCCAGTGGAGCTGGAGGAGGTGGCCAGGGAGAGGGAGGTCTGGGCTTCCCTACTTAGGCTGCTGCCCCCGCGACCCGACCTTGGATAAGCGGTTGATAATGGATGGATGGATGAAAGTTGTGGTGAAAATAAATTGCTGACATAGAGTAAGGCTAGTATCATAGTGATCCACACTGAGAATCGGGATGATTACTGCTGTTTTATAGTTTAGTAGTACTGGAGTGATGATGAGCTACAAGTCTTAAACCTTAATATACCAAGAAAAATCCAACACTGGAAAAAGAAATTTGACATAGTAATATGTTGTGGGTAATATTAATGACAGCTTTCTTTCACCTCTTGTATTTTAACCTGTAACGTGACCTGATTTGTTCCTGATTCAGATTGAGGAACTGCAGTTTATCAGAGACTAGCTGTGAATATTTGGCCTCAGCTCTGAAGTCCAACCCCTCCCACCTGAGAGAGCTGCAGCTGTGTGAAAACAACTTGCAGAAATCAGGAATGAAGCAGCTGTCTGATCTTGTGGAGAATCAGGCCTATAGGCTGGAGACCCTGAGGTCAGTACAGGGCAGGGTTCAGCCCAGATTACTTTCTTATCTTCTTAGTTTCTGAATTCCTCAGTGGAGAACGGCAAAGGGCCTCAGGATTGGACAGAAATACACAGAAACATTACATTTGATTTTGTAACCATGTAATATTTATACAGACCAGAATCTCTGCTGATGTCCAGTCATCACATCTATAATTTCTTTCATCCAAATATTTTCAGTGACAGCTTACATTTCTGTCTTACATGTGATGTTTCAAAAGCAGATAATCGTTAAACACCTGTCGACTCTGGTCCCTTTTTCCTGCTCTCTGTCCACATTCCCTTTTTCAGTCACATTCTTACCTAACCCATCCTATTTGCAAACCTCTATCTTTGCCATCCGTTGTTAGGTCTGCCTTTCTGCGTTTGAGTTCAGCATTAGATTTATACCTGTGTGTGTCTACACTTTTGGGTCAAGTACAAAGTGAAACCTTAATTTGAAGCTTTTACAACCTAGTACACAGTGGTAAATGTGACTCTCATGGTCCAGGTTAATGGGCTTTTCAGGATCTTTAGGACAATCATCAGCCAGCTCTAGATTCTCAGCCAATCACTTTATATTGGATACCACTAACTGGCAACTGATGAGTATCTGTAAACACTCATATATCAAAAATGTGATGTTTTCTTCTCTCAACAGGTAGATGTGACGATCTTCATAAATGTGTGTGTGTGTGTGTGTGTGTGTGTGTGTGTGTGTGTGTGTGTGTGTGTGTTGAGAGGGGATGAGCTGTGTCATTATGATCCAGAGGTTGAGGCAGCAGCAGCTTGTGTGTAGAGAGGCTCTGACTGGGTCATGTTACTTGGAGGTAGAGTTGAGAGTCTGATCCAGCAGTGACTGACAGAGAAGTCTGATGAAGATGATGCTCCACTGTCAGTCATCATCGTCAATGTGTAGCTCATCAGTGGATCTGGAGTGTTCTGCTGTTCTTTCCCATGTTTGTAATATTGGAAACAGTCTAATAGTTTAATTCAACAAAAGGACTGGATTTTGCTGAAAAGTAATCACCATTATTTTATTAATTTATTTTATTTATTATTCATGTCTATAAAACGAACTGAAGTACAGTGAAAATAATTCAGATTTTCTGGTAACAAATGCTGTTTCTGAAGCTAAAGGAGGAAAACGGTGACTGAACTGTAGATCCAGCATCTGACTCCAGACCAGCACGATGGAAATGAATGACTGGTACCTTCATCTTGTGCCTTCATGCTCTTCATTTTATGCAGAACATATTTTTGTGTTTCATATTATCTATGAGTAACTGTGTATTGTACATTCCATGACGTGACAATCAGAGGTGGGTAGTAACGAATTACATTTACTCCGTTTTTGAAAAAATTGTACTTCTAAGAGTAGTTTTACTGCACCATACTTTTTACTTTTACTTGAATAGATTTGTGAAGAAGAAATGCGACTCTTACTACGCTACATTGGAGACCACTCAACGTTACTTTTTTTTTTTTACCATTCACTCTACCAGAGAGATGCTGTCTTTAAGCTTTATGTTGTGAGAAAGTGAGATTTGGAAATCTGTGTTTCTTGTGCCTTAAATTGTTATTTTGTAAAGATGTTATTTATTTTTACCATTTTGTTTTATTTTAGAAATTTTATTCAGAAATACCAGTTTGCACAATATTATGTATTTTGTCTGTCTGATTACATCATTTAAAACAATAACAAAAAAATAGACATTATGATGAACAGTTACTCACTACTTGAGTAGTTTTTTTTTTCGAGTACTTATTTACTCTTATACGAATAATATTATTGTGAAGTAACACTACTCTTACTTGAGTACAATTTTTGGCTACTCTACCCACCTCTGGCGACAATAAAAAGGCTAATGTAAGGCTGCGTTCACCCAGTCCTAGTCCATCAAAGTAAACATGAAAATGAGTGAATATTAGAGCAAAGTCAGCTGCGCTACACAATTTGGACACAGCTTCACATCTTATACAGGAATGATACACGCTTATTATACAAAAATAACAATTAGTCTACCTATCACGTCCACTCTTGTGCACTTTACATGCCTCGTTGGCGCAGTAGGCAGCGCGTCAGTCTCATAATCTGAAGGTCGTGAGTTCGAGCCTCACACGGGGCAGCTTTTGTCAGACGCGCACAGGTTTATCAGCGGTTCTGTGGAGTCAAATTCAGCGTGCACTACGTACAGTTACAAAACCATTAAGACACATCAATAGAAACAAACTTCGAACCGTTCACGGTCAGTCGCGTTTAGGAGCGCAGTGACAGCCAACGGAATCGCAGCTTTTTGTTGCTGTCCAGGGTTCTGAACGGTGCCTTTAACCCAGCGTTTTTTTTTTCTGAATCCTTGTTCGGATCCTAGTCAAACTTGGTGATATGTAATCAAAGGTAATCAGGTTTAATTTACTTAATGTGAGTCACTTTTTCTTCAAATTATCATTACATTTTACTGACTGAGAGATGAGCGATGTATGTGATGAGTGATGAGATGAATTTAATTTTTTTTTTTGTTTCTGTTTTAGATGTGTATTTTTTCTGTATTTACCTTATTTCCTATGTTACTCTTTGTTAGTTGGGATTTTCTTATTTCTATACTGTTTACTGTTACATGTTTTACCAGGTACTGCAACATTGAAATTTCCCCTTGGAGGTGAATAAAGTATCTATCTATCTATCTATCTATCTATCTATCTATCTATCTATCTATCTATCTATCTATCTATCTATCTATCTATCTATCACTTACTTTACCTTACTTGGCAGACGCTTTTATCCAAAGCGACTTACATGGAGCTCGTGATGAGTGTCTGGCTCAGAGACACATCTATCTATCTATGTTAACACGACAGTGCAGGATCATCATTTAACCTGAAAGCACAATTCCTCATATAAGGTCTAGGCCTTATTTAGACTAGAAATACATACAGACAAAATTACTACACAAAAATATCCCATAAGTGACTTATAGCTCTTAGATAAATTTAAAAAAGTAAATTTTAAAGTAATTTTATTTAGCTGTTTTTATTTTAAATTGCAATTATTTGTTGCCAAGCTGAGAACTTAATTATTTTTTCCCCTTATCACTGCTGATCATTGTTTGCTATTATATAATGACATGTAATGTACACATGAATGAATTTAATGGTGTTTAATGAACAATATCACCACCACACAGCCTATGATGCAAAGTTACACACACGCAAATAAAAGCTATTATGCAAATATGCAAATATTACATTTATATACATTGAAATATTTAAAATGTCTGACTTAAAATTTGACTTTAAAAAAAGTTCAACGTGAATGTAGAAGCAACTAGAGTCCAACATAAAATGAATAGGAACATGCATTTACAAAAAAGATTTTAAATTATATGACTGAGAAAATCATCCATTTTCTCTTTAAAAAGACCACAGACAGTGTTGCTCTTTGGAAATATATTTAAGTATTTAAGCTGTCTAAATAATGTCAGTGGTAAGAATAAGTTTTACTTAGCTTCTCTGTCCTGCTACGTTACGCGTATTTTAGTCGTGAAGAAAGACAGACTGTCGATGAAAACATGTGAACATTAACCTTTAACCTGTTCTAAAAAAAACTCCGTACGCAACTAACTTCACAGCTTTAGTGCAAAGTGGAAACTGTAGACAGACGTCATTCTTCTTCTTCTTCTTTCCGTTTATTGGCGGGTTGCAAACCAACGTGAAGCTGCATACCGCCACCTACTGTGTTTGAGTGTGTAGGATCGTTACAGCTAATAATGCTACCATACAATTGAGAGAAAAAATTATAACACATATATGCATACATACACCAACACATTCAGTCCTCTTGCCTAACCCTATCTCCATAACACAACACGTTTATAAGGTATATTATATAATATGTTGACAGTACTGGTATATCCAAAGTCAATTATATTGTCAAGCATATGTACATATAAACATAGATTATATACAATGTAATTGTATATGATGTTGTGTGTGTTGTGGGTTAGAAGTTCTGCCTGGTGATGGTGTTATGAAAGAAACACATTATTAGTTGTACATTTCCCTCATTTATACCTTATAATGTGGTTAAACTCCATTCCTTAGTTATGTTTTCATCCACTAACTAACAGTTAAACTTTACTTTAGTTTTACTTTCCACAGCGCAGCTATCCTCGGCCTTTCACACACACACACACACACACACACAGAGAGAGAGAGAGAGAGAGAGAGAGAGAGAGGCGAAGCAGCGGTAGCAGCCAGAAGGCGCCACAGCGCAATCTAGTGGCCAAAAATGTATTTCATCAGTAATATATTCTTCGATTGGGAAGTAATGGAAACGGCCAATGCATATTATCTGCTGGTAACGTTGCACGAGAAGTGTTCTAACTCATATGTTAATTATATGAGCTTATATGAAGCCCCGCGAGTGTTGTCGTGTCCTGTATGACTCAACAATGTAATCAAGTTTAACTTGGTAGAACGGTGCTACTCATCTATGGCAAGCTTCAGCGGCACAGGCTCACACCGTATCCACTTCAGCTTTCTGCAGGAATGTGACGCACGTATAGCTCGAAAAGCAAGTCTACAACTAGACTACATTGCGACTTGTTTTGGTGAGATCCGGAGCCTCGTTGGCGCAGTAGGCAGCGCGTCAGTCTCATAATCTGAAGGTCGTGAGTTCGAGCCTCACACGGGGCATCTTTTATCAAAGGCGTACAGGTTTAACCGTGATTGTTTACAGATATGTACACGTAGCACTGATTTAGCTGCTGACGCATATATCTAGAATAGTATAACAAATCATTATGTGATTTTATTATCACGTGTGGCCAAAATATGTAAATGCGTGAGGTTCTAAAATCTAATATGACTAATAATACCAAGATGGCAACACATGTATTGGTTACTAAAATGACAAGTATTTAACTATATTAACAAAACACTCAATTTATCTAACATTTAGTCACAAGAGTAAACATAGCAAAGAAATTATAAAAAGAAACTCTATATAGCTTTTACACACTGAACTCAATTTAAACAATACATATTATTTATTCTAAGTAAATTACAACAAAAAAAGATCATTTTTACTTTAATGGTAGTTATTCATTAGCCCCCCCAAGAGGGGGGCTAAAGAGGAGCATAGTGCTGACACTGAAATGAGCTTTCATTGCAGTGACCGGTTTATTATCCAGAGCAACATGAAAGTCTTCACAGAAAATAAATTATTATTACAATAATGCTTACACAATTGATCACAATGTGGAAAAGACCCTAGTATCCCAGTAAAAAAGGGACCAATGGACAGAGTGGGACCCAGACCCCCCACGCATTAAAGAAGAACAGGAGGAACTCTGGACCAGAAGCTGATGAAGATGGCTGTGCAGGACCAGAACAAACTGGGAACCTGGATACAAACAGTTTACACACACACACACACACACATGGTTCTGCTTTATTAATCAGAGTCACTGCAGAAGTAAGTGGATGTGTGTATGATTTCCACTCCCACAATTAGAAATAATTATCTATAAATTAATATACAGACATTGATTATCAGTATTCAGAACTATCACTACCTTTTATTTGAGGATTAAATTTACATTATCAGAACTCCAGAGTATAATACTGTGTTCATATGACTTGATGATGATACTGTTAACTAGTATTTTAGATTATTCATGTTCTGTTTTTTTTTTATGTAAGTGAATTGTGATGTGTGGTACAGGACAACTGTTATTTTTCATGTCATGAAGTACAGTAGTCCTCTTGGCTGTTGTTTTTCTTCGTTCATCCCACTGAGACGTGTGTTGTTGAAATGGGATGCTGCAGCGTAAAGGTGGCAGCTGAATTCAACGTTTCCAAGACGACAACACGCCCCAGGGTGTGTCTCTGTTGCTCATTGATTGCTCAACCTGTCGTGTGGAATTAAATCTTTTAAAGTCATGTTGTTTCTTCAGTCAACTTTCTTGATGCAGGTTCTCATTTTCTCATGTTGCTTTTAATGTTATGAGGTGAAGCCAAAGACATGGTGGTGACTAAATATCTACCTTCCTGTGTGTTGATTGGTAAAACTCCTATATGTAGATTTTTACGTGACTAAACAATCTTTCAAATTATTGAAATTACATAAAATATACATTGTATACAAGTGTGAAAGGTCAAGTTAATGAATGTGATGTGAATGTGAAGCTGAGTCATGTCGTGACCATGTGAGAACGCGTCTGACTCAGACAATCTCCCGCTGTGTGCTACATAAGTCTGCAAAATGTCTGGACCCGATTCTCCCAACATTGTCTGGTATTTATGTGTGAAAACAATTAAAGTATTGATCTTCCTGTTGAAAGCTTGAGTGTTGATTTCAAACTAAATGTGATAAACAGGACTAGAGGTCAAGATGTAAAAATAGTTGCCTCCTTAGTGGCTGGATTTCCAGAAGTGTAAAGTTGTTTCACTGGAGTCACTGTCCAACGGTTTAAAACAATCAGCTAAAAGAGGCTTAAAACCTGCACATTTGGTGATAATTCTCTAATTTTGTGACACACAACATCCAATACAGTAAAATACTAAGTGTGTCAGTATGAATATACACAGTAATGCAGAAGGTACAGAAATAAGTACTCATCAAAGCAACTACATGTAATTTAAACTATGAGACTCAAATTCAATCCACTCCGCTCTGCCCAACTTCTCTGATGTGATAGCTGACAGTGTCTTCACACATCAGAAGACATGTTCATATAGAATTAAGAAATTTCTCTCTTAAGGTGGATATACGCTTCAGCACTAAATCTATGCAGAGGCTATGTGAGTGACGTATGAGAACAGCACACTAGCTGGCGGTGGGATTTTTGTGACACAGTGTTGGGTTTCTTCATTCGGATGCCTCTGAAGCAGTATGGAATCAATTAGAGTTCATGTTCAGAGTGAGCCAGTAACGACAAGAAAGGCACTCAGAAAGAAGGTCATAACACGAACATTCATGTTGCCAGTCTGGCAGTTCTCCTTCCTCTGCATGATGTCGTACAGGAGCCGTACAGACTTACATATATTATATATATGTTACCTGACAATTATTGTGTCAAGGAGCTCACACTATTCTCTTTATGTGAGCCCATTTGGCATATTCTCATGTTAACAGGTCATTATTATATACTTAAAGAAATTCTCTTCCTTTCGGACCTTGGAAGGAACTGGATCACTGACTGATGAGGGAGAGACAGAAGCTCTATTGCTTCTGATGTCATTCTTGTGTTTTTGTTTCGGGTTATTAATTTATGCCTGCACCTTTTTTCTCAGAACGTGTAATTATTTTAAATTAATCTCATATAAACGCTTTATGACTAATATAATACAGTTTAAACTATAAAATGTTTTTCTGAGGTTTTACTTAGGGTTCTGTTAAAGAGACGATGATGATTAAAGAGCAGCTGAGAACAGAGTGAGAAAGCGTCTGACGTGAAGCAGGACTGTGGTTTCTGTCTGGTCTCTGACAGGGAAATAGATCAGTGCTCGTCTAGTGTGAGCAGAAGGGAGAACAAGTGTTTCAGTGTGCGCTGGCTGCAGAAGGGTGAATATCCTCACTGAAAAATGTAAGTCATAAAAAGGGAGGGTGGAGGGGTGGAGCGGGACCGGGGAGAGGGAGGGAGGGAGAGAGAGAGAGAGAGAGGATGTAGCGTGGTACAGATATTCAGAGAGAGCGCGTCAAACACACTTGGACCGTTCGCGTCTGTCACGACCCAGTCCAGCAGCCTGTTGAGGTGGATGCGTCTGTCGTATTTAGATTCGGATCGTCATGTCCTCACCCTCCCTTTGTGGCTGTCGGGCGGCCGCAGGTTGGTGTTTGCCCCGGCGGCGGAGCCACACGGCTGCGTTATCGTGTCTCCGTCACAGCCTGTCCGCCGCCTCCTGCTGATGAGAGGTAAGAGAGAGAGAGAGAGAGAGAGAGAGAGAGAGAGAGAGGCCCGGGAGACGCAGCGCAGGACCGACATTGATGTAATGAAGGATAGACGGAGATCCTGCACTGTCGTGTTAACATAGATAGATAGATAGATAGATAGATAGATAGATAGATAGATAGATAGATAGATAGATAGATAGATAGATAGATTAACATCCATCCGTTAATTAGCCGCCACTGTGACAGGGATTCATATCAGAGATTTATTTGACTCTTGTGCACAATTAAAATTACAGGACTGAATTTGATGTGATGGTGATTTACTGCAATGTATTGTTTACAACAAATCCAGGTCTTTTCACGATCTGGTTCAAGATAACGTTTAATTTTTACTACATACATAATTTACTAATACAAAATACATGTTTGTTAAAACATGTGTTAAATGTGCTGTGTGGTATTTATGAAACGTGTTTACAGCATGTCCAATGAATGAAAGTGAGTGGAAAAAAATATAACAGCAGCAGAATATTAATGTACTGAAAGATCCAACCATGCTGCTTTATGCTAAAGATGTCATCAGTGATGGAAAGTACCACTGATAGTACACTTAAACAGTACTATGTAGTAACTATGAATACTAATTGGATATTGCTGCTTTACTTAAGTATTTCCATAGAGTTCACTACATTTGAGAGGCAAATATAGTACTTTTACTCCACTACACACACACTGTAATTACTTTTGGAACCTGAATAATAATCAAATACAGTGTAATCATAAGACTTTATTGATTCTTCTGCCTCTGTCCCGTTGTCTGGCAGACAGTGGATTCCTGATGCATCTGTCCAGCCACCATGCAGTGTTCTTGGAAATCCATGGTGCTGCTAGCCTTAGCCTCCATAGCTATCCAGTACACGGCCATCCGCACCTTCTCAACCAAGCCCTTGAGCCTGCTGTGCTCTGTGGGTCTGGCAACCACGGGCTCCGCTGTCAACTGCAGCCTCAAGGACCTCACAGCAGAGGGCCAGCAGACGCTTGACGGCTCGAATCGAGGCTGTGACGAGATGGTCTCCCACACCCCACCTTCACCCACCTATAATGCCAGCAAGAGAACCCACATCCTCATTCTGGCCACCACGCGGAGCGGATCCTCGTTCGTGGGTCAGCTGTTCAATCAGCATCCAGAGGTTTGAATCTGATATGGACATATCACATGTTTCATATCAAATGATCCTCAACAGTCAGAGCTGTTGACCTGACATGATCTATAAAGTTCATCTTAGGTGTACGGCAGAGCTAAAATCGAGATCAGCTGTGTGAAGGAGACCACTAGAAGAGTAGCTGATCATCAATTTGGTCAAATAAATTGGATGCATCATACATTTTAAATATGAGGTGGATGTGGACAGCAGACTGACGTCTCAAGAAAAGATGTTGTCTAGATGGCAGCATATGTCTCCCTAAAACCCTATATATGCCACAATGTTGATGGTATCTTTACACATGCAAGTCATCCATGGCCAAGGGCACTGATTTTTCACATTTTGCTGATGAATACTGAACAGTCTGGATGATCTTTTTCATGTTTGGCATATAGAACCTGACAAACATTTTCCCCCAAAACAAGCTGAGACTTGTCTAAACCCAGAATACATTTCCACTGTCTCACAGTCCATCTGATGCGAACTAAGGCCCAGGGAACAGAGATCTGATATGTGGCTTTCTCACCGGGTAACAGAGTTTCAGGTTGCATTTGTGGACACAGTGGTAGACTGGGTTAAATAAAGGTTTTCCAAACTGTGATGTGTTGTGAAAGTGATGGTTTCTGCCTGAGGGCTGAAAGGTGACGCATATTCAAGTTTTTACCGTAGTCACCTTTTCACAATATTATATAGGTACTGTAGATGGTGAATTACTTAAATTCAATCTTGCAATGAAAACTGTTCTAAATCAAATGATTGACAACTGTCTCACAAAGTTTGAGACAAAGTGGTGAGATGTGGTTTTTTGGAGGCTCAGAGCATTTTGTTGAGGCTATTATAAGCAATCACGACCCCCTCACCTGTTACCAATTAACCTTTCTTGATACTTGATTATTTTATTGCAATTAAATGCAATTATATTGATTAGTGAAAACACTGAAAATCGTTTCTTTCTACTTTTGTCAGCAAATAAATAAAGCAAATGAACAATTCACAGATTTAGTTTTTTACTGCATTTAAAAAATGGTTTTCTATAAATGGGATTTTTTAATATAATACTATGAAAGATGTGGTGATGGGATCAAAAGGGCTCATTCAGTGGAGAATTCGTGGACGTAAAAGACATCTCCCTGAACCATCAGTAGAGCTGGGGTGGCACTACCTGAGGCACTGTGACTGGCCTTGAGCAGTGACACCCACTGAAATGTGTGGGTTATTTTGTCTGCAGAGGCACAAAAAATGTCATTGATTGCACTTAAAAAATTCCATTACATAGTTTATGTGTGGTAGTACATCATAGCTTTCATAAATTGCCTTTGATATTATTTTTCATATCCCAGGTCTTCTACTTGTTCGAGCCTCTCTACCACGTCCAGTTGGCGCTGCTTCCTCGGCTGGCGCAGAGTCGGAACCTGGCTGAGAGGAGGGTAATGCTGGGAGCAGCCAGAGACCTGCTGAGGTCTTTGTACCACTGTCACCTCAACAGTCTGGAGAGTTACATACGACCTCGTCCCGCTAACCACTCCACTGACAAGCTCTTCAGACGTGGAGCTAGTAAGGGACACTTGTCAGCAGTGTGTCCACCTGCCTTCTTTCATTCACATAATGATGCTACTGCAGTATTTTATGTGTAACTGTTTTTGGCCTATGTCTGGTCTTTAGGCCAATCTCTGTGTTCCCCGCCTGTATGTGAGGCTCCTCTGAGTCCAGAGGAACAGAACCTGGTTCTGTCTGATGAGGGGGAGTGTGTGAAGAGGTGTGGGCCGCTCAATGTCACGCTGGCTGCTGATGTCTGCAGAGCAAAACGCCACGCAGCCATAAAAACTGTCCGGATTCCCCAAGTTAGTGACCTGAGAGCATTGATTGAGGACCCAAGACTCAACCTGAAGGTAAAAAAAACAATATTTATAATACATTTACTGTGTAAAAGTTTTTTCAGAGCTGTAGACTAGAGAAGATAGACTCAAGTTGCAAAAATGAAGATTTGTGACTTGACTTAAACTTATATTATAATATTGTGTTTAGTTTTGGCTTTTGACAAAAGCCAAATTGTTGTTAATGATCAATAAGAAGCAGTGTTCTTGCAAAGTCACCAATGAACCTAATAAACGCTTTTATCTGCAGCTGCTGGCAACAGAATAAAATGGAGAAAATCTCAGATTCACATGAAAGAAATTAGTCAGCATAATGCCCATTACTTTTATGAAATTATTGCATTTGCAAATTGTGTTGATATTTAGATATTATTTTCTATGCTTTCTAAATTGAACCTTTGTTTTGAGTGTTCTAACTTGATGTGTATGGTACAGGTGCTTTGATCCACTGCTTTGCACAAGTTAAACTGTGGGTTTTGATTGAACCACTCAAGGTCAGTCAGAGGTTTGTCCTGAAGCCACTTCAGCACTGTCTTGGCTGTATATGCATTGAATAACGGCCACACTGAAAAGGGAACCACCACCCCAGTCTCAGGTTTCATACACAGATTTATTTGTATTTGGCTACATTTATTAGCATTTATTATATATTTTAAGTCTAAGTCTATTTTTGTGTGTGTGTTTATTTAAAAAAACTATCAGATCCATCCATCAGTGAATCAGAAAATAATGATGCACTGTGATGCAGTGTGTTAAACTGTAATATTGAAAGACTGATAACTCTCAATTTAAAGTCTTCACCAGAAAGTACAGATGTCTTTAGTGATTGGACCAGCACATGCATTCATAAATGATAACTAGATGCAGCGTGATTGGTTATTGTGTTGGCTGGTCAATTTGATTCTACTGAGTCAGGAGGCTGCATTTAGGAGCTTTTCACTCGCTGAGAACATGGTAGACTGGATGATGGAAGGTTAGATGAGCAATCAGTGCAGTGCTAAAGTGGTATTGACTGAACATGTAGTGACAACGACTGCAGTCGCTCAGAGATACTCCGAACACATGTCCAGACATGTGCACACGTACTGCAATACAGCCTCACAGTAACCTTTATTACACCCACCCTGATGTGATAGACAGCATTATGTAATACGTGGTGACTGGATTGACCTGACAAGCTGAGAATCATGTACATGTGCCGTATATAAAACAAGGACACAACATGAGCCTTTTCTAGAAATCTTTTTACTTGTTGTGTAGCTGAAATCCTATATCAGTCAAGAATGGGGAAAAAAAGTGTTTTTTAAAGCTAAAGCAATGGTCTCCGTTCCCAAACACACAAGGAGCACAGATGACTCTCTGCTCTCCTACAGTACTAGACAATATGTTGATACATTGAATGTGATCTAATCTTGGTCTCAGCGCTTGAACATCATAAGCAATAGTTCTAAAAACCTGATAATGAATCTTGACTATAAGTGAATTAGCAATTGATTATGTGCATCATCATCATAAGGTTGTCCAGCTCGTTCGAGATCCTCGTGGTATCCTTGCATCTCGTATTGAGACATTTCGAGACACCTACAGGTTGTGGCGTCTGTGGAGAGCGACTGGACGTCGACCCCACAACCTGGACCTGGGACAGATCAACACAGTGTGTGAGGACTTTCTCAGGTCTGTTTCCACGGGCCTGGCCAGACCCGCCTGGCTCAGAGGGAGGTACATGTTGCTCAGGTGAGAAGAACAGAGATAATATTCATGGACATACAATGTTTTTCCTGTTCTTTGATTCATTTTGTTGTCTAATCCTTATATTACTAATTTATAAAGTAGCCACCAATTCTTCAATCAATCAGTTCTTTGTCCCTTTCCTTGCTTGGTCAGGTATGAAGATTTGGCTAGGTTTCCCCTTCAGAAGACCAGGGAGCTCTACAATTTTCTTGGCCTGGTGCTGGATCACAGTGTGGAGGACTGGATCATCAACAACACCCGCGGCAGCAGTGATCTGTCGTCACGGCAAAAGTTCACCACAGTTCGGGACTCTGCGGCCAACGCAGAGAACTGGAGAGTGAAGCTATCTTTCGACATGGTGGTTTACACTCAGACTGCCTGCCAGCCACTCCTGGAGCTCCTTGGATACAAGACAGTGTTCCATCCCAGAGAACTGAGGAACCTTTCACACTCTCTGGTGGAGGACAGGACGTTCCTCCCATTTTTTTAAACAAGTGATGTCATAGGTAGTGTAGAAATCCAATGTGATTTAAGTAACTGATAAGACAGTCTTAATGTAGAAATAATGTAGTCAAAGCTCATTTGACCAATGTGGATATCCTCTGTGTCAGGGGTGCAGGATCCGCTGTGTGCATCATTCTGTTTAAAAATGAATTTAAAAAATGATATGAAATTATCTCCAACTGATTAGTTTCTTTTTTATTTATTCATTTATTTAAACCTCTGCCTAACCACCTACCTCAGTTCCAGCCCTTTAAAACACCTGATGAAATATGGTAAATCAAACTTACATTGTAATTTTAAAAGAATTTCTTACTGCACCACATTTCAACCTGTGAAGTATTTGACAGACAAAACAATATTTTATCACTTTCTCTATACAGTGTGCCAAACTTGATGTGTGACATGGACGGCTGAGGACTGAACCTCTGCCACCATCATCACAGGCCAAAATACAGATTATTGTTATGCCATTGTTAAAATTGTCTTGATTTCATATAGGATGTCATAGTTAGTTGTGCAGCAATTTGATATTATTTTCTAGTAGATTTTCAACTGTGGAATTAAATGTGTTTGGGTGTCTGTGATTACAGATGCGCCTCATCCACAGAGTATAACTCTCAGTGAGGCCAGTCAAATTATACTGGACATTGTGTACATTGTAGTTCAGGAGAGTTATGGACCAGGCTTTTTTTTTCCAAACATGGAAAAACTAGATTTCAGTAACTCCTTATATTTTTCAATAACAGCATGTTTTACTTAATTAATAAAAAGTGAAGGTGGTCATAAATTCATTATGTGTGTAAACAAGAAGAATTGAAATGTCAAGAGCACCTAGTGTCTTTTTTATAAGCATTATTCATCTATTTTTTTGTATTCTTACGCAGCCTTTAAATTAAGACTTTTTGTTACTTCTGCCTAGCCTCATTCAAAGCAGGAAATAAAATGTAATTTAATCCAAACATATACAGGAGTCATTGTCAGTTTTTCTATTACTGACCTTGTATTCATTATAGTTTGTTGTTAGATACTGGTGGAGTAGAATTATAATCAGATTCTATGATGTTTTTAATGTTTAGAGTCTGTCTAGAATAAATATGTTCATATAACCATTCAGTATGTTTTCATGTGTCAGTACTGAATCACAGTCCCGCTCTCTAAAATGTTAATATAGAACATTGTCCCACACAACCAGCTCCCAGTGGAATTAGTGAGCTTTTATTTTTGGCTGTTTTATTCATAATGAGTTTTGACAAGACCATGACACGACTGATCTTGTTTGCATGCCCAGAACCTCATGAATCTAACAATGTATATTACTTTAAGGTATTAATGTCACTTTTAAATCAGTTCCATATTATTAATACAGATGCATTCATAGCAAATTGTGAATTGCATATGTTTTTCACATTGTCGTCATTTCTTTTATCTGTGGAGGAGGCTTGTTTGATCCCTATTGTAATCCTGACAAACAATCACCTTATGTCTATTCCTCTCACTACACCTTCTAGCTCACATGTTGCTCTGAGTAAATCAAGCCCTCACTAGTGCTTCTCCATCACCTGGAGGCCACACAATGAGCCAATTGTTGTTTCCTAGGTCAACTGAGACAACTCATCTTTCTTCCAACCAAACATATGTTTTTCTTGAGATGTCTGACAGACATTTAGCCAAGGAAATTAGGAGCTCCACAATGTATGGCATTCTGGGATTCTGCATCATTCCCTTTATGGCCAAGTAGAAAGCACAGTCAAGATGCACAGTGGTTTGAAGGAATGTCATATACATAAACATTGTTTTGTGAATTGTTATTATTATTATTATATTTATATTATTAACTATTATAACTTAACTATAATATATACTATTTTGCAGTTCTAAAGGCCTAAAATATCCTGTATTTGTTTACTCTTATGGCTTTGGTGTCTAGGTTCACAAGCCACACCTACTGTCCTGTGCACAAAAAGAGGGTAGATTCTATTAATCAGTGATGATAAACAATAGTTAGAGTAATCCCTTGTGTTTACAGTTCATGATGTGATAGATTTCTTCTGTAGAGAATTATTATTATATACATTAGTACTTCATCTCCAGTTACATGTGCAGTAGGCTATTAGTAGTAACATATTCTCACATAACACATTCCTAACTTCATTTTTCTGAAAACATTTTGAAAATAGCTAGTAAAAAAGTCCCTGCTCCCTGTTGTCGACATAAAACTAAGCATTTAGACCTTTATTAATTGTTTGATTTGTCTGGATTGACAAGCAACAGCAACAACTTACCTCCTCAGTCCCCCTATGAGCTAAATATTTTGAAGAGCTCTAGCCACTTTTGAGACCTACTGTGTACTAAGTGTTAATTTATCTTGTACCCCGCAACTTTTATGAGAGCACTGCTTCCTCTAAACCTCTATTTAAGAAACCACATCTTCCAGGGTCTTTAATAATTACTGACCAGTCTCTGACCTGTGAAGATTTTTAGTATCTGATTTTGTTGGATCTCAGCAACTTTCGACCCACCTACCACCTATTATAATGAAAACTTAAACATGAAATGTATGAAATAAGTACCCCAGGGCTCTTTACTTGTCCCTCTGCTTTTTCTCTTAAACCAAATTCTACACTGTCATGAAATAATTTGTTTTAACACTACTATGCAAATGATACTCAGTTTTATGTGTCAGATTATTCTAATTAAATTGAAACAGACATGCTCCTTAATACCCCTATATTCACCTTTGGCCTTATCCTCCATCTTGTGTCTGCTCTCTTCTGCTCTCAGAGCAGGGCTACTGTGTGCCCCTATAGAATTAAAAATATGTCACCTGGCTGCAGGGCCCTTCCTTTTTGCTGTCCTGTAACCTATGTACACACAACTTAAAGTCTTCCCAGATCATTGTCTCATACAGCTTTGCAATCTTTGTTTTTTCATCCTGTTTTTCTGTATAGTAAATTTGACACCTGTAACCATAGAGAGCTCCATCCTTTGTTGCACTTCCATTTTTTCAATGATTATTTTTAGGGTAGTTTTTCCTTATCCATAATTCACAGTTTAAAATAGCAAGTGTTGAATACTGTACAGGTTGTAAAACCCTTTGAGACAAATTTGTGATTTGGACATATATATAAAGAAAACTGGCTTGACATTTATTGAGAGAAAACATTGCAGTTTTTATTTTACAGAATACAGCCTCATCCTGTTTGCAAAAATAATTCTATTATACACAAAATTGCTTATTCTGAAAACTGCCATAGTAACAGAGTATTCAGGTTTAAAACTACCACAGAGAGCCAGAGAGAGAGAGAGAGAGAGAGAGAGAGAAATTCAGCCTAAAAGGAAAATGAAAAGTGAGAGCAGAAAGCTTATTGTCTGACATGCAGCAAATGATGCAAAAAAGATTGATGTTTTTGGATGCTTATAAAAATGTAGCTTCACAGCAACAGTGCAATTACAAATTTTAAACAAACTGATTTGGTCTCTACACAATTACATCATAAAAGACGGGTTAATCAAGTACATGTATGTTTTTCTAACCTCTCTGCTTAGTGAAGGTTGCATTAGTATTTTTTACCAATATGAGACACCCTGTACAGAGACTCCAAAACACAGCTGTGACATTCTGTGAGCTAATGAAGATATTGTGGTTCTTCAGTTATACTATTCTTTTCCAAAACATCTGTAAATAAAATACAACTGTCATGGTTAGGTTCTCAAAATCTGTGTAAAAATATCTAAAGTCAATGTGTCACACTGATTTGGTCCATGTGTAAATTTACATGGCGCTTTGACATTTTGAACTGTGTTATTGCTGCTTTATTGGGTACATTAAAATCATATAACAGAAAAATAAAATTGCTCATATAAATTTTGTTCTATCCCACCCAAACACATTTCATTATTTATTTTATTATCTTTTCAAATTCTAAGTGTAAGTGAATGTACCATGGTTGACATAACTGTAAGATAATAATACAATTGATACTTTATTAATCCTCTATCGGGAAATTCTTGTGGACAGGCAGACCCCTTAAGGTCCCGAGGTTTGGGGTTCAGTGTCTTGTCCAGGGACACTTTAACATGTAGCCAGGAATCGGGGAGGAACTGGGAGTCGAACCACCAAGCCTGGGATTCATACCAACTGATCCCTATTAAGCAATACATCACCTTACTCAAGTGTCTATGTATCACACAGCTTACTCTGCCCCCTAGCCTAGAGAATAAATCACATTTGCAGCAGGATACCTGACATTTAAATGTTCACTTTCTTTTACGATTTTAGATACATTTTACAAATAAACCGCCACTGTGATTTACCAATTTGATTGTTGTTGTGAAATGGGATTCTGTCAAAATATGTGATCTTCATCCAAGAACATGAAAAATACAGTAAATGTTGTGAAATGGGCTCTGGACAAGCTATGCTAAAGACATACAGTGGTAATATACACATGGTCAGAGGCAGGAATATCAACTAAAGATACATGATAAACATAAACATACAGTACATTTTAATGTAAGGAAGAATGAATGATTATGGAAAACAAAATTCTACACCTATTTAATCTATCATAGTGAGAAACTTTTTTTGTGGCTCTCTTTCAGTTTTCTGATTTCACGGCACAAGTAAGGAGTTTAATGCAGATTAAGATATATGCAGGAGGGCAAATTACTTCAGCATAAATAAATTAATGACAGACATGTAAATACTACAAGAAATATAAAAGACAATAAATAAACAAATGCATCAATAAATTATAAATGTTGAAATACTCATAAATACATCCTGAAGTAAATGCATAAAAAGATCATTATGATGAGGTGAAATGTATTTTCATAATTTAAAACATTTACATTTATTTCTGTTTATGTGCTTCTATATGCAACTTAGGTTGGTGGCCTAAACCCTAGTACCACTCCAAAAATCCAAAAGGTGCAGCCAGATTGAAACATGAAGGCAGTCTGAGCTCTCATCCAGGAAATAACATTAGTCCTGCAGCTGACTAACCCAGTTTTAGCCTGGGGTTAGGACCAGCTACCCAGTTAGGATACAGACACAGAAAAACTGAATAAATAACTAAATAAATATAGAAGAAAAATAAAAAAGTATAAACATATAACTGTGAGTGTATTGCAATATAATATAATAATTACTTTGATTTATGCTTGCATTTATTTCAGTATATATCTGTTAATTAATGAATTATTAATTTATACTTAAGTAATTTTTCCTCCTCCATAAAGTTAAGCTTCAAATGATGACATTTTACAGCTACATGTCCAGCACAGAGCCTGGGGAACAAAAATGTGTAACTGTCTAAATACTCTGTCTGGACTGTATTTGTCAAAGAATCAATAAATAACACCCTGCCTTCTCTATTCCTATTTTTTTCTTCTTTGTTGTTTTCATATTTATTTACCCATCGACTTCCCTTCACTGAAACATGTTTTGTTTCCTCAGTAAGTTATGCTACAGTAGCTGTAGGCTGGCTAATGTAGCATCAGTGCAATTAAAAACTACACCAGAATGGCTGAAGTGATTCCTATGAGATCTGAACTTCACTGGAGAAGAAAGAACAAAAACAGGACTCTGTTTTGTTACATTCAAAACAGATCTTGTAAAACAAAGCAAAATACTGAGACTAATGAAACTGATGAAACCAAATGTAAACTACAGTTTCAGGATTGAGCACATCACAGAAAGTAGAAACAAACAAAACCAAACTCAGCTGTTCTCCACAGTAACATACAGTACCTGGAGTATTTGTACTCCCATCTCAGGATATACAGTCCCATGTCATCCTAAACGTAAACACAAATTCCTTTGTTATGATCTGTTTATCAGGGATCCCCAAATATTTTCTGAAGGGGGTCAGATTCTGTTGTGTGCTACTGTGTTTCAAATTGATTATTAATGCATTACTTATAACATTATAGACATAGTATGTGCCGTCAACATTCCTGTGGTCTGGCTGCAGTATGTTTCTGCCACATATTTATTTTGTGTGGCAATGTCACAGGATGCTTCTTTGCACCAAAGGACTTTTACTTAAAGGTAAACCTTTTTCAATCTCCCACTGTTGCGTGCTTGTTGCACCTTTGATGCGTGTACCTCCTGTTGTAGTAAATCTCCACTGACAATGACTGACTTCTAGTTGCTTTAGTAGCTTTGTAGCTGCATGAGTGAACACACTGCTTTGATCAGAAGAATAATGCTAAATCCATTCTAAGCTTTCGAGGTATTTTGCTCTTGTTTGCATCACACACGCGCGCGCGCACGCACACACACACACAAACACAGACACACACGCACACACAGCCCACTGTCCATCAGTCAGCTTTGTCCTTCTTCCTTGGTGTGACTTTACTTGCCACCACAGATCCCACTGCTCCGACACCTCCTGTAACCATGGAGACGCTCCCTTTGACCAATCCTGCACTGGCTGCTGGCACACTGGTCACAGCTGTTTTGGTGAGCTCAAAACTTTTAGTTCCTACCCAAGCGACACCCCCTAGGGTTGCACCGACAACATTTCGTGTCATGCTGAACAGGCCACCGCCCACTCTCCATATGACTCCTCCGTCTGGCCTGGGCTGGTTTTCATCTGTGTCTGAGGACAGAGTCAGAGACACAGACAGGCAGAGATAGAAAGACAGCCAAAGAGACAAAAACAGAATTATTATACTATTGCAACTTAAGTATATTGTTAAACACATTAAACTGTCATTAGATCAACGTGAAAGTATGTCTGAAGTAAAAAAGTATAAACATACTCTACACAGACGTATTACAAGAGTTTGATAGGACAATATTCTTCAACAGCATATTTATGACCTGTTGTATTTTTAATGTGTTAACATCTCTTAATAGAGATGAACTTCCTCACTGTCCAAGTCTCTCTCCCTCTCTTGCTGCTTTTAAAGAGGAACTGGTGATGAAAGTAAAGGTGTCTGTTGTACAGAGGTTTCTCATCACTCAGTATCAGCATCTCACAGTCCGGTAAAAATCAACAGAGTGGAGCAGCAACAGAGACAGGGTTGACTGGAAAGATGAGAAAGTTTTTCATTCTGTCTTTCCTCCAAGTTACTGTTGAATATGTGAACTGTTAAAATAAAAATTCTTGATAGAGGTCATACAAAAAAAATTTATTCTCTCTTTATTATTTGAATTTTTATGAAGACAGAACAAACAGTATGATCACTTGTGAAATGCATGAAAACTAGTTCTCAACAATCCTTTAAGGTCAACTGTCAATAATAAACGATGTGGCAGAAACAAACCCAGGGAAAGAGGTGAACAGAGGTGCTGGGTGTAGTCTGATAGCACAGTACATTATTAGGACTGTCGGAAGGAAAAAGGAGCACCAACATATTGCTTCAAATGAATGAGTGCCATCACTTCTGCTGCTTAGCGATTACTAAAAAGCAATCAAACACAAATTCGATGTTGTGTCTTCAGTGACTGATGCCAAATGTAACATTGTCAGCCTCTCTCACATCAACGTAAAGTGGGAGTGAGGGGGCGTCGCTGCACTTAACAGTTCACACCGAGGGTCTGTGGATATAGTTACTCACCATGTGCGTGTTCCTCGAGAAGGTAGGGGGGAACTCCCTCCAGTTCACTGTCCTCACAGGTGTGGTGATCACTGGAGTCAACAGTACACGAGCCGCCCTCCTCCACCTCCTGCTGTGAAGTCAGCACCTGGAGCACAGCATATAACTGTTGATATCGATGGGCAAACGTGACTGACTGACTGAATGAATGGATTAATTATGTAAACCAAAATGCAGTCACAGTCAGTTCACACTCTCTTATATGCTACAGTGTACGCTTGTTCAAACACAGAACTCCTGCTCCGGTCATGTGAGACAAAATCATTTTTCTGATACTTACCTTAAGCCTTTCTTCCTTCCTTTTAATAATAAAAATTGCTAACACTTACACAACTAATTCACATGCACATATTATTAACTATTATTCATTTATTAGTGTTCCTTTTTGATAACTGTCAACTGCACATGGAGAGAAATAGACACTGCATATGGCATCTAAATACCTACAACTTATGTGCCATATTCACAGGTACCACTTTTTTCCATGTTATTTATTAACTTTAGTGCTATTTATTACTCATAAATGCACTCTGAATTTTGTTGTACTCACACTACAATGACAATGGACCTGATTCTGATTCTAAAAACATCCATTTGACTTGTGTGGTGTATGTGCAGTCACTGTGCTCACAGTCAGTCAATCCACGTGGACTGACATGAACCCTAGTGTGAAAGCATGAATTGGCTCAGCTATGGTCCATGGTAACGCATCCAGAATGAAGCACTACAATAGAACCGCTTCAATGGAAGTGATGGCTTTCAGCATTCATCTATCTAAAACTAATATGAAGCTTAAACAGTTTGGGTTTAATAAATCATGAGGGGTGTTTTCTGTAGTCAAGGTCTGGAATTTGATAGAAGAAAATGGAATTTTATATTAAAATTGTCCCAGAATGGCACCTGTTGCATGAGAGCCAGCTACAGCAGCTCCTCTCTTTGTATGTGCTTTGTGTGTTTTTTATGAGGTTGACAGGACATGTGGACTTACAGGGATCCATCTGATCCCTGCATTAGTTTATGTGAGGACTTTTTGCGACTGTGTCTGGGTGCACATGGATACCATGGATTTAGTCCTGTTCTCCTGAGACACCTGCAACCCACCAGTAGTTGGTGCAAAGCTGGAGTCAAGCATTGAGTAAAACTGAGATGATCTCCCAATAAAATGCAGCAAGCAGATTCGGTGTTATTGTTCTCCAGACTGTTGTTTTTAGACAGACTTGAGCATTTGTGAAGCTATTAAACTGTGCAAATATAGCACATCTACCAAAAAGCCCGATGAGCCGTTTCTGTCGGCGTCACGTCACGTCACTGAACACACACGGTGCTCTCACGGTGAGACAGCGGGCTGTGATGTCTCTGCACAGCAGACACGTATTGGTTTACGTCTGAAACTAACCTCTGGTGGTAACGGTAGCGCGCTTATTTGGGTTTGCTAATGTAAGGGTAACGACACATTACAGCCGAGGTCCGGAGAGCGAACATCTTTTTGTTTTTCTCTGAAGCTGAACTGAATGTGTGACACTGTACTTTCAGACAAGCAGATACATAAAACGACACATACACACGGAGATTTGTGCCTTTAGATAGCTAATACGTTTTAGCGTTGTCAGACTATAACGTAAATTAATACTGAATATCAGCGGCGCCACAGGCACATGAGCATCTCCAGTTGTAGAAAACTAAACATAAAGCCAAGCAACGTCTCTTACCTTCATTCCGTCACTGTTTTTCCCCACAAATGTTTCTTCTATGTGTTTTAATTTCTCCTGCTTCTGTTGTTTTGCTGTCAAGCTGAAAGCGGAAGTGACGTCTGTTGTTTACTGCGTGCTGGCGCTGTAATGGCTGCGCGCGGCCGCACGCTGTCAGCAGAGTCTGACGCCGGAGAGTCCGGTGATGTCACCATCATCAGAGTGAGGTCAAAACGATGCAGAGCGGAAGACAGCGTCGTCCTTATCCACAGCGGGTCACTGTAGTTTTTAGCAAACATTACGCAGGTAGGATGAAAGGATACATTTGAATGACTACTTAGAACATTTTTCCACGTCTGAAAAACACCAGCAGCAATAATAACAACAACAACAATAATAATAATGATAATAATAATAATAATAATAATAATAATGCCTATGACTACATTATATTATATTCTTAATGAAGTACATGAAGAACATTCAGAATAAATCTGCAACAAAATTAAATACAATTCAGCAATTACGATTACAATAGATAAAATAGAAAATGCCATCCAAAAGACCAAATCTGATAAAACTGGAAAATAAAATTAAATAAATAAATATACAAACAAAAAGTTTTAATATAAGTTCTTCAGCTAGGGAGACCTTTAATCTTGAGCCAGGCAGGAGGGTCCTGTCTGAGAATTGTGGGGGTGTTGGACTGGGCCGTCCAATGTTTGATTTCTGAGAGACAAGATATCAGCAGATCCAGTTGGCCTTCATTGATAGCAATGATACTGAATGTTGTATTTGCACATACTACTGGTAACGAAGGTAAATACAGTAGCACCATGCAAAATTATATATGTCACTAATAATTAGTAAAGGTGTGGTCACTATCATAAGATACAATGATAAAGATTAAATCATTACACTTGTGGTCAGAGTCACAGCCACAGGAAACCACAGGTCTTTCTCATGATGTTTGAGTAGACATCTCCTTACTCCTAATACTTACAAACAAGTGGTGTAGGGATTCTAAAAGCCCAGCACTTTATGAGAGGAGCTGAAGAGAACCTTAAGAAAAAGTGTGTCAAGAATTTTAATAGCTTCTTGAGCAGAAGATGCGTTTATTAAGTGGATAATGGATTTTTGTAGAAGGACTGTGATGTGTGTAACGTTAATGCTGCTTTCTCTGCAAACTGAGTGAAAAAACAAGGGACTTCTGCGTTGTAGAGTTTGAGCTCAGTGCAGATGTGGAGATGCATGGAGAGGATAGAGGAGGGAGAAGTTCTCAATGGTATGGAACAGACTAGGCATCCTCTTCCTCCCCAGCACAGAGCCAGTCTTCCCACTGGTTCTGATGAGCTGCACCACCAGATGACAGTGAAGCAGCACTGGCCACAATCAGGGGTTGTGTTCTGACCAGAAAGAATATAAATATAAAATATCATAATATAAAAGTCTATTTTTGACATATTATATTGAAATTTTAACATCTCATTTTGACTTATTAATTAATATTAGATTAATTTTATTTTATTTGTATTTTTTACAAATATATTTTTACTTACCTTGGGAGAGTTTACTATTGATAGTCTGTTTGCTCAAGATGCTAATGAAAATTAGGATTGCTTCCACATTACTATTTCAGCACAAAGTTGGACTGGTGGTGGCCACAGAAACTGGTAAAAGATTTGCAACATCAGTCTGCAGCACCTCTGTGATTCTGTCTTTCAGACCTGCTATACCAGAACCCAACGACTTCCCATTATCTTGATGTCCAAGATGTCTAAGACCTCCAGTCCATCACCACTGTTCTCTCCGATAGTTATTGGGAGGCACTTGAAGCTGCTCAGAGAAACTTTAAACATATTAAATGTCTGCAGTGGTCCACAAATAAGAGGAAGATGTCAGATTGACAACAGTCTGACTTGAGTGTGTTGCTTTACTAACGTGTCAGTAGCATTTTGTTATCCTGCTCCACAAAGAGAGGATTACATCACTGGTTTCCCTCACAGTCATTGTTTTATGGCTTACACTTTAACAGTTTAGCTGTGGGGTTATGTACTTCAGTGTATTTGAAGAGAAATGTCTTCTTCAGAGTTCGGCTGCAGTGGACCGTGGAGATCACCACTTATCTTTCATCATGTGTTTACTTGCTGCTAATGAAGCATGAAAAATCTGAGCGTTCTGATGGTTTCAAGTATGTCCAGGGTTTTATAAATGGCTCATTCAGGTGTAACAGAAGAACTCAAATTTTTAGAACCATAATGTTAAGTTTATTAAGTGCCTAAACCTAACCCAGATGTCTTTATGCCTAATCCCAACCAAATCACTTTGTCTGCACAGTTGTTGTTTTGTTCCTCAGTAAAAACACAGTAGCTACTTATTATTTCAGTTTGATTATGCTTTAATGTCTTCTTTCTGAAAGATTTCACAGGGGTACCTAATAACGTGGCCAGTAAAAAAGTAATGCTTCACAACATTATTATTACAGGATTACATTCTCAGTTGCAGAAACATAATTTTCAGACAGAAATAAGGATGAAAATTTCTGTTCCTTAGTACCTCATCATTGGTCCTTGATTGAAAGATATTCAGGAATTACTTATTTAGGATTAATTAAATTATTAAATTATTAATTAAATTAAATTATCAGATTGTTCCTGATTTGTTCCTCACTCATTCTTTAGTAGCTAGTAATCATTTTTACTATCACGTGTTACAGTGACTGTGCCTGTTTGATTGGTGAGGTTTTCTCCTTTTTGAGCTGAAGACCCATGTTAGTCGAACTTTAATTTGATTAGTGGACAGAAAGTTTTGGCCATTGTTGTCAGAAAAGCTGAGTTACAGTATGTGAACACAAACACCACTTCCTTCTGTTTCCTGTGAGAACTAGCATTTGACCCCTACATCTTGCTCCCAGCATCGAGTCAGACACATGACATCCCCCTGGGAGCTTGACGGCCTGTGCTCTACAAGGTCCCCGCTTTCCTTTTCTTGAATCTCTGTGTATTTTTTTAACTCTTAAAGTCTAAAAATACACTCGAGTGCGGATGTTGCTGCTGTGTTACATAAGCTTGTGGGATTGAAGTGTCAGGAATGAGAGGTTGTACAGAAAGTTTCTGGATCTCGGTTCTCACAAAGTAAACAATTATGGAAGAAAGGACAGTTTCCTGGAACGGCTTCACATGAAAATCTCCACAGAATTCACTTAAAGCTTCATGTTTTGGACACTTTTTTAATCTACTTGAGCACAATTGTCACAGATTTCCTGGGTTCCACCTTAAGAGCGAACACTAACAATAGAGAAACCAATTAATCAAAGTGTATTTAGTCTGTATTCCAGGGTTTTTTGTTATGTAGAAGTGTGATCAGTCCTGCAGTTAAAAAAAATGCCCTCTCATACCCAGAAATGCATCCTGGATTTTGTCTCTGTCAGATTCTTTATACAATAACATTTCATACTTATAGAGCGTTAAAGACAGTATTACTATTTTATTTCTTTTTTTTTTATAGTACACAGTAAGACTGAGTAAACAGGACTAATTAAAACTATAATATATTTGATCCTTGGTAAGATTCTGTTCTTTTATTTGTTTAATAAAGGACATGTCCACCTTTATTTTGATGAGCATGTTTACAAATCGATCACCTATTAAGTACTAGAATTCTTGAGGGCACTATGTCTGAGTTTATTAGGGTGCTTGGACCTTGATATTACTTGTTTGCAAATTTTCACTGTTTTTGTCTCGTGGCTTGCAGAGTTTAGCACTTGCTTCATTGTGTCTTGCTATTTGTCACTGCTGTATAGGTGTCTTTGAATGGGTTGGCAATGAAGTTTTCCTGAATCATAAAATATCAGATTTATTCATATTTATTTTAACTATTGTGTTTTCTCTCTGCAGTAATGTGAGCTGTGGTAAATGGAGGAACAGATATTAGTTGTTCCAACCCAGTCTCCCAAAAAGTTTTTCTAGAGGAAATATTTGCAACAAGATTATGTTTTCTGTTAATATAATGATCATATGTTCACACAATCAACATATATGACAAGATGCAAATACACTGATACAAAACAAATCAATTAAATATCCACAGTCAGTGTATTTTTGTCCACCAAAGTATCCAATCTACAACATCCTTTTTACTCTTCCACCAAAATATTAGATGTTGCAGTTGGGTTCAGGCATCACAGCACTGGGTTAGGACCAGGTAAAGACTGCGGGCTGGGTTAATAAAGAAAAATATTAACAACCACCTCACACACACAATGTCTCCATGAAAAATGAATCCAAAACACGATCTTTTCACTAACTAAAGTACTTTTCTTTCCTAATCCAAACCTTTTGTAGAATTGTCTTTCACTCAGGTCTCCAACTTGTCAGTCCTGCACGCTTGTACGCCCATTATCCACCCCAACCACCTCCTTGCAACTTACTACACATTAATAAATGTATCATCTTATTCATTCACAAAATCAGTTTCAGTACAACATTATAGTTACCTTCGCCACAAAAATGTAATTGCAATTGCCGTGTAGTTGTATACAAATGTAATTTTTGGGAGACAGGGTTTGGGTTGTTCTTGACTGGCTATAATGGATGTACATGACGTGTTATTTATTGTGCTACTAACTAACTTTATGCCAGGTAAAAAGAAACGTGTCTATGTCAAGTCAATTACAGGTTTCAGACATCCAAGCTGGTCTGGCAGAATAAACCTGGATGTAGTAAAGACCGTAGAGTAGTAAGGGTTTATGATTTTGATTCATGTCCATGGTCTTGTGTTCCAGAGGATGGAAATGTAATGGATCCATGTGAGGCATTCAGGGATAGTACAGAATGTAAGTCATCTTTGTTCCAAAAGGCCCCAACCCCTAAAAACAAACAACAAAAACACAAAGAAAACATCAAATTGAGGTCTGAACTAAATCATGAAATTGGAGGATCAATAAACCACTACAGAGAGGCGAAAGAGAGACTAACATACATATGAGATGCTCCATTTACTGGTTTGGTGTAAAGTGAGGTCCAGTATCTGTTGGTGGTCCAGCAGAAGTAGTGTCCAATTGACTTGTGAGTGAGAATGTTTTCAGTTCATGAACCACGTTGTCATTTCTTTTACAGCTCATGTAATGCATCACATTTGATCTTGCAGTGATTATTAGCCTCTGGCCAACAGTGGGAGGAAAGGCAGGAGGAAGAGAGAGAAATTGGGCGTGTATTGGGGTGACTGGTCTTGTAGTGATTATAGTTGAGCATAGACAGAGAGGGAGGGAGGGCACCTTGTGTTCAGCGTTTTATCGTTGTCTAAGTTTAGATCTTGGCTCATAGAAGACTTCTCAAGTAACAAGACTGCAGGCTCTCTTCAGTCACTCCACACTGAGAGAGAATTTGAGCTTTAAAGGGAGCCGTCAAAGCCACAGAAAAGTGGCAAGTCAAAAGAAAATAAGACTAGAGGCAGGGGAGGGGCCCTTCAGACAGGAGACACGGACATAGAGTGAAGAAGAACACAAGACAGACTATTGCTGCTGACCACCTGAATTTCTCTCTGCTTTCAACCTGCCAGGACTGGATGATGGCAGAGGAACAAGAAGTGGAAGTCGATTCGTCTTCCACCTCTAGGTCTGAAAAACAAGCTCCACATTTTCTACGAGATGTCATCTTCCACGGCAAGTTTAAGGTGAGTGTCTCCGTAAGAGACGAGCAGAGCGAACAGGAGAGATAAGCTGAGCCACAGAATGAAAACCGTCCAGGTAGAGAGATGTATGGGCTTTTATATTTAACACTGTTAGAAGAGGTATGCTTTGGTTTTGGTATAGTTATAAAAATGTGCCAGGATGATGCTTGAGAAAATAAGGATAAAATAATTCAAATGACATAAGATAGATGAGTCGATTTGAGGGAATGATGCGGCCATTAAAAACAACACATGCACAACATGAAACGCAACTTGATCAACAATTCATGTGCCTCAAGTCATTTTCTCTCCAGTTATTGTTTGTGTTCATGCAATATGAGAAAATAATCAACTGAGGCTTTTTAGGTTTTGTCCCACTTTGTTTTTACTCACAACAGTTGTAAACATGAAGTTATTTGGATTCTGCGCTGCACCATCGCTGCTACTTCAATTGATGGCGAAGATCAAAGCAGAGTTAATGCTGCTTATTGACAGGAGACCTCACACTGCACGTTGACTAATACAAGCTAATGTGTGGCTCTTCTTTGGTGGTCTGCCCAGCAAAGAGCTTATAAAAGAAGAACTGCATTACTGCAGAAGACAGTTCAGGGCACAGGTCCTCTTAAATGACCCATCTGTACACACTGATTTCATCCTAACTTCTGTGTGCATGAAACAAACTGACAACTTCTGGCATGTTGTCCCAAAGCTTCTCTTACTATCATTTTTTTGAGCACTTTTAGGGTCTCAGAGACAGCAGTTGTCAAACTCTCACCTTTGCGCTTAATGAAAACTTCTTTAAGAGATGTTTAAAGCAGGTTTTCATCACATTTCTAGAATGTCTTTTCAAATTTTGCAACTTGACATTAAATGATGGCACGTAGCATTTGAGTTGCTAAAAACCTGACTGTGGTGCCTAGATTTTGCACAGGAATGGTCTACTGGTTGTCTTAAAATATTTTCTATGGCATGTGTACTTCTGAGAGTAACAGATTTTTTTGGTTGCTAATTTTAAATAACATTTCCAAACATGTGATACACATGTGGAGTGGACTCACTAACAAACTGATAGAGCATGGATCAGATCAGGTCATGGGCACTGTCCACCCAAACCCAGCTGCTAACTTATATTTTTCTCATGTAAAGTATCAAAAAAATAACTGTTTGGTACTGCCATATGGGCATAAACTAGTAAATAAATATTTGGTGACATAAGGCAGCAATGTAGTTAGAGTAACTAAGGTGTCACAGCTACTCAGATTAAAGAGTTACTCCAGTGGTTTTATTACACTTTCACAGAGATGATTTCTCACAGAAGACAAAAAGATCTGTCAAAATAAAAGCAGCAGTGCTGATAAATCTTGACTTTTAGGGAGTCTGTGGCACAGTTGGTAGTCTACAAACCACAGTGTTGGTGGTTCACTTTGGTGGTTCGGTGGTTCCCCCTGATTCCTGGTCAGATATCGAAGTGTCCATGGACAAGGCACTGAATCCCAAACCCTTGGCTTTTCAAAGGGGCAGCCTGTTCACAAGACTTTCCCCAAGGGGATTAATAAAGAATAATTTATTATTATTAGTCCTCAGTACGGGTCAAAGACTAAAAACACTGGTTCTTTTTCAGTAAACCTCAGTAAACGTATCCTCTTTTAGGGTGAGAACTTACAGTAGGTAATTTAGGTATTATGCAAAATATCATCGTAAATGAAACCAGCTATGAGAACCAAGTCCTAGCTATGACTAGTAAAGTGAAGTGTAAAATAGGCAAATTTCCCATTCAAATATTTGTGTGTGTTGTCTGTAGTTTGATCTGTAGACACCTTCCCTCAGATCTGTGGCCAGACGTTATAAGTAGACTGAGGAGAAATAGGCTTAGGTCATGACATAGATCATAATTCACTCACTATTTATGTCTCATATAGAATTTACTCTGAAGTGCCATAGTGGGTGCAGCTGCTGACACCACTACTATGACAGCCAACAGACCCAGAACTCCTGAAATCATAATTTTCATACACCACATCTCTGTGGCCTCTTAGAAAAGTTGTGCTGCCAAACACGAATAACACATCTGTTTTTACACACACACACACACCCACAGCCAGTCAACAACAACACGCTGCATCTGGGGCTCAGGATGGACATCAGAGCTATGTAAACATCAACTCAAACTGTATGCTAAATTGATTCCACAATGACAGCATGGGTTTAAGGTGGCATTAAAGGAGCAGTCTCTGTCTACAGTACTGCAGCTTGTTTAGCTGCTATAACTGATAGGTGCATTGTGTGTTGCGGCTTATTGCATGTTCTGATCAGCTGTAGCTCTATGTGATACATCTGTCACATAAAGGTCAGACTGCTTCTGCATGACTAGTTTGTTTTGTAGGTTATTGTCACTGCACTGCTGATGAGTGACACACTGCCTGACCTAAATGTGCTGTCAGCAGGTGCACTCCAGCTGGACATTCATAATGACTTATCCGACACCACATCCACAAACAATAAATAGACATAGGTGCACAAGACAGCAAACGAAAGCAGCTCATGATACTATGATTAATACAAAATATCCCAGACGAGGTGCAACTTCTCTAGCTCCATGCGTTGAAGTGTCTTTGGCCGTGACTTGAGATTATGTTGCTTCTGTGTCAATCAAAGTTAATCAAAACTATTTTTTAAAATACAGTATATAATGAATGCAAGAATAATTATTTTGTTGACCAAGTACACCTAATTCCAAATTACCGATCAAAATCATGGACGGTCAAACACAAGGCAGCACGGATGCTGATAAAAAACAAACATTAGGGTCTAGATATCCAAATATACAGTCTGTTTTTAGCGTGCTGACATGCAGGAACACTAGACTTGGATATGCTTGCCAAAAGTCTTTTATTATTACTAGCTATTTGTTCATTTATCTCCTAGTTTATGGAAATATATATTTAAAATCAATAACTTTTGTGTTTTTCTGTTACATCTCATATTAACACTGATATTTGGGCATTTTATTTCTTATTATTTCTTAAAGGCTGGAGAAATTATAAGGAAGTTAAGAAGCTTGCACTGGAGTATTTGGTCTCCCACTCCCCAGTCACATCACATTACACTATAAATCATACATAATATCTGTCACATACATAAATGTCAAGTAAAAATGCAGGAGCCTGGAGTGGACATAGATAGAACAGCAGGACTGTTCATGTAGGGATCCACATGGAGGAAAAAGTCCAGTAACACTGGGCTCGGACAAACTATGTGTACATGAGATCTAAAAAAACATGTCAACTGGATTCCCATCATCTTATAACAAACGCCAATCCAGTTATATAGAAATCCAAAGCTGTTTACTTTGTGACTCATGCACAGATGTTACTGTGCTTAAGTCCCCAAAGCTTAACGTGATTTTATTCCATCATAGTGAACTTTGTAGAACTATGTCAGATGGAAAAGTACTCCTACATCCACGAAACATGAGAGAAATGAAAACTGCTCATGTAAGTGAAACACTCTACATGCTGTGTCTTGTCCTAAATGCTCCCCCCTTCCTGTGTGTCCCCATGTGTTTACTACTACCAGCTGCTGAGTGCTCGAAACCCAGAGGAAAGTGTCCACTGCTGGCATGGCCTCTACTTCCAGGACGGTCAGCGGCGAGTCGACTACGTCCTCACCTACCACCTGAAGAAGCCGGGCGGGGGGCGCTCCAGTCGACAGTCGGTGTACCTGTTGACTGAAAACGCTGTTGCCCGTAGTCTACGCCGAGGCCCCCACAGCCGGGGTGAACATGCACGGCAACACCAAGCACAAAAGACAAAAGACTCGTCACACCTGCCTTCGTCTCCGCCGGCTGACGTGGAGCTTGGCTGTGTGGGCCATGAGGATCACAAGGCATTCAGGAGGGAGGAGTTTGAGGGGAAACTGAGAGACATGGGGCTCGAACTAGAGAAAGATGAAGACGTGAGTTTACATCTTTATCCATTCACTCCTTCCAGAAACAGTGCCACATACATTTTGATTATGAGTGTTTATGTGTGAGTGTGTGTAATCCTGTTTCTGTAGAATTGAAGTTCCTCTTGACAAAGGTAACAGCATAAGGCTGTGTACTAAAGTAGGAAACAGTGTTGAACCACACTGTACAAGTTGGAAAACAAAGTTGCTCTGTGGGTTAAAGTGTATAAAGGTCAATTCATGTTTTCCGCTTTGCCTCCAGTGAACACGTACTCTCACTGTGGACACACGCTGCAGTTGGGGTTGGACCCACGCACACGGGGAAATAACTGAAAACATCTTTTATATTCTAGTTTCTTCAAAATAGCCACCCTTTGCTCTGATTACTGCTTTGCACAC
>JAUYWH010000024.1:2254494-2271887 GCA_034779795.1 Ctenopoma multispine | reverse complement strand
TTGGCCCCTTTGCCTTCACTCTGCGGTCCAGCTCACCCCAAAACACATTGAATGAGAAGGTGTGTCCAAACCTTTGGTCTGTACTGTATATAGATATACAACAGTGTCAAGGATGACATTTGATGCTGTAGAGGAGCGTCTAGAGAACTTGAAAGGTGACTAAATTTAAGTCACATGTACCGTGAGAGACACACAGAGTGATATGACTTAGTCTTAAGGGGTGGTCTGTTGTACGTGTGAGGAACACACTGGCTGTGAGTCATCTGGATGTGCCAGCATAATGGCACGACCAGTATGCTGGCATCGTGCTGCTGACACTGCCGGTATCCTGCACGTGATACATAGTAGCAGACATGGGAAACCCTGTTAAATAGACTGCAGATAGTGCAAGAGATGACAGAGGTCTTACCTCTGTCATTACCTAGAGGTCTAACCCTAACCCTAAAATCAAACCTTTAGAAGGATCATCCATTAAACATCAGTCCATTTTAAACTATGATTGAACTACTCAACTTGCTGAACACACAATGAAAAGTTGATTCCTGGAAGGATGGTGGCCACTTTTACTGAGTGCAAATTTCTAATGTTTGAAGTTCTCATTGAGTGACTTTGAGTGACTACAAACTCAGCTAAAAACTAAATTAGCAGAGAAGCAACAACAGGCCCTGAACGTATTGTGGATATAACATAAAGGCAAAGTATCTACACGAAGAGACGGTCACTGTGTAATGGTAGATATTTCTAAATATAACTATATCATTCTAGACAGATTCCTGTCAGCGTTTCTGAATAGATGGCGAGATGACGAATAGACCTGAGCTGCTGTTATAAACAGAACTAAATGTTTCAGTACATTAGGATCTAAAACGTAAAACATTTTGTGGTCCAGTACAGGGTGGTTCACAAAATTAGCTGTCTTTATCTATACTCACTAACCAATAGTGACAAGGTAAAAGCATGTTTGCAGAAACATTTGCAAATGCATGGATAAAAATAAAAATTATATTTTTTTAATAGTAATCATACATTTATTATATTGACGTTTTACCTCAGTTACTATCTAAATGTTCATAATATAAAAGAATCAGTTAGAAAAAGCAACTGTACTGAATCAGTTTTTGATAATATTATATAGACCAAAGAAATAACAAATGTATTGGAAAACAATACTGTAGTGTATATATTAAAAAATGAATGATGATATTTTCTTCTTTATCTTATTTGCACATTTGGATGTGCCTTCAGCTTTGACTTCTGAATGTCTTCAACAATTTAGGACGCAGCCAGTTTCTGTAAAACTATTTGCAGGGTTGCAGCTTGAATATATCTGTGTATCTGCCGTGTAAAAGTGTAAACCGATATTCTGCCTATGTATAACATGTCCTAATGCCAGCATATAAATAGAAAATATGGTTCCTCAGCAGTGACTTGACAGCTGACCTGTGGCTACCAGTACCACATAAAAAATCCTAATTCCAGTTATCCTGAAACGGGACAAAAAGGCAAATGTAAAACTTCTATTGTAAACACGTGTATGCAACCAACTGGTGACCACCAGTGGTACAGCAAATGACTGCTAGACTGAGCTCAGGTGGGAGGAGGATGCAGAAACAAATGTACATTTAAACTCCTAATGCTCCCACATCTGGCTGTGGCCACACATTTTGAAGGGTTTTCGCGGCCACAGGCGTCAGCAGAAACCAGGCACAGCTTGGTGCCATATGAAACAGAGACAGAATATAGCAAACAACAGGGAGAGCCTGAGTCAGCTCCAGTAATGACAAAAGGACAGAGAAAAAAATTTTTCAATGGAAGAATAAATAAAGACGTCTGCTGTATGTTGGTGCTGCAGGTACTGGTTACATTTAAAAATCAACAAAATAAAGTTCAAACATACAACATATCAACAACATATCACTTCTAATTTATACAAGGGAATAAAAATAAGCCCATCATTTGTTCCTTTCTTCTTTTTTTTCTATTGCTCTAATATTTGGATGTTGAAACATTGAAGCATTAGAACACATTAGTAAGAGATTTTTTAACAGTACTACGTTGGCAGGAGTACTGATCTCTTAGTATTTAGTTGTACTTAATTATTTTGTGGCACTAGTGAACACTGTTTTAAATAAGGCTTTGAGAAATTAAATGTTTGGCGATACAGTTGGATGCAAATCCCCAGTTTTTCAGAAAAGCCTAATTTGGCCAGCACTAGTAGAAGCAGATGGCTATTTCCTTGAGGCAGTGAGTACAACCCCGTGTTGTAAAAATTACATTCCTTTACAACTAAACAATTACATTTTTGTAGGGGATGTAATTGCGATGAGTTTCTGTTTTCTTTTAACATAATGAACATATGAGAACAGTTAACGCAAATGACAAGTTGCAAATGTGTTGCGACTGGGCATATCATTGGAAGACACCCAATAATAGATTTCTTTTCCCCCCAAATATCAGCTCTTAAACATCCATTTTTGTTTGTAGCTGAAATATCTAAATATTTTTGTGACACCCGTGTTTGTAAATTTTTTTTGTGACACCTGTGTCTGTAAATTTCTTTATTGTTAGATTTAGGGACTCACAACATCATGTCTGCTCTTACCTGTGCACTATGTCATAAAAACACAGCTGGCAAAGCAACTTTCATGGTCAGAGAAATGCCAAATGCCAAAATGTAGATTTTAGTAACAATCAAAGAAGACATACCATACTCTTTGTGGCAATTGTCCACTGTGTACTTGTGTGTAAGTACTTGATTCATTTTTGCTTCTCCCGTCTTTCATTAGACCAAGATTCCAGGGTTAGGCTTTGTAAAGATCCATGCTCCTTGGAACATTCTGTGTCGAGAGGCTGAATTCATGAAACTTAAGATACCAACTAAAAAGGTAAGACTAACCGTCTCTTTCCAGTCTCTACTGTCTGGGTAAAGTATGTAGATATTACTTGTCTTTTAACATTATTCAAGTTACAGCACTGTTACTAGCTTGCCAACCTGTGCTTCTTGTGCTCATCCAAATCAATGTACTCCAGAAACGCAACATGAAGCAGCATCCCCAGCTTCACTACATTTTCCTAATTAACACTGAGGGAACATTTGTTTTTCAGAAAAGCAAGTTACCTTTTCCACTCAGTAGTGGGTTAGAACCAGCAAACAATGCAACTCTGCATTTTGCAAAGATGTATGTTGCTTCACCACTGGCAAAAACGCAGCATCTGCGCCTGCACTTTCTCTGACTGAGGACAGAATGGTGGTCTCAGTTTTCATTAACAGGATCTTAAAAGCATCAGAAGCATGAGTATGGAGTGTGGAGTGTGACATTAATCAGCTCTTGCATTGATAAAAGTGTTTTGGAAATGTTAAATTTGGAGTTTAATTTAAAAAAGGGAGTCTTACAGCTAGAAATCCACTTAACACCCAGGAATGTGACAGCACTATTACTGCAACCTCTATATGAACAAATGAGAACTAGATGACATGCAAATTACATTTATGTGAATGTGAATAAGGCTGCTACATACTATAAGTGGGAACTGCAATGGTGCAGTAGAAGATGTAGCCATGTTAAACAAGTGGATGATTTAGGGTTTCTTGAACTCTGAAACATTTCTACTAGTATTGAGCTCTCAGCATTTTTCTATTTGGTGCCATTGTAAGTGTAATTGCAACGAATGCCTAGTGTACACAGGGGCGTTCTTTCATCAAACTAGCCCTATGTGTCATACAAGATGGTAGAAACAAAGAACTTACATGGTTGTTAAGGTTGGGGGTGGCTCAATGCATTCAAACACAGTAGTAAATTGTATGTCACCTGTGTTTTGTGGGGATTTCTAGGTGTATGAAATGAAGCAGTCGGGCAGTGTAATGGACAAGATCAGCTGTCTGGTCAGCAAAGTTTTGGAGCCTCTTCACCCTCATGTCGAGGAACACCAACCCAAGAACATCAAACATCTGTCACACACTTTCTCCAGGGAAAAACAACACTTGTAAGTACACCTCTCACTCATGGAAAAAGTTGTACCCTGACAGCCAGTACACATAAGTGAAACCATTTCTAGAATTTCTAATGTTTGATCATTAAAGGAAGCTAAGCACGTCCAATAAGAAAGCCTAACATCACTGCTTACTGTTATAGCCTGTCCGTATGCCGCTCCACAGTCCAATCAGAGAGACGCTGGAATCATTCTGTGCACTGCAATACCAATGTGTGTACTTGTGCATTTGTTTTAACAGGTTTGACCTTTCAGACAGAGACTGCTTCTTTGACAGCAAAACCAGGAGTTCAATAGTAAGTTCATGGGAGTTTGTCTGTGATGTCTCCAACAAAACACCAAAGTAGCCATGAATACATAAGTGTGTCTGTGTTAAAGCTGGACATTGTTTTGATAGATGATTTTTTATATGAAAGTAAAGACCTGAAGAAAGCTAGGGACAGCTTGTTAACTGTTTCCTGGTACATGATGAGGGGAGGGATTTAAGTCCAAGTCAACAGTTGGCCATTGGTAAGAGTGGAGTGGACAAATTAAGAAAACACTCTGAAATTATACGTGTTCTTATACTTTCTCTTTTTGAAAGATGAATACAGACTACTGCCTCTTTCCGGTTTCGATTTATTTCCTAGTGCCACTTTTTGGCTTAGATGAATGTGATGTGAGGCAGCGGAAAAGTTGATTTTAGTCCTCTCTAGTTCCTGCACATGCACTGACACCATTTATTACATATCAGTCAGCCAAGAAATGTCTATACACACTGTGACTTTATAAAACTTTTTAGTGGGCGTGTAGCCAAGCCTTAGGTACAACCCCAATTCCAAAAACGTTGGGTCACTGGGTAAAATCTACATAAACAGAAACAGAAACAAAAAAAAAAAACAATAGGAATCCATCATTTTCAGTGACTACAGTGTATTAACCTTTACTCTCAGCTGTGCACCACAGACTTTCAGTAGTCAGTAATGCTGTTGCAGATTAGAACTTTACTGTAATTTAATTATAATGTTGATTTCTAAATACTATCAATTGTATATTTTCTTCAGCAGAATGTTGGATTAACTTCAGATTGTTTCCCCTTCCTGTCAGGTTTTTGAGATATTAAAAAGAACTAAATGCAAAGCAAATTACAACATGGGTAAGTCTGGATCTCAACTTTGAATTTGGTGAGATTAAATCTGACCAGTATACAATGACTAATCAGGCTAGTCATACAGTTTCTGCTAATCATAGTATTTGCTTGTATTGCAAATCTCAAACTTCAGATTTCTTCAGTGTTTATTTTATAATGTCTAATTTTATCTATTTATTAGCCACCCAATTATGACATTTAATCAAATAGTTTTAACAACCCAAGTGTTTCCCCTACCATTATACAAGGGGGGCCCCCTCAACGGCACCAAACGCCCCCCCAAGACGAACAAGTTAATTGTATTTAATTTGATTTTCTGTGCAGCGCCAGATCACATTAGAAATCATTTCAGCTTCCCTTTGCTATAGAACAGATCTGTACATTGAAAACCTAGAGGAAACATTGAACCCTATAAATAAAAACTATGAATAGAAAAAAACTAGTGAGATTGAAATATACCATTCAGGACTCATTGAACGCCTCACACAAAACTTAAGTGAAAGTTTATAGAACTTTATCTTTTGTCTTCGGCGCTTTTCTATTTTGCTTTGTTATGATTTAAAATCTCATTATGTCTATATAAACCTATTATCTCTAGATAATGAGGTTTAAAATTTAGATGTGTTATTTTACTTAATTTGTGGAAGTCATATTAACACCTTCACCTTTGTCTTCGCTCGGCAGGTATCACCAGCCTTCTTGGTAATGGTGTCTACACAGCAGCTTACCCTCTTCATGATGTAAGTAGTATCAAACCCTAACCCTGGCACTAATAAATGCATTATTGGTGGTTCTGGCTCCAAATCATGGTTGTTTACCTTTCCTGCAGTGCACAATAACTAGCCTTATGTTTCTCTTTCCATTTTCAGGGAGATATTAATGACAGTGCAGAGCCCAATGACAGAAAGGTAAGACGTAAATGTGTTGTCTATTTGCAGCTTTGTATCTATAATAATATCAAAAATCAATCAATAATAATTAAAAATATTTGGTCTACTCGAATATACTAATCCGTGTAAGGTCATCTTTTTATGTAGATCACTTATGTACCCTATAAATTCTTTTCCCTCTAGCTCGTGTGTGGAATCTTCCACTGCCTTGGCTGCACACAAAAACAAAAATGCCTGGCAAATTAATCCCAAGATTGTCCAATTACTAGTTTTTTTGGTTACATAAAAAAAATGCATCTGACATTTTCTACCGTAAGATGTGGAAAAATGAGTGCTGTTGCTTTACAGCAAATTATTTGTTCATTTTTATTACAGTGCAAGTCTGGTGCTGTTTTCTTGGTTAGACAGGCACGTTCCCCTTCTAAAGGTTGAAAGGTTGTTGAACTCTAGGCTTTGGTATATGTATTCATATATATATGTATATACATATGACGCATATACATGTATTATTTGTTATGATAATTTATTTGAAGATGTACTTTTGTTGACTACAAAAATACCTGCCGTCCCACTAAGTTGCTCCCAAATACAAGATTGCATCATTGTTAAGGGGTAACCATTGCACGGTAAATAGTGCTGTGGGCAGTAGTCTACAGACTCCAGAGTTGGTGGTCCAGTTCCCAGTTTTCCCCATTTCCTGGTCACACATCGAAGTGTCCCTGGACAAGACACTGAACCCTGAACCCTTGGCACATCAAAGGGAAACAAAGAATTTCCTCAAGGGGATTAATAAATTGTTGTCACTTATTATCAAATCCAGCTCACTGTTAAGGAAACAGAAAGGGAAACTTAGTCCAACTGTTGGAAATCTAAAAGACATGATAATATATAAGAAACCAAAACAATTTAAAAACCAAATGCTATTTTATTCCTCAGCTTTTGTACGAAGAGTGGGCGAACTACAGTGTCTTCTACAAGTACCAGCCCATTGGACTTGTGAGGTAAGGACACGTAGTTCTATCATTTACTCATTTATTCATTTAGTGACAGTCATTCTTGCATAGTGCCTGCTCTGATGTTGAAGTAGCCCTCCTATTTACCCGCAAGGGTTTTTATTGTGAAGGAGCTATGGTTCCAACCAGTGGTGGCTGGTGACAAATCTTTCAGGGGGGGCAACTTCTGCCATAAAAGCTAAAATGACTCGTTCAATGATACCTGCACATAGGTTCTCCATCAGCTACACAGAGTACACAGACTTTAGTGTACTGTATTTTTGGACAACTACATTCTGGATTTCGAAGACAGTATCTTAATTCATAAGTTTAGCTCTACAATGAATGAATATACCAGTGATCAACAGCAGTGTGTTGACATTTATGGATTCATCCTCAAAGACGTGTTTGGACTGATTCAAAAACAGATTACAACAGATTATTATTACTACTCACATTGCTCACAGCAGATAATTGTATTTTATACTGAGGTGTTAAACATTGTTACATTATAGTTCCTAAATACCAGGATACAACCTAATTTTCTAGCATGATCAAAAATATTTAGTTCAGTTTTCGATATTTGTGAGAACAATGTTCTCACTTCTATTAAATCTGTGTTTGAGGTTTTAGATTTAGCAGGTATTCTTAAGGTTCAAGACAAAGACAGTTTTAAACTGCTGAGACACTGTTTTAAAAAATACATTACATCTATTCATATTATTATACAACCCCAATTCCAAATAAAATGAGACTCAATAAATAAAATGGTTTGCAAATCTCATTTTATTATAAATAGAACATAGAAAACATATATTATATACATTATATATAGTATATTTTCTGTTGAGTTTCAAAAAGAAATTAAATGTTAATTCAAAATGTTTGCACATACCCCAAGAGTTGTAAAATCAACTCTGTATTACAAACTATTGTTTGTCTGTAAAAACAGCATTTGTTAGTCCAATTGGACTGACAAACAATGGGAATGTACTGTGACCTCATATATGTGCCATCCTTGTCAATGCTAAATCTCTGAAACACCTGGAGAGAATTTACATCTGTCACAAACAACCCACTTTGACCCATAAATTATTTTATTACAATTTGAGTCAGCATAGACATACATTCAAACTGCAAGTTCATTGAGGGATTGTACAACTGCTGTGCAGCAATTTGCAGAAAATCCTGCTAACTTTTTACTGTGGAATTTCACGACCCTTAACAAGGATCAGCACAGTTCAACCCAAAGTGGATTAAACTGTGGTCAGTGATCTTGCTCAAAGTTCTTAAAGATGTTTTACCCATCATCCAACTGACTGTTAAATTGTTAGTATCTTTAGAGCTGTCGAGGTCACATGTGAATCATTGTCCCACTCGACCACTGGGTGAGTCATAGGGGCCATGTGAGTCAAAGTATCAACAGATGTTAAACTGCCTGAAAAGAGATGCCAAGACTGCATCGTATGGTGTCATAGTCCACTCTCTTCTGTTAAGTGATGATCTTTCCAGTTTGATGTTGATGGCCTCCATCTACTCAACGCCTGTTAAAGTGTTAACTCCTTAGAGGGTAAATCTCTGGGACATCCAACATGTCAGTTATACTTACTGAAAAAAACATTTTTGAATGGGGGGTGAAAACATCAAATAAGTCCAAATGCCACTTAACCCCTTTGGGATAATCATGATCTGGATGACTGAGGACAGTATAGTTCAAATGCTCTGAATAAATAAAATGATTTGCATCTTTGTGTTTTTTAGGAAGTATTTTGGTGAGAAGATTGGCCTCTACTTTGCGTGGTTGGGTCTGTATACCCAGATGTTAATTCCTGCGTCTCTAGTGGGGGTCATTGTCTTTCTGTATGGATGTGCAACAGTTGATGACAATATACCAAGGTAAACACACACACACACACACACACACACACACACACACACATACACACAGTTACAGTCAAGTTCAGGCAAATAGTTTTAGCTGTGTATGCATCACTTACATACAGAAGTTAAACCTCCTCTAAATCAGAGTTCAGTAAAGCACTGTTTCTTCTGAAAATCATCCGGGGAACTGATACTGTCAGGTACATAAATAATATTATGTACTGTAGGAAGCCAGCTAGTTTCATATTATCACTTTGAAAGCTTTGCCCTATGTGCTATAAGTGGCATGTGCCACCACTCCACGTAGTTTTGTGGAGATGCAGTATATAAAAACATTTCATCTTCTGTTTTGCCATGGGAGTTATCACATGAGACAGAGGAGAGGGCAGGGGATGCCTGGGGAGGGAAAGTTTCACACTATCTTCGGTTTCAGGAAGAGAAGAAACTTAAAGGCTTTTTAAAAAAAAGATTGTATAAACAGAAATGGAAAAAGAAATCGTTCGCTGGATACTGTGACTGACTCAGAGTGTTGTTGTCAGGGTTGGTAACATCATCTACAGAAAACAAAACCTGTCCTCAACCATGGCTACACGCTGAATCGTAGCTGGAGATTCTGCACAGAAATGCTAGGCGGAATGATAATAACATTAAATAGTTTAAACACATAAATCATCATAAACACTTGGCTTTTCTGTATATGTGTGTACATAAAGGGGTTTGTCAGGCAGGACTCACTATTTCATCAGTAAGCTAATACCATCAACATGGCACAATCATATTTCTACACCACCTCTTCACCTATCTGCAAAGGAAAGGTTTTACATCATGTTATAATGAATTATGAATTATTCATTCTTTAATACGCTTTTAATCCCTCGGAGGAAAAGGACAGGAAAGCAGAGGAGCCAAATTTAACTGTGATCCATGAATGAAGATCTGTGCAGCACACAGACATCACGTGGTGATGAAATAAGAAACAAAATGAATGTAACTCCCTAAAGGTCAGACTTTTCTTTTAAGTATAAGTACATTCAGACTCAACAGTGGAATAATGAAGTTGCTAATGTAAGCGGTTTTGCAGTGTGAGAGGTTAAAGACATAGCGAATGAGAAAATAAAAATCCAAAGATGAGGAGACAAATGAAACAGTTTGATGAATGAGTTGAGGAAACTACGCCTTCCTTTCCTTGCTCTACCTGCTTCTCATCATCCACAGGATATTATGACACATGCTGCCGGCACACTTCTGCACTCACTGCAGACACACACCACACACGCTCTGCAGACATGTTAATGTCTCACTGAGGTCTGTCGCTTTCATAATGGCCCTGTCGTGCTGATCAGTGTGGACAGTGTCAGGAAGTTGACTGCTTCAGTGAGAGACAGTCATTCACGGAAAGAATGATTGAGGAAGGGGAGATAACAGCTGGAAGTAAATGTTTATTAAAAAATCTTTACATATCAAACATATCATTCAGTTCTGCACAGACTCTTGTGTAGCTTTCATTGTTTTTGGGTAAATCTCTACAAGCTTCTCCCGCTTCATTTCAAATCTTCTTAAAAGGATATGTGCCTTTTTTTCCAGTATGGAGATCTGTCACCCAAGAAACAACATTACCATGTGCCCTCTGTGTGATAAAGTGTGCAGTTACTGGAAGCTCAGCTCTGCGTGTGGAACTGCTCGGGCCAGCCACCTATTTGACAACCCTGCCACCGTTTTCTTCTCCATATTCATGGCTTTGTGGGGTAAGTGAATTATTCAGACACCAAAATAGAAGATTATTATTTATAACAGAAACATGTTATTATTTTTAAACACCTATAAAAAAACAGGTGTTTTTGAATTACATACTAATCTGAAATGCTACCAGGTTGTTGTAAAACACAGTTACACTCTTGAGAACTCTACAACACTGGATTTGTTTTAGCAAAATATCAAAATCTTTGGGTCAGATGTTTATACCTGTATTACCTTAATATGCATACGCATTGTATTTACCACTACCTCATCACCCAGTTGCTAAGATTTACTATAACTGAATAGTGCTTTCTAAAATTCAGTGAGTGTAAATGTCAGTGTCTGAGTATCTGCCTCTGTGTATCTGGTTAAAAGCTGCCATGTTCATGGAGCATTGGAAGAGACTACAGATGAGACTGAACTATGAATGGGACCTGACTGGGTTTGAAGATGAGGAGGTGAGTGGTGAGCAAATCACATTAAGCAGATAACAACGAAAATAATGAGTAATCCAGACCAGTCTTCCCCTAACCTTAATGTGCTGTGAATGTAGTATTTGTGATTTGATTAATTTTAAATGGTGAAAGCTGTGATTTTGTCAAGTTGGCCATAAGTACAGTCTATTTCAATCCCATATGTATGGTGGCCTCAAAGGACAAACTACGTTAAAAGATTAAGTCCAGGCTGCTTAGGTTAAAGGGTGAGGGTTTTTTGAAATAAGGTGTTTGTTATAAAGAATTACACCTACAGGCAAACTCTTGAATAGTGTTGCAATTCTGGGTCCATCATTTTTAAATCACAGTTATATACTGTAGTATATGGGCAACATCACATTTACAATGGGACAAATACTGAAATGTACTTTGGAAGCCAAAGTTGCTTATTATTAAAATCATTTTATTTATAGCTGAAACTAAAATACGGCTCATAATTTTCCACTACAGTAAATACAGTGCCACATATCTAGTTAAAAAATATGCAATGACTATTTAGAACTGAATAATAATCAGTAAAACCAACAGGCCGACAAACTATAAATGCACAAAATGTTTTCAGTTAACAAAGGCACACAAGGGCCATTCATTGTATACTTTAAAAATTCAATGCAGTAAAACATTCAATAATCAAATGTGTCAATTTGAGTTAACATTATCCTGGTTGTTTTTAATAACACTATCCCACCCATTCTCCCCCCTTCTCCTTCTTTCTCTGACTCTCTGGGTTTATTTTCCACAGGAAGCTCTTAAGGTTTGGATAAATTCATATTATTTAATCAGCTTCTCTCTTCACTCTTTCTAGCATTTCTGCTGCTGCCGCTTGCAATCTCTGACTGTACCGCATCACACAAGAATTATGTGTGTTGTCGTAAACTACTGCAACTTGCACTAGTACACTTGTAGTCTAGTACGCAGCAAACCACACTTAATGTATAAATGATGTGCACACAGTATTTCCATTGTAAATACTTAAGTGAGAGTGTTATGTTCATTTCCTACTTTTGCTTTACTCTCAGACAGTCACACTGAATGGAACCTGTGATGGACACAAGAAAACTGTATACAGCAGGTGGAAAAATAAGGATGCAAAATAAGGCAAATATGAGCATCATATAATATATTTGTATGCAAGTGAGATAGTTTGCTGATTTTTGGAATAAAAAGAAGTTAATACCCCACTTTGACCACACTTCTACACATGGATGGTTTACTGAATGGGTTTATTGGACACAAGTCTGTTCAGATAAAAATAAACACAGCTACCAAGAATAGACACAAAGTGACCACAGTCAGTTGAAAAACGACCAACAAGAGACACAAAACAATCCCAGAAGACTGAAAAAACAGCACAGCTACATTGAGAGACAAATAGACAATAAATGCAGATGTGATGACTTTTTAAAAATAATCAGAAGAAGAAGAAGCATATGGGACCATTGGCTTGCCTGCAGCCACGGGGCTCTTTTTTTGTTGTACATCTAAGAAACTTAGAACGTTATGTTTAAGTTATTAAGTCTCAATTGACAGCAATTTAAGTTGATTACATTTCCAGAGCTGACTCTTTAAATCTTGTGTTCACTCACCCTGGGCTCCCATATGCAAGTGACTGAGGATTTGATTGATGTCTACAGTGCAAAATGTGTGAAATTTCCAGTGTTTGAAACGTCACTGAGAAATATAATTTTGGTGGGACTGCTTGTCTTCTAGACAGAAGGATAAAGCAAAGAGTGTGGAGGAGCTGACACAGCACAGCCAAATGTAAAATTTACCCAAAACCAAAGGAAGCAAGGGAAGTCTGCAAATTCTTCTGGAAATAGCTGTGGACAGATAAAGGTCCCTGACCTGTACACCAATGATAACTTCTAACTATGCTTCTTTTAACTCCTATCATCAACAAAACACATCATTTTCCCTTGGATGCCAAAACCTTTGTTTACAACTGCATTTTCTGTCCAATATAACACCACACAAATTACAGCCTCAAACTATTTTACAGAGTAGAATCAACGCAAAGGTTTTTACTTATAAATGTATTTATTTATCAAAGATGTCAACATTTAACTTATATGATATACCTGAAATAAGACATTCTTAAGGGTGAGTATATGAAAAGTTTCATTAAATACTGAAATGCATTACAGAAATATCCCACAACCAGGTTCCATAAACTGTAACTACTGTGACTGTCAGCATTTACAATATAATGCGTCCTTTCTTGAAGTACTGTGATCATTTCCTGACCTTGCACCTCAAGCTTTTACCCTCTTTTACTCTACCTGTGTCTACTTCATTGTATTACTAAATGTTTCTGTTAAGATCAAATTTATATTAAAAAACCTGATTTAGATGGTGAGTATTGAGGTTACTGTTGTGCTTAATAAAGTCTGTACATGACCTACTGATGACACCAGACCAGGGCTTCACATTAATACTTTTCCTCACCAGTTCCAACAATATGCGTATTATAAGTACTGTATGTGGTGTTAGGTTTTTTTTGCAATAGAAAAAGTACTCCTGCTGATAAATTACGTTTGATGAAAATTTAGGCCTGTGCAGGTCTTTTTCCCTCATTGTCCGACAGTTAATTCATTATGTTAATATTTTAATAAGAATTTACATCAGCATAATGTAACTAGTAAGTAAAGCTGTGAAAAAAAAACTTGTAGTATTAAGTTAAGGACGAGATTTTTCCTCTTTATTGTAGGGGAATAAACGTAAAAGTAACAAAATATAAATCCTCCAGTAAAGTATCTCAAAATTTTACCGAAATACAACCCATGTATGTACAACCAGGTAGCATGGTGTATTTAGTTACTTAACACCTTCATTTTACGGTCATCTGTCATTTCTGTTTTTTTTTTTACCATTACAGGACCACCCCAGGGCTGAATATGAATTCAGGGTCATGCAGAAGTCTATGAGCAAAAATCAGAAATCACAACACAAGGTAAATATATAGATTCTACATATTTGCATCTTTCAAACCTTTCACCTGTTCCTTGATTCTATAGTTTGACAATTAGCTCATTAGCATCAAGTGCCAATAAGAGGCAGCACATTGTAGTACAGTTAAAATGGTTTAATCTCAGTTTGAAACTATGTATGGAACAAAAATATCCTATGACATTCAAGTAGCAGGTGACTTAGCTTCACCAAGGTGTACAGCATAGACCGGTGAATAGCAAATAAGTAGCTCTAGCAATACATCGAGTGAGCCCGTAAGTAGCTTTACCTTTAGCTAAGAAAACAGCTTAGACAGGTAAGTAATCTTTTGAAACAGAATACACAGGTCACCAGACAACAAGGCCTGTAAGATAAGGTTGTATTAAGATAAGGTTGTATGAAGTTAGCATTTAACAATGTTCATGGTTGGTAGCACAAGCAGGTTAGTCAATAACTAACCAGTCACCAAGTTCAGTTTATTAGAGAGCATGTGGCTAGCTGGTTCTGATCACAGGAAATGCAAAGCAGGTGAGTGTGTGGGCGGAGCCAGATAGAACTGGACGGAAAAGAAAAAGGAAAAAGGGAGGGGCTGACTGAGTGACCAGACACATCAAAATGAGGAGACACAGTATGACTGAATATGACCAGGCAGGGCAAAAACAGAAGCAGGGACAGGACATGAGCAGCACTGCGACACGTTTGTGCACAGGAGGCATCTCCCTGTTGTATGACTTTATTGTTTGGCCTGTGTTTACTTTAGTCTATTATTTTTTCACACAAAGACAATGTAACAGCAGAAAAAGAAAAAAACACACGCAATAAATATGACTGGAGAAGTCAGAGGCTTATAGCAATTTATATTCCTAAGTTTATGTACAGTACAAAATAAGATAAACGTGATTACAAACGTAAATCAATGATATCAACAAAAAACAACTAGATGTTGTAAAGGTAAACTTTGTTGAGAGGTGTTGCTGCCATCAACTTGATGTTGCTACATTTTTCCAGTTTAAACATTTGATATGTTTTTTTTATGTTCTATTGCAAATAAAAATATGGGTTGCATGTCTCCTCAACAAAGCACCAAAAGATTCTTAAAGGTCTGAATATTTGAAGTTTGAACATGTTTTTATTTGCTTGTTGCAGATGGAAAAGCTCACATGTCAAGACCGCCTTCCTGCCTACACGACCAACATTGTCATGATGCTGTTAATGGTAAGAACTTTCTCTCCGCATATACTGCACAGTGTTGATGATTCATGGTCATTGTGTGAAACGGTTCTGTCTTCTCCCTCAAAGTCTACACATTCTGTTTGTAATCCTGCAAACCTTTTCACGGTCAGATTGGTGTTACGTTTGCCATTGTGTTTGGTGTGATTCTCTACCGGATCTCCACTAAAGCTGCTCTTCATATGAGCTCCAATCCGATAACGAGGAACCACGCACAGCTGACGGTGAAAACCACAGCTGCCATCATCAATCTAGTGGTCATCCTTATACTGGACGAGGTGTATGGAGCTGTAGCACGATGGCTGACTGTATTAGGTAAGTTAGGTTAGGCGTAATACTGGCTCAGACAGTCACCTAGGTCAACATAAGATAAGATAAGATAATCCTTTATTAGTCCCACAAGTGGGAAATTTGCAGTGTCACGGCAGAAAAACGTGACGTTTTTCACAGGGGTGACAGTGCATGAAGTGTTTTTATGTTAGCATCTGGTTGGCAAGTAACTATGTGCTTCTGAACACATACATGCTATTTTTTATTACATTGTTTTCATTGTGTTTACTTTTAGAGGTTCCTAAAACAGACAAGAGTTTTGAGGAACGACTCATCTTCAAGACCTTCATTCTCAAGTTTTTCAATGCTTTCACACCCATCATCTACATTGCTTTTTTCAGGGGAAGGTCAGGAACCATTCATTCTAATACTTAACCACTTATATAATTTCAATAAATGTCAAAAATATAAATATATGTTTTAAGAAAGAACATTTTATATTTTCTCTTAACCCATTTATTTATTTTTTCTTATAGATTGGTTGGAAGACCAGGCAGCTACCTGTATGTGTTTGAATCATACAGAATGGAAGAGGTAATGTTGGACTCAATACAAAGATTTGTTGGAAGGAAATCAGCATAATCAGTATGGAAACTTCCTACTGTAAAAAAAATGGAAATGTGCAGTACTTGCATATTTCATGTATACAACTTCTATACTGTATATGATGCATCTAACCCCCAACCAATGACTATGATTAATTTCATAATAACAAATCATCATCATACATTCATCACACCCATGTCTGTACATTTTCTGATGCCTTAAAAACATGACAGAAATGATTAAAAAAAAAGTTAGTTCCCACAGCAGGATGTGTGGAGAATCACACAGAAAGTGTAAATATTTGGATCTTGTAGCACACAGTAGGATGTGAGAGAAATATGTCAGCATGCAGTCAAGTGCTGTCTGTAATATTCATATTGTCTGTCAAACATGCTTTTACATTCTTTATGTTGTCATGTTGGCCTGTTTTACAGTGTGCTCACGGAGGCTGTCTGATGGAGCTTTGCATCCAGCTCAGCATCACCATGCTGGGAAAGCAGCTAATTCAGAACAATCTTTTTGAGATTGGAGTACCGTAAGTATGGAGTCATGGAAACCTTAACTTATCTCTTATGGTTCAACTCTTTTGAATAAATAACACAGTCTAAACATCTAGCACAACTTTTTCAGCTACTGCTGAACTTGACAGTAGCAACTTACAATTTCTGGTATTTGTCTGTGTGTGTGTGTGTGTGTGTGCGTGTACACATGTTCCTCAGCAAGCTGAAGAAGCTGATTCGCTACATTCGATCAAAGCAAGGGGCTTATAAAGAAGAAGAGAGACAGAAGAGGATGCAGAGATATGAAACTGATCACTTTCTGGAGCCATTTGCTGGGTTAACACCTGAATATATGGAAATGAGTCAGTACCACAAGTGATATCCTCACACATGCACACAAGCACCTTCCTGTGTGTCCTCATAATCATTACTGATTAGGATAAATCATGCATGCTCCAATCCTCCAATAGGAAGAGGGCCATGTGACACATCAAACTTATTGGTAATGTCACAAGAAAAAACAATGGTGTGCTTGGTTTTAACGTAACTTTATTCTATTGTTCCTATTGAAAAAACTAAAGTTGTATCCAAGATGGCCGACTTTAAAATGGCCACCGTGGTCACCACCCATCTTGAGGAGTTTGCCCCCTGACATATACTAATGTGCCACAAACAGGACTTTAATATCACCAACCATTCCCATTTTATTAAGGTGTATCCATATAAAT
>JAUYWH010000024.1:2203740-2225391 GCA_034779795.1 Ctenopoma multispine | reverse complement strand
TTTTGCCTCCACCTGGAGTGCTTTTGTGTTCCATTTTACTTCCTTGTTTTGTTGTATGTTCTGTTTAATTAAAGATTATTTTGTTTGAACCCTCTCTTGTCCTGGTCTGCGTTTGGGTCCACCATTCACAACCACACTCTGACACATTCCACTTATTGCCCAAACTATCTATTGCAAACACACATCACAAGTGTCTGGTTCAATTTTGGCCTATGGTTCCTGCCATAACTGATGGCTTTCCTTTACATATAGGGATTAGTGATATTCCATTTTCTTTTTTACTAAAGCTTTACTTCAAAAAGGACGTTTAGATAACCTGGCTGAGCTATTTGCTTCTTTAAATACTTTAGAATTCAATGACTGATTCTTGGCCTGTTGAACTGTGTGTTAATGTTGTTGTGAAATTATGATGGTGAATAAAACAGCGTTTCCCTTTACTAGTGTGTCATTAGTTGTTGATGATGTGCTAGTGTTCTCTTCTCTCCTGACCTGCCACTGCATCGCTCTCCTATCTCGTTTGTCCTCCTTCACAGCCTCTCTCCTTTCTATTTCTCCTTCGCCTACACTTCCTGTTAAGGGAAAACACTTAAGCTCTTAACTAGGTATTGTGTATTGTAAGAACCAATACATTTATTCACACTTCTTTTCACGATTGCCAAGCATTTACACATTAATAAACATAAGAAAACTCCTCGTTAACATAATAAGTGACTTGTTTGCATCCCTTCGCTTTGCTTTATTAACCTCAACTGAGCTCTAGTGTCCAAATGTCTATGAAGTGGTGACTGATTAATTTGCATATCATCTACGGAAGAAAAGCTTTATTTGTTTGTTAAATCAAGAGTGCCACCTATGCACCAGAGACAGAAAAGTCTCAGCTGCACATATGTGATGGTGCTACTACTGTGTTTTGCTGTCTTGTCCAAGGACAAGCTAGCTCTTCTCCATAATGTTGAGCAGGATGCTGCACAAACTGCTCAACATCATGGAGAACAGCTCGCATCCTCTTCACAGCCTGCTGGTCGAACAGCGGTGCAGCTTTAATGTTAGACTTCTAGACTCTAGTTTAAGGAATGGTACAGGGAGTCATTCCTGTCAGCCAGGAATCAGCCAGTCATCTAGGTATCATAATAAGGTATCATAATCAGGCAATGCTAAACAAACACACGCTCTCTCAGAGTGCTGTCCGTCAGCTCCCATTTACAAAAAATGTCTAAGACTTAACAATTCTTAGTATGTTCTTTACCTTGGGTAAAAGTTGGGTCTTATCAGGGCTCTTAGTTTGTAGTAACTCAGAATTTACAGAACCTGAATGGTAACTGATTGTGTCTGTTAGTCAGTGTCTCTGCAAAGAAATCATTAAGTTGTAGAGAAAGGTTGAAGCCAGTATCTAGCAGTTGTCAGTGATAGTCAAGATACTTCCGCTTTGACTTCAGCCTCCTGCAGCAGTCGCTTGGTTGGACTGTTAAATGGTGATGTCACTATGCATGCATGTTGTGTGGGTGTGTGATAGGGTACCCACTGTTTCACATTAGCCTCAGTCAATTGTGCACTGTGTAGAAAGCACAAGTTAACATTATGAATATTAATTATTAAAATGAATTAGATATGAATTATCACCAATTACCTTAACTGTATGCCTTTGGACAGTGAGAGGAAAGGCACGTGGGCTGTGAGGTGACAGTTCTAACCACTCCACCACCGTGGCACCCTGCATTTCAAATGTTAAATTAAAATGAAAGAGACATAACACTCATTAGAAGTATTAAAACTGTAAATTAGTTTGCATCTCAAACTGCATATTGCAGTATACAGCAGAGTGCATTAAGTATGGAAGCTTTATAGGACTGGTAGTAGTACCATTTGAACACAGTAGAGGACAGTGTGATCTCACCCTGAAGTCAGATGAGGACAGATGTTTCCGCTGCTGTGGCCTGGTTTCCAGTTTCTGGCTGACTGCCTCTCAGACACACCCAAATCTGTGCTCACATAATGACAGACCTGCTGCCCTGCAGATTTAAAGAGAAGTCGAACAGCAGCCGGCTGGCTCAGGACAAAACTTCATGGTCTCCTTTTTACCGTGTATGTGGTCAGGCTGATTTCATGTTTCTGTAGAGGGAAAGCAGGCTGAGAAGGATCGACATGTTCTGTAATGATATGCTGGGATACTCTGACATTTTGGTAACCTTCAGTCATAAGTTCTAGCTTCAAATCCTCTCTTTTAGCAGTGCTGCTCAGTCTTTTTCAATAAATATGAACTGACCAGTCACCATAAAATTGTTATATAGACAGAATTATTTTAAAAAATGATGTAGAAAAGCAAGAGATCTACTACCTGAGTTCACATGATTAATGACTGAGCCATTAGCAAAATCAATCATAAAAGATTCAGTTATCACTTTACATGCATTTTCACATGTGTTTGTAGCACCTCTTTTTCAATCTGTGCAACATAACTACAGGGCTGGACTTATTATTAACTTATTACTTATTATTACTGATTTTATTTGCAGTGAAGAAAGATTTCAGTGTGAGATCACATGAGTCTGAATCTAAATGTTCTAAATCATTTTTATCCTATGACATTGTGATTTTTATTGTGATTGAGAACAGACGGCATGACAGTGTCTCCATAGAGTCCCAGGTCCCCGAATGCACCGATGAGGATTAAAATGCTAAGTTAAATTAGCTTTTGAGTAAAATGTTCTTAAATGTCTCTTGAATGGATTGATATGAAATTTGAAGTTTACATGAGTCCTTTGTTTATGTCCACGTACCTGCAACACCAGTGAGGTTCCCATCAGTCTGCCTCGCTTTACTTTTTATTTAGTGTTACTTAGCAAATGTTAACAACGTCCCACAGTGCAGCAAACATGGCTGTAGACTGTAAATTTTACTTTGTCAGACAGAAAAGAGCAACAACAGCAGACAACATAAAAAGTACTCCAACCCCACCAGGACAATTTAAACAGTTTTTTACACCACTTTTCACGCAATGCAAGTATGTTGTCAGTTTCTTTAGGAACTGATAGTAAAACCCAAACCAGTGGGTTAAAAAAAACTAAAAATAGTGAAAGTGCATTAAAATACTGAATGCTGTAGCTGAGGCTTTAATGACCACTTAAAGTACTTATAGTTGTGCCAGGAAGTCGAGCCTGTTTACCTCCAAGGAGGGATCGAACCATGATAATGGCCTGATAGCTGCGCCTTCGCTCCTCATCACACCATCATTACCCATAAACATATAATGCTCACATTAAAGAGTCCATCTGATACACACACAGCCATCATCATTTGCTGCCATTATCAAGCACAGATGATTACCAGTAATGACTGACATCAGCTGAATCTGCAATAAGCTGTCAGCCCATCTTCCTTAAAGCTTCACGAGGATGGAGTTCAAGTAAATATTGTAAATGATTTTCACTAGTTGGCCATTTTTTAGTGAGGCTAGTAAGCATGAGCTTTGCACTGTGCTGGCAGGGTCCTGGGTTGTGAACGTTCTAGTTGTCAGTGAAGTTTGCAAAACTCTATAAAATTTTAAAGATAGAAATAAACTAGAATTATCTTGTGATACCTTTGCTAGAGATTCACGTTGCAGTTTACATGCACGTCTGTCCGGACTAATATACTAATCACTTCATCCACAAGTCCAAGTGGACATTTGTGCTAAATATGGAGTAATCCCCTCATGTCGGCCCTTTGCCGAGAAGAATTCATTAAATTCATCCTTCAGTCCAAGTGCACGCTTGTGACGAAAAATTTGAAGAAAGTGCCTCAAAGCTTTTCTGTGATATCACATTAATAAGATTGGAACGTGAGGTTACAGTGACCAAGGTGTTTCCTATGGCAGATTCTGCAGCTGTAATAAAGTCCACAACCGGATCCTGTTCACGAGTAATGGCATGATTTAGGCCTTTGGATAAGACCTCTTTTTGTCATTGTTCCCTGTCAGAGAGATTCTTCATCCATTTATTCTTTATGTCTCCTGTTATGGTCCTGCCTTCCTTATTTCTCCAGACGGGTTTCTCCATTGTTTGATTATGAGAATGTCAGATTTTGCAGTTTGCCTCTCTTTGCATTTCCTGTGTTCGGGCAGCTGTGCTTTTTTGATCAATTCTATGGCTGCATCCAGCACAGGCTTGGGAAGAGTTTGAATTAGTTCCTTGTAGAGGAAGTCTAACCTGTGTTTCAATTGTCTGTGGTGAAGTTGACCTCTCACTCCTCTCTCAAACCACCTGTCTTCTCTGTCCAGTATTTGTACATTTTGCTCCATTAACGAGTGTTGTTTGTCCTTCAGATGAAGGTACACAGCTGATTCAGGCTCTGAGGTGTTGCTCCTTCTGTGCTGGACCATCCTCCTGTGTAGTATAGCTCGGAGCACTCTTCACTGCACTGAACAGCAGACACTACATTGCTCAGCTGTTTAGTCGAAACAGCGTACTCACTTCTCCATCCACCCTGATCTGCTGTTAAGTTCTGCCTTTGTACAGCTATAAGTTGCTCTCAGGGAAGCTGATGCTATTTTCCACTTTGTTGTGGTCAGACTTAGAAACCAGAATGTATCTATCACTATCTGTGGTTAGATAGAATAAGAATAACATAACATATGAGAAGCAATCAATGCCGTGTGAACTGCAGCACCAGTTAAGCGCGGAGAGAGAACTTTTACCAAAGCGCCTTCAACACCAAACATCACAGTGTTCTAACACCACCGCAGCTAAAGCAGGGCACAGTAACTCACAGTCAGCTGTGTGCTGCAGAGTAATGATGCAGGTCTCAGGACTTCTGGATCATTAACTGCAGAAAAAATCCTCTCACATCCCTCTCTCCATGCTGGTATCTTTATAACTATGAATTAGAGATGAATCGACCTGAATCATGAATCAAACCAACAGAAATCAAATCACTCACAGCCTTGTTTTAAGTTTGATCCATTATGATGAAGATAAAAACTTAAATGCATGACATAAACAAAACATTTTTGAGAACTCACACATTTTCAGATGATCATTTCTTATAAACAGAGGCTCAGCTCCCCCATAGTTTGCACCATGAGAGAGATGATTGACTGCAGCAAGAACATTAAGCCAATCCCAGGCAGAGAGGGGTGGGACAAACCTTATAAACTGCCTGTTATTTACCTCTGTTTTCATAGTTACTAATATGTTATTCATAACTGTCAAATTAAGTTATGAAGTATTTTAATATTTCATAAGCAGTTAAAAAAACTAACTAAAAAGTGATGTTTGCCTCATGTTGAATTGATCTCATAATCATTAATTAGGTCTGTGAGGGACCAGTAATATTAAAAGCTGTTCTGCTTTACAACAACCCCACAGACTAAAAAAATGCACAGGACCTAATAATTTAGCTGGACCTGCTCTCTGTGGTTTTACTCACTGAAATTAAACAGCAGATATGAAAATGTGTTTACTATAGTTTGAACTAAATATACAATATTAGTTTTACATGTCACTGTTTGTAACAATGGCTGTTTTTTCTTCAGTGATTAGGGACATTGGAAAAGTCCAATACATTTACAGTATATCCACTTCTCCAGGCACCACCACACTGCTTACACTCTGCTCTGCAGTTCTCTGGTTAAACCAATAGTTCAACTTATTGAATTCCAGCATGTACATTATATCATATACATGATCTGTCAGGAGCGTTAATCCACTCAAGAACATCCCTCCATCTCCTCTTCAGCATTGGACTCATGTTCCATAATCTTTTGCATATCTGATACTGTTTGATGATGACAGTAAACACTATGATCTCTGTGGTATAGTGACAAGATAAAAAGGTTGTAAATCTAATAATAAACTTTATTTATGCAGAATGTGACAAATAAAACCAACTGTACCATGCTTTACTATGTAATATATAGCTAGAGTATTTAATGATACAGTACAACACGCCCAGAGGGGAGGGAGTAATAAGATTATAGCAGTCCACTGGATTAACATGTGTGAATGGAAGATGCTTATAGTATGTGTGTGTGTTTTGAGTGGAAGGATGTCTCGGTTGTTGTTAAAACACAGATTACCATTTTGTCCTTGTATATCATTAATACTTTCAGTTATACAGTATATTTTTCCATTTTTAATATCATTGCTCTCGGCATCCTCCGATGTATGATTCCAGTTGCAGTTGGTGGCATGATCAGCCTGAATGTGTTTGATTGGCTACTTGTTGTTGTTGTTTTTTGTTGTCTATGGTTTTTTTCTGCTCCTCTTTCCACTCACCCCAACCAGTGGAGGCAGATGGCCACCCACCATGAGCCTGGTTTCTGTTGCTGGAGGTTTCTTCTGTCTTTCTTCTCGACTGACGCCTAGTGCTGCTCAAGTGGGGCTGTTGGGTTACCTGATGATTTGGAGCTATGTAAATAAACTGAACTGAACTGAATTAATACCTCTGCACATGCAAGCATTACCTTAACCTTGAAATGTACATCACATACAGTATATTCAGCATAATGCTGTATATGGTTCATTTTAGCAACACACGCTAAGTTCCACTAAGTGCACTGCAAGGTGTGCTTGAAATGTACAATTAGTAATCTACAGCACATAAAGGATGAATGAATAAGTTGTAGTAGAATCTGCTGTTAAATCATTAAACTGTGGTTACAGCTGTGTGGCAGATGACTCAATAACTCATCAGTGTAGGTGTGTACATATTACATCATCGTTTGACTCTAACTTTGAAGAAAACTGAAAGGACAGGGAGAGAGGGAAGCAGTAACAACTATCCTACATGCCCTTATTGACCCACTGACTAAATATCTGCTATTATTCTGTAATAAAGGATGTTGCAGAATAATAAACAATGTATATTTTTGTGAATGAACAAATGACACGCTACATTTATTAAAGCTAAGTGATTTGCAAACAGGTGGTTGGGGACCCGAGTTTAAGACCAAAAGTCCCCTGTGAGGTTGTATTCATTCAAGAAAAGTACTGAGGTTAGGGTTAGAAAAAAGATTGTGTTTTGCTTTCATTTCACACGTTGTGTGGGTGAAGACACTGTATGAAATGACATTTTTAACCAATAACCAGCCCACAGTCTTTCATTGATCCTAACCCACTGCTGTGATGCCTGATCCTGACCATAAAATACTTTAGTATCTCTACATTCACTCGTCTGAAATGTAATGTCGGATATTTTAGCCGACAGAAAACCGGATGCCGATCGGATATTTTGGAGGACAAAAATGTGAATGTTATATGATCATTATGTTAACAGAAAATTTATCGGGTTGTAATTACGTTCTTTACAAAAATGGAATCTGGAGTGCAGTTTAGTTGTATATGAACAGAATTTTTAGGGGACGGAGCTGGACGGCAACAGTTAATATGACAGAAGCAAAATGGCATGGTTGGTAATGTACAGGGTAGGAGGTCAGGGTTGATAGTGGAATATAAATAGGTAGGTTGATAGGTGGAAAATCCTTCAATATCATCCACATATTCTACACAAAGACTGTTGTCTATTTTGAGTCATAATGCTGTAAATACTCACTATAGCACTGAATTCTGAGTGAAATATTTATTATTTATATTTATGGGTAAAACCCACTCAAGACAAATGAACTACTACCTCCTCAACTATTAGTTAAACATGCAAAACGTGCTCCTTGTTTTGAACCTTATTCTGTCTATTTGATGAACAAACCAACTAAGGAAGAAATGGAAAACTTTTCTCTTTTCATTTAGATGTACACCTACCCGTCCTTCATCCTCAGTATAAAGCTAAACATGTACCAATGGAAGTTAGACCTAGTGTTGTTTTTCTACAAGTTTTCTGAATCTATTTGGGATCCGGCTCTTCCTGATGACCAGTGCATTTGAATATTGCCAGATGAAGGTCTGAGGACTCAAATGAAATTGAAGTGAGTGTGTGCAATTAACAACTAAGGCACAATTACGCATGATTAATCATCATCATGGCTAATTATGCCTCACATTTTACTTGCACACTGGTTTGACTCACCCAGTCTCTAATAGCATGAGAGAAAAATAATCATTTCAACCCCTACTCAGCACATTCAGAATCAAGGACTACTCTGTCAGGCTTCACCTGTTTGAGTAACATGCTGATATATGCTGCAAAATATTATTCAGTAGTTCTAAGATAGTTCTAGTTCTCTTTTTTTTCACTCTTTCACCTGAAAGATATTTCTGAGAGGCTTTGCATTCATGAAATACTCGTACTTAAAATGTCCTCCTTGGCAGAGGCAGTGGAGTGAAAACGAACACATGCCTGGTTTTAATCTGGACAGGCTTGGCTAAGGTCTGGACTTGAAGCACCTTTAACCTGTACAACAGTCAATAGCAGCAAATGTGGATATGATAGCAGAGACATGGAGATGTGAGAAAAAGGACGCTGAAAAACGAGGAGGTGTGAAGTGAGTACAGGACAATCGATGAGAGGGAGAAAAAGAAATGTTTTGCTATTATTTATTTTTACAAAAAGAACTGAATCACTCCAGGCTAGTGCTTTTATACAGCCTTTTACAAGCTCAGTATGTAAGTACACGCAGAGACCAGTATGTACCGCTACCACAGCAAAGCCTCTCACTCTGAATCTGACAAAACCATTTTCCTTCTCCTGCCTACTCAGCTTTTGTATATCAATAACTGCCAGAGTTGGAAGCATTACACATTTAAAGCCTCACTATTTTACATTAAAAATGTACCAAATGACTATGTACTGACATACCCATAGAAGATTTATCACATAACTTTGCAGTTCCCCTCAGCTCTCTGTAGCTATTTATTCAGTCAGTTTTTGTCCCCAGATGTTATTGCTTTGGTTCAGTCTCACCACTCCCTCAATCATGTTCTCAGTCAAAGAAAGCAGCTGTTTTAAGGAAAAGATTGGTAGTATATTATGTCCTTACATATAGAGCAATAAAACATGAAAGGTGCCACTCAGTGGCAACTGGACCTGCTAGAGGTCATGTCTTATCACCTCTCATGCAAAAACTTTCTTCAGTTAAATGATCTGCACTTGGGTTGGTTGGTTGATATGTGCCAATATTTTTCACACTGATGGCAGAGCTGCTATGCTCTATGTCATATGTCCCACTGTTTTATTGATAAAGCTGGTGCTGTCATAATGACTTTGACTTCCAAAGATAAATAAAAAATCTTTTTAAATCATTTTCTTGTGGTTAGTGATGGTTAATACAACATTAAAATCAATATCACTTAAATCCCTCATGCTGTTTAGAGACCTTATATTCTTTGAGATGCAGATGTCAAACCCTGGCATCGCTATGACTTACAACCACACTGTTGCATAACCTAAAAGGTTCTTTAGTAGTTTAGAAATGATTGTCATGCTCCGGGGGAAAGGAGAGGACGAATAAAAGGGGAAGGAGTGCAGGAGGGATACTGGAGCAGACATCAGGCACCAGCAGGAGGTTGGTCCCCTTTAATTTCAGAAAGTACGAAAGTAATTACACACCAATTTTACCTCCTTTTTCTTTGACTATTGCATCTCCTCCCAGCTGCCCTCCTCAATGTCCCTAACCTCCTTCACATCAACCAGCTCCTGTCCTCCTCCCACATTCTACCATCCACCATGTTTTTTAACCACCAGCATTTCCACCAGGTCCAAGGTTAGTAAAATGGTACAACTTAAACAACCACAGTGAAACCAGATCTTCTCTGGATCTACTCCAGTAGTAAGAAAAGGAACTCAATTAACTTTTGACAAACTGGCCTAGACATTTAAACATAACCCTGGCTCAACAAAACTGAAGACCCTGTGTGGGAGTTTAGGGCCAACAGTTAGCTTAGACATGTCTGTAATAACATGTTACTGTTTAGGCAAAACCACCAAGGTGTTGGCTTCGATGAGAGAGGGAGAAGTAGAGAAAAAGGGGTGTGGGAGTGGAGCTGTGATGGGTGGAACCGGCCGTGTTGCTATATGAGGCCTTCTAATGACAAGGCGTCTTGTAGTTTGAAGACATAAATAGTCTTTTTTTTTTATCTGTTCCAGGCAAAATCTGGAGAGAGTCCACCATCCCAGCTTAAAATGACAGGGTGGATGGAAAGAGAGTGTGGGCAGGGGTGTGTGTTTGAGTGTGTGTGTTAATTCACACACTGAACAGACAGTTTTACTCTTTTAACTCGTCTTGTCTTCCATATTGTGCTACTGTGTCCCAGATGTTTCTCATGTTCAAAACAAATTAAACACACACAACATCTGCCATCTAGCTGTGATGGATTTACATTGGAAATGTGTTGTCTCACATGTCTGGTAAGGAGTTACTGACTTGAGCTCATAATTCATAATGCTGCTTCTGTTAACCAAATACTGACAGAGTTGGTTGCCTTCTGTTGACACAAGTCTGGGGAGACTCTGAATGGATAAAATAACAAGAACCACACTTAGACAGAGGAAACCTTTTAGTGAGACACAAACTGTATATTGGATTTTCTTTATAGGTGTGACCCAAAATGCTACAGGAAGCAAAACATTTTTCTATTTGTCTACTTTTTGCAGATTTATAGATTTACATTATTTTTTGCCAGTGATTTTGACCATGCTCAAACCTTCCCCCTTCACTCTAAACAGTTGTCCTGTGGTGGTGTTTGCAGACTATAAATCCTGTTGACACTGAAATATTTCTGTACTCCCTGTGGAAAGCGCGGGTGTGTGTTAAACTCAATTAGATGTTATCTTATGCATCTTTATATTCCAGACTTACATTACTTGTGCGGCCGCAATGCCAGGTTTGGATGAGCATTAGTCCTGGCAAAAAATGAACAACCAAAACGTTTGTGCTTTTCTTCTGTGAGTTTGATTCAAATTAGTTCAGCGCTGGTACATACTGGCTCTCATTGTAAACACCAACACTAACAAAAGTGCTCATTTACTTCCACCTACTCAGCCTTTAAAGTGCCAGTGATTAAAATGGAACCATTACATCCTCAAACAGTGTTACAGGCTGAAGAGAGGGACAACCAACAAGCAGAGGACCTGAGATTTCCACTGGCTGCAGTGGCTCTTTAATTCGAGCATATGATTAACTATGCCTGTCATCACAATGATCCTAAACTGTATTTTGTATTTGATTCGAAGCCAATGTCAATAAATCCACTGACTTTTTCAAGTAGTTGACTGCATTATATTGAACTCCTTCTAAGTGATGCAGGGGGGGTTTGCTAAAGCAGCTGAAAAGAGAACTGCAATAGTCAACACAAGTTAAAATTAATAATCATTTCCACTTTATTGTGGGGCACACAGAGCCTGAGCTTAGCAATATTACTCAGCTGGAAGAAACAGTCGTATGAGCCAAAACATTTGGATGCAGGTCAGGACTCAAAGCCTGGTGCTTAGAAACATTCTGTTAAACCTTCTACTGAAGGTGTCATTTCAACTAACCCAGGGTCTGACCCACTCCTAAAGCATTCTTTTAATTCTGTGCTCATGAAATTTCCAGCACCAATATGACACTAGTAACAGTGATTCTTATACCTGTTTTGATGATGTAGATGTAAAAAATGCTAATGTGTCTGACTGTGATGAGAACAGCTCTTCCCATGATGAAACAATTTCCACAGGTTGCAGTGCTTCTGCCTGTGCAGTGACATTTATACCTTTGTTTCTTTCTCCCCAGTAAAGGACAGTAATGCAAAATTAAATTGGTCCGTCCTAATTATAACTTCTCAAGAAAAAACAGGAAAGAATTTACCTTTCTGGTGCTTAATGGTTTACATTAAGCTGTGCCATTTGCTGATTTATTGCAAATTGCAAATAGTAACCCATAGTGAAGATCTCAGTCTGTGGTTCGAGGCAGGTCCTTGAGTGCTGCTCCATTACAAAAGTTAAAGCTGCTGTAATCAGTATTTTTTAGATTGATCAAATGTTAAAGACTGACAACCTGTTTGAGGAGTACCCTATCTCACACCCAATGAAAGCAAGAACTGGCTCTTAGGATAATGGGTGAATGGATGAATGTTGCCCACAAACATAGAGATAAGATAAAATAAATCTTTATTGTCATTGTCACTTTAACAAAATTGAAATTGAAGGTGCAGTTGACTCAGTGTGAGGCATAACAGTTAAAAATACAAGATAAGAAAAGATTGAATAAAAAACAACACGAATAATAATAAACGTGAGTTACAAATTGCACTGGTTGACTTAAAGTCTATATTGCACATTGGGAGAATGATATGAAGCAGTTTTATTTTGAGTTTAGGACCGTGATTGCTTTTGGAAAAACTGTTTTTAAGGCGGTTTGTCCTGGTTTTCATTGCTCTGTATCTGAGACATCATGGTGGAGAAAATGAATCCCCAAAGTTCCCAAAGGACTATGACCCTAAACATCAAATTAAATCTACTACAGAATGACATCAGAGACATACAATCTACTTTTTGGAGTGGCCCAGTCAATTCCTAGACCTCAACCCAATAGAGATGATGTAAAATAGACTTATTCCTCTTACTGCAATAAAACAAATATATATAACCTCATCTAACACAAAAAACGCAAACAGTAGTTTTATAAATCAGATTTTTCTGTGTTACACTGAAATTTGTAGGCTGTAGCTTTTTGGGAGAACCAGCTGGACTTTTCGTCCAACAGATGCCCACCCCACTCCCATTGCGGGACACCAACCTCATGCTGAGTATTACTTGTTCATGTGTATTTTTATTCTGTGGTTTGCATGGTGTGTGTGTGTGTGTGTGTGTGTGTGTGTGTGTGTGTGTGTGTGTGTGTGTGTGTGTGTGTGTGTGTGTGTGTTTTCTGACTTGAAGCAAAGCTGTTACAGTGTGACAGTGTAGCTGGACCGGCCTCAGTGTTTTATATAGACCTGCTTCTCCCTTACACAAAATACAATCCCTGAACTCCTATTCATCCACTACAACACACAGAAGGCATACATGTTTGAGTACACATTTATGTGCATCAATAATGACACAGATGTACTGCATATGAATGGACCCAATTTAAGATTCTTTATTTGTCACATGCATAGTTATACTAGTACACGCAGTCAGAAGTGTAGAGGGAGTACAGCAGTGGTGAGAGTACACAGCCCTGTGGCGCTCCAATGTTGGTGGTGATGCTGTCAGAGACACACCTTCCCACTATCACTACCTGACCACCACCAGTGAGAAAGTCCAACACCCATGCACACAAAGTGGCTCGCTCTGGAGTGGGTCTGTGGTGCTAGGGATGGAGGAGGAGATTATATTCTTCAACAGCCTCTCAAACACCTTCATGACCACTGTAGTCAATGCAACTGGCCGAAAAACCTTCAGTTAAAGATATGCTATGTACTGAATGGTTCAATGAACTGTGGCCATGTAACGTTACGCATCATCATGCACCGAGGACAGGAAATATTGTGCCATAATATAAGTCAATGTGACATTAAGTAATGCTAGATCTAAATACATTCAGACTAAAGAGATAGATAGATGCTGTTGAATACTGACTGGATGAATCAGTATGAATCAGTAGTCTTTCCTCAAAAAGCCAGTTATAATGGTGAAGCAAATATTTAAATTCACATTATTTTCAACAAGAAAGATGTCTCCTAAAGCCAATAATGAAAAAGGAAAGAGTGACACATTTAATTGGAGAACCTACATTGAAAGCCTAAACTTAAGAGCTACATCCAGGTGACCTCCTCCAAAACTCTTGCAAAAGTATATGAGACTGGGGATAATGGCAGAGAACTGCAATTTGTGAACTCCCAGGTTGTGCAGTCTGAAATGAAAACTTGTTGATGCTAAAGACGATCTGTCTGCCATTACAGTATGGAAGGCTGGAAGTGTTCTGGTAACTACAGTGTATCGCAGTTTTATTCATTCATTCAGACTCATTCATTCAGCTTTTATTCATGTACTGAAGAACACAACCTCTATTTTACAATAGATAGATACATACAGTATATTTAATACTGTAATAATGTATAGGATGTATCCTATCTTGCCTCCCGTCCAATGACAGCTAGGATTGGCTTCAGCCGCCCAGTGAGTCTGTGAATGTATCCTTTTTTATTGTGTTTTTTCTTACTGACTGTGTTTCATTTCGTATTGTATGATGTCTTTCATATTGTGCTGTATTATTTTCATATCTTCAATTGAATTCTATAGTATCAACAAGATGTTGTATAATCATATCATACATTGTACTATACTATATCACATCATAGGTTAATCCATGTATCATATAGTACTGTATGGTATTATATTATTGTAGTTTTACACATTGAAATTCAGAATAGATACATCCTCTAATTCTGTGAAAAGGAAACCCAGTATAATATGATTGACATACTGTACAGAACTTTGTAGAAAGTGCAGAAGAGTCCAGCAGACGAGTAACTGTACAGACTCTGTACTAAATATTGAGTACAGTCAGCATCCACATTACTGTTGACCACACAGCTTCCTTTGCCAAAGGCTTTTCAAAGCAGTAAGGGTCAGTTATGGGTGACAAGCTGTAGCCTAAGCAGAAAAGTGAAAGCACTAGGGGAGTGGATGAGCTCAAAGCCTCTTTAATCTCGTAATCTTTAATAGAGTAGCTCTTGTTAGCTGGTTTTGGCCCTGGAGACAAATTCCATGCTGCCTGTGCTTCTCTGTTACTGCCTATTAGCATTACATCAACATGCAGGGGCACAGTCTATTGACAGCAACACACACAGCTTTACACATACTGATGCTGTAGCCTGGTAAAATGAGATAAATACCAGCTAACAAACTTCAGTTGCATACTAGATCTAAAATTAAAACTTAATTGGATCGTTTAGGCGAAGACAGAGATATTTTCTGTGTTCTCTTTCTTGTCTCATTACCGTGAACCACTGGCTCTGCTTTCAAATATGAAAGTAGCACAAACACAACTCTCCTGCAGCCAGCGCAGCATCATTCATCTCTCATCTCTCTGACGAGGACTTCCATCAGCCAATAGCTGTAGGCTGCTCCATGCGTTTCCACAGATGTATTATTCATTCTTAGGCTAAACTGAGAGTCCACATGTGACCTAATAGGAAGAGGTGGAACAAACTTCTTTCATGGTATGTTAGTTGTGTTCCCTGCAAAAACGTCATCACAGCTGCAGTTAAGATGCATAGGAATCATTTTTACAAGACAGTGTTGCTGAGTGTAAGCCTTAACTTCCCTTTGGATCAATGTTAGTTTTTAGTTTTCTCTCAGGTGTTGATTGCAGCATTAATTTAGATGAACTAAATCTAAATTGTATGTAGTGCGAATCTACACAGGAGGTGTTTGGGTTTAATATATGTCAAACTTTATGGGACACAAAATAACACAAAAAGTAATGACTGACCTATTTTGCAGTTCATAGCATCTTCTGTCTTTTGTAGACGGGTTAGTCTTTTTAAAAGCACTATTGACTAACCCGTGAGTGAGACTGCATGATACAAAAATATTGGAAATGTGCTATTCACTTATTTATCGTTTGAGTTGTCAATTATTTATTTTTTAGGTTAATATTTGAATTTAAGTCAATGCTTTATGCACTGATGTGAAAACTATTATTAGCCTTTATTTAAATAAAGTTGCTGCAACCTCCTGGTCATTCCCTTCATTCACGTTCCTTGACCTCTGCAGGATGCTGAGTGTGTGTCTGTACGTGTGTGCAGTTGAGCCTGTGCGTAAGAGGATCAGCGGCCTCATTAAGAAGAACAGCCAGCAGCCAGGCACTGACTGCATCTTTGTGGACTAAATGACCGGCCAGAGAGATAAGAGCACATCGGGTGGACAGGCTTCACCTCCACAAGCTCTTCTGTAACTGCAGCAGACAAACACGCTGCTTCTTTTACAGCAGAAAGGTGATGGTTAGTGTGAACTGCTGAAAAGTTGCTGACGAGATAAGTACTTTGACGCTGGTTCCTTCAGCTAAGTTGTAAATGTGGTGAAATTCTGTCAGGCTCAGAAATTTAGAAACGTAATAATAACGTAATACTCATTTGTTAGAAAAGCAGTTTACCATTTGTTAATGCATCCTCTGATCAGCAATTGTCTAATCATTGGACAGAATTTCTCCATATTAAAAGAGCTGTAGAAGGTGACCAGCATTTTCGAAGGTGATTATATTTTTAACCTCTGTAAAAAAAAAAAAACATACATACATACCTTTAGCACATTTTACTGTCTTGTACATATACATTTCCATATTCACAAAAAATGCTCTTATGTGGAAGAATTACTTGTGAATAAGTATCCTGGTCAAAACCACCATCACACGGGTTATCAAAAGGCACAAGTCAGGGGATGAAGAAGGGACAAGAACATTGGATAACTGAATACGTGTCAGAGTAGAGTTAAATCCATCATTAAGAAATGAAAGAAATATGGTTCATGCGTAAATCTGCAGGTCATCCTCAAAAACAGAGTGACTGCGCAAGAAAGAAAGTGGAGAGGGAGACAAGAACGTCACCTGTGACTCCTCTGAAGGAGTTTCAAGCTTCTGTGGGTGACATGGGAGACGTTTCACCAGAAATTCAAACTTGTTGATAATAAAAATAAAAATAAGTGTATTTACACTGCAATCACTTGAAACATATTTGCTGCACTTAGATGATTTATTTACCTAACTGTGTGGCTCCTTAAAACATCTGGCTGCACAAGTGATACTTCTACAGTTTACATCAATGCACCATAATAATAACTGTTTCTTCTTTTAAGGGTCACTGGAGCCTATCCCAGCTGTCACTGGGACTGAGAGGCAGGGCACACCCTGGACAGGTTGCAAGTCTATCACGTATTTTCTGTTTTATATTTTTAATGAATTCACATTACTTTGCAGGGCTCTGTCTGTTTAAGTATTTTGTCCAAACAATACAATGTACCATGGGTGGACTACAGTACACATACATATACACATACAGTCATGTTCTACAAATCTTAAGGATAATTGAAGCAAAGAGGATGAAGACCAACAAAGGGACTGATTGCCTTTGTAAACTTAATTGTCATTGGGGTGCATTATTACTGAGTGTGTACTGATGTGCAAAATGGAATTTTACAGCCAGTCAAATGAAATCTACAGTAATGTGTTCAGAAATCAGCTATAGCTACAGTATTAATAAGTAATAATAAAAAATCCTGCTTTTGTTTCCTTCTGTGCAAAACCACAGATGGGTTGACAGGTTTATTCTAGTGGTCAGTCAAAACATCATTTTTATCTAAGAATCACGGTCGTGGAGAATAAAAGAAGAAAGTAAAGTGTAAAGAACCATGTGTGCTACAAACAAGAGGGGAGTGCAGACAAACGGATGCAGAGTTGCCACTAATTAGAGAGACAATACAGTAAGTGTGGTGTAGGCTCCAGGCTGCTTGCTACATAAAATAGTACCACCCAACCCTCAGCTATGGAGACCAGACGAGACGAGACAATAGGAGAATGTGTGTATGTCACTGCCTTTGTGTTTGTGTCTCTTAAGAATGTCATGGAGGTGGAGATGAACACTGAATGAACACAAAAGCCTAATGATAGCCTAGAAATGAGTGGCAGAGCTTATCAGACAAGACATGTTTTTAAAATTATAGTCTCTCTGTTTGTTATTGGATGTGAAGCTCAGCAGGATATGAGGTAAAATCCAGATATGTTTGAAAGTAAACACTCAAAGCAGTCTGGCACTATGCTGCTGATGTCGTCACGTTTTAGGCCTGTAGCTTGATTCTCCTGCTGGTCTTCATGATCTCACATCTGCATCCACAAACCTCCATTATTATGAAATTGTGACTGGACCTTAGACTTGTCACACGCCTCTTGAAATTTGGAATATTGTAATCTGCAGCCACAATAATACAAAATCCTTTCTCCAGACAAACACCACCACTTTTTCTTCTGCCCCCTTAATCAAATAACTAAGGTATTTTTAAAGCCAGGTGGCTCCACCCTGCACTGAAACAAATATTTCTCTTTAACTACATGCACAATCTACATGTGACACCACAGTAGCATCACAAAGTCCTCTCTCAGTTTCATAGCCCCACCTCTGCCACACCGTACGTCCGAATAAGACCTGATATTATCATCACAAATATGGGGAGTAATGAGATCAGCATAGAGAGCATGTAAACTTAATATAAACTTATTCTACAGTCACTGACCTCAATATGTAAATACTAAACTCATAGCCAGGTATTTAACCGGCTGATTGCCATGTTATTCTGACATCATGCTCCCCAGAGGATGCATTCTTTCCATTTTTAACACTATTTAGGCAAAGTGTCTACGTAAAGTATCTACACCAAATGTATTGGTATGATTAGTCTATTCTTGCTCTCTATGATCTTGTGAATGTGATGAAATCAGGTCTTTTACTTTTATTCTTCCCTTTTGGTTTTATTGATACAAGTCCTGAAAAACAATGTAGAATCCAGATGGACTTTTATTTTGAAAAACAGTATGTATATAATGAGGAAGCACCTGTTCTCATATTACCAGCAGCAGCTCCATAGATACTATAAACCAATGTCACATCACATTTCTAACTGTTCTACTGTTTTTTACTTTTTGCGAGTTCCTGTAGTTAGACTAAAAAACTGCTGCTCGGCAGCCACAGCAGTCGATACATTAAAAAGACGCTCCCATCTCTCACACTGGTGGGGAAATGTCTGCAGTCCTCATGGTTTGGGGAGTGTAGCAATAAATGTGTCCAACCAGTCTGTGTGATACTTGAGGTTTTTAATCAGCTCTCTCATTTACTGTAATGTACCTCTTCATCTCTGCTGCAGCCAGAATTAATGTTCATTTTCATGTCAGCCCTCTGCAGCACTAAGAAGTAAGTAAAAGAATTTGATACTTGGTGGGATTTCTGCTCCTGTCTCAAAGCTGGGGAAGCACCCCCACCTTAAAACTCACAATACTGCTTTCTTACGCTACTACTAACTCCCTCATCTTGATTCTGCACTGCACTTCTTTTGATGATCAATCAGAGAGTAACAGGGCTGTGTTTTGTGCTGTATATCAGCTACACAGCAAAAATGTGACTGCCAACTTTGTTTTCTCTCTCCACGCATACAAACTCTACATACACAACCATGGACCACCACCTCATCTTGGCAGGCACAGGAATTACAGTTATGGTTAATGGGTTCACAGGATAAGAGTCTGTGTTTAGACTGCGTTTTATAATTCATCTCAATGCCTGTAAGCAGAGTTCATCATCTTTCAGACACACACTGTGCGTGTGTGTGTGTGTGTGTTGCAGCCCACTCATAGGGTGTTTGCACTTTACAAACCATCAGAAAAGCATCAAAAAGCACTTCAGGGTGCTTCCCGAGTCAGTAAGCTACATACACAGAGCAGCAAAATGCTGTTCTCAGCCCACTGTCACACTGTGTGGTGGATTGAAAAATTAACAAGAAGCGTCAGTTTCACTCCCAGCCAGATGGGTCCTTTATATAGTAAAGAGTTTCCTGTTATATAATAATTGCACCCTTACTAGCTAGAGCTGAGCAGGAGTGGACAGGTGGCCTACGCTGGACTCCCACCACATAAAAGGAACATTCAATGTCATCACGCTGTACAGTCTGACATTTACAGATACCTCCGCCCCTGCAGAACCATGAGGAACGCTGCACTACTCAGCGAATTGACACTGAACCACTCAGCATGCATCACTGTCACTCATTCAGATGACTTTCGCCCTGTTTTAATTGAATGTCTTCTTTTAGCTGTAGCTACAACTGCAGCAGAAAGTCGACTTCATCCAGAAATTCTTGTAGAGGAGGAATTAAAGCTTTATACACATCTCTCGTGTTTATGCTGAAGGACATGAAGAGAAGGGTCCAAATCAAAACAGGTTAATTCAAAAATCTAATAATATCTTGTTATTCTACTCAACATCACCAGCATTACACAAGAGTAACTGAGTGTTTACTAGTGTATAATATTTTTTTTCTATAATAATTTTTAAATTCTTCTGGTTCTGGAAAAGATTTGTCAAGTCAAGACAAAAATAGTCCTGATGATGTCATTGTGATGTCATCAGGGATCTCTTGGGATGGAAAGCTTGCAAGACAAATTTGTAGCACCGACTTGGAAAGATGTATAAGTAATGAAAAGATGCTACCAGGTTGTAAATGTAAGACCCAGTGTTTAGGAAATGTAACACATGTTGCACTAAAGACGTTCACTCATATAGATTAAAATGATTTATTATTTTCTGTAGTTCTGGGAGTGTGTTGTGCTGAGAACTTTATTTTCAGCCTCAGACTGGACAATTGTCTAAAGAATCCGCCACTGTAAATAATCAGCTTTTTAGCTGTTTTGTTTAGCAAGCTAGGTAGTAAAGGGACCCTCTACTTTGGTTTCCACTGGAAACATTATTTCATCTTAGTCCTTCTCAACTCTTCTCTCTACTGTTGCTGGGCTTCTGGTTAATCTGTCTGCGGGGGGTACAGGGCAGCAATTTTTGAAAAGCTGGAGAGCATCAGGGTCTCCAACAAGACAGTCTATCAGCTGACAGAGCAGCTACCGCTGAGCACACTCATCCAGCAACGACAGCTGCGTTTCATCTGCCACAGTCTCCGCAGAAATGCGAGTTCATCAACAAATACGCTCTGTATAATCCAAAAGAAAATCATGGAAGACGTGGATGTGGATGCCCAAAAACGTTTCACCAAGTACTTTGCAAGGCTTCAGGGAGATCAGGGCCCTGGCAGCAAATTGAGACACATGGGACAAGACTGTTGTTGCCTGCAAATCCACGCGTCTTGGAGCCGAATGATGATGATGATAGTCGGGAGTTCTAGCACATCAACTTTGTGCCTAGACAAAACACTGAGCCTCCAGCATGTCCAAAAAAACATTGAAGTTGCACAAGTCAGTGGACTCGGGGTATTGTTCCCAAGCCTAGTGAAAATTGGGAATGGTATCATCATGAAGGGCATTCAGTATAAAAAACTGTGCCAAAAAAATGTCGTAAATGGCACTACCTGACTCATAGCTCACCCAGCCACTATGATGTAAGCCCTCACAATCCATTCTGTCCCAAATTTATTGTCATAGCTCTCTAATCTCCCTTATTTCATTCTGCAGGGCTGCTAAGTACAAAGCATCCCCACTTTGGGCTCACAGCTCAAACATAAAATATCGGCTAACTGTCAAGGTCTTAGTCCTCTGCTTTCTATCAAATAAATCCTCACTTCAGTCAGATTTTTTGGTCAAAATAAAGATGCAAGGTTGCTCCAGTGTGAGTTCAGCTCATTGAGGTTTGGAGAACGCTGATGCAAATGTGAGATTTACTCCAGAACCAGTCAGTCAGAACATTTTGATTAACACACGCTCATTTCCACGGCCAGTCCTTGGAAAATAAATAATTATGCCACCATCATGCCACATTAGATTTATCATAAACACACACTACTGACTCCAAAACAGTTCACTTTGGCCTCATGGTAGAATGATTTAGGGAACTGTCATATGAACCACATGAATTAACAAACTGCAAAGATGCATTGGTTATCAGGGTTACTTGGCATAGTTGTATATCAGGTAGCCCTATCACAATTTATGAGAACTTTACATCAGAAAAGAAAAATGTGACAAAAAATTATATGTATGTATATCTATCTATCTATCTATCTATCTATCTATCTATCTATCTATCTATCTATCTATCTATCTATCTATCTATC
>JAUYWH010000024.1:2186589-2198394 GCA_034779795.1 Ctenopoma multispine | reverse complement strand
GCCTTCTCCAAATCCACAAAACACATGTGAATTGGTTGGGCAAACTCCCATGCCCCCTCCAGGATCCTGGCCAGGGTATAGAGCTGGTCCAGTGTCCCGCGACCGGGACGGAATCCACATTGTTCCTCTTGAATCCGAGATTTGACTATCGATCGAACTCTCTTCTCCAGGTATCTAGAAAGCCCTAGATACCCTGACTTTTAGCTCCTAATATAAATCAGACTCCTAAAAGGCTAGATCCTACATTTCCCACAGTGCAATTCAGTAGTGCACTTCATTACACCGCATTTACGTCAGGTCAGCACAATGGGAAAGATAGGATCCTTTGCCATGGAAATGCTGGGGCCTTCATAATTACCTATCTAACTAGCTAAGCTAGAATATCATTTATTTATTGGCTATTGGTCCGACATGCATGTGAAATTAAATGAAAGCACACAACATGTCTTCTCGTCTCGTCCTCCTCTGCTTGTAGTAACAATTTAAACGTGAGATGAATGCAGCCTTGGAACCCCACCTCACCCCCCTTGAATAAGAAAGAAGTGGGGTGGGGCCCCACTTCTTTCTTATTCGGGTTTCCTCTTAAAATTTTTTATTATGAAATTGGACCAAACAGAACGCTGATGACATCATTTTTTTCACACTCAAGACCAAGCATGGTGAGTAAACTGAGCATGAGCAACGTATGTGTCAAAAGCCCCAACCTAACCTCTCCCACTATAAGAAGCCTACAACCAGGCTCTTGTGTTTTTTGATGATCAGGTTACTGGTTCTGGATGAATCCATAATGTTGAGCAATTGTGGAGCTCAACATTATGCACAACATCATTTTGCACTTTCTTCACTGCTTTTGCACAAGATGTGCATGGGCCATCGGGGTGCTCAAAGGGTGCAGCTCGAGCTCTGTGCGCGTCCAGACATGAACACATCTTGACATTTCAGCATGGAGGCAAACGATGACACTGCTGACATCATGATAGAGCTGTAAAAGTGCATGATATACGTTTTGAGCGTTCATGTACAACCCAAGCATAGAAGATGGAGTGCCAGTGCTGCTCTGAGTGAGTTCCTCTCTCCTTGTGGATTCCTCTCCTGCTTACCCAGTCCTCTCTGTATTATTCTGTTTCTTTCATTAATACACCATGCTTGCTTTTGATTCTGTTACTTATTTAACGCTTGAGACCAGCCTGCCAGAGAAGCAGAAGGCATCACAATATGTCCACATCTTTAAACACGCTGCAATCTTGAGACTAACCTTTTCAGTCTGGCTTTGTAGCAACTCAATCATCACCTTCTGTTTGATAGTCTCAAATCACTAACTATGTTAGTCATAAACCTCTTCAGCGAGTGCCTGTGTATGACTTATGTGTTAGAGTGTTAAGTCTGTAATTTGTCAAATAAAAGACCCGATGTCTCTATTATGCTTTGACGTTCGATATCTCACAACAAGCCTGAGGGTTAACAAATATTTTAATGAGAACATGTAAAGCAAGATCCTGCCTGATAAAGACTATTTATTACTATTACTATACTATAAAGAGTATTTATTGATGGTTGGCTTCTAATTATGTCATTTGTTTCTAAATTGTGCGAGACAGTTGTTCAATCTTCACAACCAACCAATGGCTTGTTCATGGACCTCCAACATCCAGTGGTGTTTCTGTTGTTGTAAAAAATTCAGCAAGGCGGAAAAGGTCAAACCCTAGTCCTCCTCTCCTAGTGCACTGGGTTTCTGTTCAAGGCAGGGCAGGCAGGTGGGTGAGTGGAGCTGGCAGGTCGATAGGGCAGGCAGATGGGGGGGATCTGATGGGTGACACTTGATAGTGCAGGATCTGGTTTCTCTACCTGGGTGCAGGTGGTGCAGATGGCCCTCAGTGAAGTTGACAAGCTCAGGAGTCCTAGACCAATACAGACATACTGCCAGTGTACATAGCTTTACTTTGGACTGTCACTGATACAGGGGACTTTCTTTCTTTCTTTTCATTATCTGATTCTCTCTATATCACTCTTCATGCTCTGTGGAACTTGTGCCTCCTCCTATTGTTCACTACCCTCACCCCAAGTTAGTTTTATCTTTGCTTAGCTGGTCTATCCATCAACTTCTGTACCAGATTGTTTATGGTCTCCTAGGTTTGACCCAACCTTTGGAATGCGACCACATGAGTGGGTATGTGATCGTGTTCATTTAGAGCAGGGGTTTCCAACCAATCTGAACCTGGAAGATACCATTTTATATGACGGTGAACTGAGGGAAGACAAAGTGAACTGGTAACTCAGAGCTTCTGATCAACTTAATACACATGATCCAGCTAATAAGCAAATGGATTGGACAGGGATAGTTGGAAAACCAGCAGGGCAGTGGCATGATATGACATTTTTAAGCAGCGATTGTGAGAAGCCTGGATCCTCTTCACATCGGCTTTGATCTCTTGCCAGCATTCAGAACCATTACCTTTAGGATGGACTAAAGGTGCTGTAACATACTGTAGAAGTATTGTTCTGTCTGCTATTTACCTCAGACCATAGTTAGCATTAGTGGATTCAAATGTACAGAGTTACATTTCAGTAAAGTTCAGAGATTCTTAAGTCTTCTGGACCCCCTTAACATTTTGGTTTACTCTTATGCTTTCTGCAGGAATAAACTCATACAGATTAAGTTCCAACATGTGGTGTGTTATGCTTGAACAAACGGTGTACATGTCCACTAGGGAGAGTGTTTAATTTCCAAACACCAATTAACTGAAGAAGTAGAACAATTGCAGAAACTGAACAAGATCTGTCTTTATATCTTTGCAGAGGTTTCACAGTGTGCCTTAGCGGTCTTATTTCTGCACTAGGTTCCCTCGTATGAGCCTGAATAGAGTTTATTATCACAACCACGGGTACCGTGGGAGGTTTCCTGCTTAGATTCATGATCAGACAAGAAGCTTGAGCCAAAGTAACTACAAGGTATTTCAGAGTGCAGCTAATTCAGCTTTCTCTTTCAAGTTCACATTTGAGGCCTAAAATCTATATCTGTCCTAATGCTGTTGTCCTGGGCAGCAGTACAGGAGAGAAGAGGGCTGCTGTGGACAGCTGAGTGGAGCCCTGCTGTCTTTTGAATCATCCACTGCAAACCTTGAAGGATGTGTGATACCTGTGGGCTTTTGCTGTTAATTTCAAACCGTGAAGATACAAACATGGTGTGAAATGTTGCTGCTACGGTTGACTCTGTTAGAACAGACTTTGCTTGCACCACAATAGGTACCTTGTCTTCATATATATATATATATATATATATATATATATATATGTAACAAGAGCTTCACATAGTATATAGTGTAGAGTATATTTTACTAGATAATTTGACAAAAAGGTTAAAAAAAGAGGAGAAATGTTGAACCCCTACACTCTGACAGGTTCTTCTTAGCCTCTTAATAACACTGATTTGTCTTAAACCTTACACTGTAAAGTGCCCTGAGATGACTTATGTTGTGGAATTGGCGCTATATAAATAAAGTTGAATTGAATTGAATTGAAATTTGCTACAATTTCCAAACTTTTATTTTATTTTCTCCAGATATTTAGTTTTATCATGGTCCACTGATGCTGTTTTCATCTGACACAGAAGTTTTGTTTTCCACTGTTCAAAAAATGTGATATAAAAAAAAGCACTTATTTCTGTAAGTCACCTTAAACCACCTGTAGAGCTGGCTGGACCTGGGCTCAGCTGGATCTCCTCCTCACAGTAGCATTTCCATTCTGTTGTTCTTCATGAATTTAGCAGTAAACAACTTTCATGGACTGCATGCGAATTGTGTAACTCACCTGTCCTGCAGCAACTGACATGTAACAGTTTAAACCAGATATCCTCAAAGAAGTACAGCTTATATTCATATTCATTTAGTTCACAAAAAAATGCCAGATGTACATATTTTTAGCAAAAGATGAAGTAATGTCTTGTACTGCTGAACTAAAGTCTCATTGGCTGGACCTGTCAGGTTTTATATGGTCTCATATGGCACAGTAGATCTAAATTTGGCATCAACCTAAAAATCATCCAATATGATCCTTAGAGTCGGCTCTGGCTCTTTGTAGAATTATAGCTTTTAGCATGGCACAAAGACACACATTCCCACGTTCAACTTAACAATGTGTGTAGAAACCACTCTTGTGAGAAGTGATGTGTTCATAAAGAATAGAATAGCATTGAATTGTCCAGTGATGCTTTAAGCCTCAAACATTAAACACCTCAAACACTATTTCTTCTCTCAATGTTTTTCACACATGATGATGGGGGTTGGTGAGTAGTAAAATAAAGATGAAGTCAGGTGTTACTGCTTACCACATGATTTCCAGTGCACATTAAATGGTGAGCAAGAAAAAAAAATCTGCCAAATTTTCAAGTTTAAGGCTCTGAAAGGACAGTTTCATCACCAGCTGCAAAACAAGTATCCCTCTGTGATATGGCGTCTGTTTGCTTCACACAGTGCAGAGGAGATCAGACAGACAGCCACTCACTGAAAGCCTTTAGGATTAGCTATTTCATAGGATTGTCACCCTGATCCACTGTATTTTGTTAGGACGGCCTACTTAAGACCACATCTGGTCAGAATGCAATCTGGTAAGCAGCATCTGTAGCTTCCTGTAGAATCAAACAAGTCTACAAGGCACAGGCCCATGGCACTGAAAGGTCTGGTGGCCACTAATACAAGGTCACTGTGTGAAGCAGGTGTTATTTGGGAGTTTGGGTTTTGAAAGTCACATAGTCTGGTTAGAAGTAAAAATGGCCACAAATGAATGAGCAAAATGATCTCAAATAGGCTCAACTACACAACATTATCACTGCATTTGTGTCTCCTTCAAACAATGTATAGTATAGGACACTTGGGGGCCTTTTAGCTGTCTGTGCCCGGGGGCCCATTTTCCTGCGATCTGTCTATGCTGATCGCCATCATGGATGGTAGTATTTAATTGCAATTAATTCCTCCCACCTTCTGTCCACTGTAAACAGTTTAAGATTTATAGTGAATTAGAATATTTCCTGGTATGTTGTATTGTGATATAACATAACACAGAAAGACTAGAGCTTTTGAGGCTGCTGATCCCCAGTGAAGTTGACAAGTAGGTAATCCGGCCTTGCAAAGTAGTAAAATGTGACTTGTACTTTACTGAACTGTCATTTAAAAAACAGGTAAATAACATTTACATTTACATAAATAAAACAAACCATAAGCTACATTTTAATCATCTAAATAGAAATAGAATATTCTGGAAGAATTCTGCATGCTTACTAACTTAATACGACAGACCTTGGGGTTAGTGCACCCACCCTGAGCCAAAATATATAGTCTGTGTTTAACAGGCAGCTTATACATATGTATGGACTATATAAGTACAGCATGTGACTATTCTAGCTCTAATAAAACCCTGAAGGGCTGATTAGAGACTAGACCATGTATCAACATTCACTCACCAATCCCTCCTCCACCCTCTTCACTCTCCTCTCTTTCATTTCTACTAAGACTGAATGTGCTTCATCTCTTCATCCTGCCTTCATGTGGGCAGTTCTCCTTTACATCTCTCTCCCTCTCTCTCTTCCCCCATCACTCTTGTCTTCTCTGCATCCTTCTCCATCTGTCTCAGTCTCATTCCCTACATCCATGTTGGCACATTCATGCGCCAGCATGGCACCATGGGTGGATGTCTGCTATCGCATTTGGTTGCACCTTGTCCAAATAAAAGCAGTCTAATACTGAGAAGTGGATGGAGCCTGACACACAATTATAAGTCATTCTTATCTTATAAGTCATAGTCATCATAAACTGTATTGCTTAAACAGTTATAGTTTATAGCATAAGAATTACTCTCCACACGCCAAATATATACTAAGAATAGTGTGCTGGATACTGAGTTTAAAGTATACAGTACATCCTAATAATCTTGCTGCGTCATTTTTATCCATCTGAATTGCAGACAATGTGTTTGGAGACACTTGAATTGGAGAATAGGAAATGCTGTTGCTGTCTCACTTCATCACTCTAGTAAATAATATATCTGCGTCCATCTTACCTGATTGGCATGTTTGGCATTTCCACTGCAAAGCAACAATCATAAGGTGAACTAGACAAATGTCACAGGACATATTTGCTGACATCTTTGAACACGTGGCAGTTACAGATTGTAGAAAACAGCTCTATTTTGCACACTGACAAACCATCTGATACCAAAACCCACATTTCTACTCAGGTACAGTTACAGTTACAGTTTTCTGCCACCTGATAGACTCTTCAGCTGCTAAATTTGTCATCATCATCGTCTGTCTGAAATTATATGCTGGACACAGTGTACAAAGTGCACTAACAACTTGCCTGACCCCTTTTATCAACTTGTTTTTCAAAAATGCAACTAGCGACAAATCTAGTGACTTGAGATTATCAATTATTTACCTGCCTGCGTCTTTGTCCCGGTAAACTACTTTTTAGGTTTGTTAAATTATTTTATTGTCGGTGGAGAAACTCCAGGGTTTAAATCTGGCCAATTTGCATAGTTAGCTGCCAGAGCTGCATTTAGGTTCAGGTGTTCATGCAGAGATCATTAGGTGAGTGTTTTTATTCAGAAGGAAAATGAACTTGATTTACTTTTCCTAAAGAAAAAGCCATAAAACAACAACAGATATAGTTACAAGTCCCCCAGTCCCCCATTACGCAGCTAGGTTGTTGCTGAAGGATAGTGCTGTTCCAGCTGGGCAAAGTTCTGCCCACAGGAAAACTTCAGCAAGCTGGCCAATCAGAACAGAGTGGGATGGAAGAAAGGGTGGGCCTTAAAGACTCAAGGCCAGAGGAGATGTTGCAGAAATAGGCATTATAACATCAAAACCATATTATCTTGTATCAACGGAAACCCAGAATAAAACTTTAAATACAGCATAATTACAGCCACTATAAAATTATAAAACATAAAACAATTTACTTTGATACATTTAGATTCTTATTGATATGATGATAACAGCTTTTAAAAATAGTATTGACAAGCTATAGCTAGCTATAGTTTGAGCTCATTTAAATCTAACGTAATCGTGTTATATACAGTATATTTTATTACAACTACAGTAGTTACATCATGGCAACGCTAATATTCAAATAAACGCGCTACATCATCTAGCTACCAGAAATAGTTGGCGCACTGAAAGCAACTGCTCCTTGAACTGAGAGTGACCAGAGCAGTAAGAATAAAATAATGAAAGAAACTAAACCTCTTCATATTTCAGTGATTATCGTCTGTGGGTTTGTTAATATATAAGAAAAATATAAATTTGTACAACTTTAAATGGTGCTGCATTGCAATAATGTACACAGATTTTGCTGCCTTTGCATTCACTTCACCAATTATGGATTGTAGAAAATCCAATTACAATGTAACTATGCTACCAAAATGTACAGAATAGCACAAGAGCAAGTCTCCTCCTGAAAAATTTACAGTGACAAATCATGTTAGTCAAGTCAAATCAAATCATTTTTATTTATGTACAGCATGCTTTCAGTGGAGACTATCACATTCAGCACACTGTTGTGTGGCTCTCTAATCCTATCCTCGTGTTTTAGAAAGCAAACATCACAAGGGTCAGCAGACGTCCAGGATGACAGTGGGCGGTAGCTGCAACACAGCTTTCAAAATGTAATGATGTGAAAATCACACCGAGCAGGACGTGTGCACACTGAGAGCAGTCTGGATGAGGGCACTCCCAGTCAGCAAAGACGTTTCAGTTTTATAAGTAGATTTTTAGTTTGTTTCAGTTTTTGGTGTTAGAGTATCATTGACGCCAATGAGTTAGAGACTTACAGTACCAGTATCAGAAGGTAGGAGATCTAACCAAGGTTAGCTGTCCATTACGACCTAGAACACACACACACACATACACGTATAATGATAATACATGTATAGTGGATACACATTAACCTCCCTTGTGCTCTGTCACACATAGAGCAGATTATATCAATCATCTCATGCAACAGCACACAGCTGCACACACACATAAGCACCAGAAACAGACACACTCCTTCTTTCTCTTATTTTTGCATTATATTGTAAATATTATAAATCAGTGTTTAATTATAATCTGAAATCCAGCTGAGTGGAAAGCCAGTGTGCACCAGTTGAACTTGTGTCCTTCTATTCACATTCACTGTTGTGTCCTCAGACACGCTGCCTTTACTACCCTGTCATGCTGTTCCTGAACATCTTCAGTAATATAGGGTAGTTCCTCTATAAAATAGGCTTAAGTATTTAACTTTAATGATTATTGTGATTTTTTTGACTGCTAGAAGAGTGGAGACAAATGGGAAACATGACTGTGACTTATTGCTCACAAGAGAGTAAGCTACTCCCCTTGTGGACATCCAAAATGACATGTTTTTAGGGGGGATTTGGCAAAAGAGTCAATCAGAGACAAAAATTCTGATGGAGTCTCCTCAAAGTCTACTGATAAAGTTAAACAGCGACTATTAAGGGACCATATGAAAATTATTTGCAGGGCACAGAAAAGAGATATATATAAAGACAAATGAGAATAGGCTTTCATGTGTGACCAAATAGTATTATGCCGTATCCAATGGAAACAGTTACAGTATGTCTATATGATACAATATCCTTTCATCCAAACAAGTAGATAAGGGACAATATGCCTGTGTTGAGAAACAAAGAAGTCCTGAGCTGATCTTTAAAGGATTCATAAGATTCGCAGATGATAAAATTCTGTTCCTTTCTTTAGAGAACTTAAAGGTGTTTTGCCTGAACCTGCTGGTGTTGCAGCTGTTCTGCTTCACAGCCAGGATCAACAGCACAGCATTCAAAGTGAAAATCATATGAAAATGATGTAGGAATGTAAAACATAACTCTGGTGCTATTTATCGTTAGCGAATGTCAGTGTAGAAAACATTCACTTAGTGGCTTTTCTCTTTTCAGCTAGCTGTGACACTGCATTTACTGGTTAAAATGACAAATGCCCCTGATGGGGGTTGATGGGGGGTGATACATCTTCAGTCTAGAGGATCCCATCATGTCAATTCCAGAAGTCATGTTCTCCTAGTTATTATTTAATTTAAAGTAATAATACTTTTTTAAAAATAAAAATAATTTAACATTGTAATATTATTATAAATAATAATTTAGTTTTTTTAGACTATATATATTAGACTCATATTTTTGATTGAAGACTTCAAGACCTAAGTCCAATTACTGTATTTCTGCTACATACTACATTTTGAAATTTTACTATACGCAAATAAATATCGGATCAAACTTGGAACAGAAGATAACAAAAAGACTCTGGTTTGTACCAGGATTTGTGCCAAAAATATAGATTAGAACATTCCTGCTCATTGATGATAGACTATCTCTAACAATAAGTGTTTAGAAATCTGCCAATAGCTAATTTCACTTCTACTATGAATACTAAAGGTTAGTTCTGATATTAAAGTTAGGGTAAATCTCCTAACTAATCGTTGAGCTTTTATTCCTTTTGATAATTTGGTTTAAAGACTTGTACTAGTTCAACATTGTCAACAATGTTATAAAGAGATATAATAAGATACAAAGAGGTGTGGGTGAGAGTAGGGGGGCTTTGATATGGGACCACTGAAAATAGTAGTGATTTTATATTTGCTACCCTCCCTGAAATGTCTTTAAATAAACTTTGTTTATGCTAATCTTTACGCTGGCTTTGCTAAGTACTGTAACTACTTTATGCTCGCTGATGTAAACTGAAGAGCCCAAGATTATAACATCAGTTCAAATTGGGGGGTTTGGAGAAAGATTTGGAAAGGGAACGGTAATCCATCTGAATGAGATTGGCTGTACGATATTTAGTCTGGATTATACACATTTAGTTGGAATATGTGTGTCTCACTAAAGCTACATTTAGTGTGGACAGCTGTGCAGTATGTATGCGTGTGTGGTTGAAGGGGGGGGGGGGGGGGTGCCTGCCTGCTGCTGTTGGCAGGTCAGTGTGAACAGACTGTGTGAACATGGAGAGATTATGTTTCCACCGCTGGTCCTGTCTTTACCTCTGCTGAGAGGACGCAGAGAGCAGGATTTGGTTTTGGTTGAGTTAATCTTCCAGTCTGAGGGTTATATTTGGAAACAGTGTGTGTGTGTGTGTGTGTGTGTGTGTGTGTGTGTGTGTGTGTGTGTGTGTGTGTGTGTGTGTGTGTGTGTGTGCTGTCAGTCATCTCACCCGTTAACTGATTAAATCACACACATCCACATCATTCAGACTATTGACCCACTTGAGTGATATTTGGCTCTCACAGTATGTGTTCTGAAACTGAAATGGTATGTTAGCTACAGTTGTAGGTACCCTCCTGTCCTTTTCTCCCAGAGGCTCTAATTTACTTCTTGCGTGAGGTCGAAAAGAGGTGCACTGGGTGGAGTCGTGTGTACGTGTGTTTTCAGATGTGGTTGATGTAAATGAACCGTGCTTTAGAAATTTAAGGGGAACAAGCCACACACTGATAACAGGGGTAGAAAACTCCAACAAACGAGTACATGTGAGGATTGCACAGTATCCGTCTGGAGCTACACACCCAGTCTCTCATTACCTGCTTGAACTGTAGGCCATGATCTGACCTCAATGTGTGTGTGTGTGTGTGTGTGTGTGTGTGTGTGTGTGTGTGTGTGTGTGTGTGTGTGTGTGGGAGGTTGAGAGGGACGAGGTGGTGAGAGAGGATGACAGGCAGAGCTGTACGGAAATTAGCGAGGTGCTGAGGTTAAAGTTGACATCAAGGCAGGGTGGGCTGTGGCTCAGGCGTTGCATGGTAACCTGATTTTCAACTTCCTCCACTTTCTCGCTTTCTATTCTCAGACTTCCGTGGGGCAAATTTTAACATTTGTGCAACTTCAAAATGCAGAGTTACAGATAAAACTAGTGCAGTTGGCAGCATTGATTAGGCAAAGATTCTGTTGCAAACAACGGAAGGAGGAGAGACGGACAGGAACTGGATCTGGTCTCTTTTGGCCACAGACTACAGATTCTGCTTTAAGACTTCTCAGATGCACCCTGTGAACCTAAATGAATAGAAATCAAGTACAACCAAGGGCAGACAGGCAACAGAGATGTTAAAGTCTCAAAGCTTAAACACACTTCTGAAAGTTGCACCAATCAACATTTTTATATGAGCACTTTGCAGGTCTTTGTTATGTGTTTGTCATAATGCATCTTCACTCATGGATTGGAATAACAAAGACATTGGATAAGAGAAAGCTCCTTAAAAAGCACAAAAAAACAACAATAGTTTTACCATATGCTTTTGTTTTTATCAGTTTGATTATGATAACATGGCAAAACAAACTTTGAACCCAAGATTGGTTACGAACAGTAACCTCAGTTCTATGAGTATAGGCATAGTTGTAGCATTGGAAGCTAAATTGTTTGATTTGTGTTTACTTGATATACAGTGGAACCTTGGATTGCGAGTAACTTGGTCTGTGAGTGTTTTGCAAGACGAGCAAGAATCTTTTATAAATTTTAACCTGATTAACGAACGATGTCTTGCAGTACAAGAAATATGTATACACTTTGAGTAGGGATGGGAATTGATATGATTTTTACGATAACGATTCAATTTTCAATTCTGTTTAACAATTCGATTCTTTATCGATTCTCCTATCAATTCTTATTTCTAATAAAGTAGAACACACAGGTTGATTAGCTTAGAACTTTGTTTTATATACAGTACAGGCCAAGAGTTTAGACACATTCAATTCATTCAGTGTTGTTTTCTTTATTTTCATGACCATTTACATTGGTAGATTCTCACTGAAGGCATC